>VZTU01000056.1:388211-458628 GCA_013400835.1 Zapornia atra | reverse complement strand
GCGTCTACGCCGAGTGCAGCCGCGACTCGCCGCTCCGCCGCGACCGATACGTCTCCGACTTCCTCGAGTGGGGTGAGTCCGGCTGGGAGGACGGGGGGCGGGCCACGGGGATGGGGGAGACGGGGCCCGGCCGGCGCCGCGGGGTGTGTGTATGGGAGCGGGGGGATGGGGATGGGATGGTCGTGCGGGCTCCTCGCTGCCCTGATCTCCGGGCGAGGGGCGGCAAGCTGGCCCGGCCCCGGGAGCGCGCTCTCCGCCGCTCCCGTCTGCAGCGGGGCGCGGTGGGGAGGGGAGACGCCGCCCCTGGATGCGGAGCCTCCCCGGGGAACACCCCCGCCGCCAGCCGGGCCCTGACCCCTTGGCAGGTCTCCTCCCAGCTCCGCTCGGTCCCAAGCGAACCGCTTGGCAGCAGGAGCGGCACCGGAGTGTCCTTGGCCTGAAACCCTGCTCGGCTTAACCCGAAATGTCAGGCTAATCCAGTGCTCCTCGGAGGGTTTCCTACCTGGGGGAGGGGGAGAGCAGCGGGCTCAGGCTGTGGAATACGTTCTGGTGCCGGATGCGTTGCTGTGGGAGAGGGCGTGCCTTGAAGGAGTGAGCAGCAGTTACCGTTCGTCGTGCAGCCTTTTTAATTTGGGCATGCCCCCGAAGGACAGAACAATTCTAGGCAGCCTTTATAACAGCTTGGTTTAATGGTTTCCTACTGTTAAGTAGTCTGGTAATGAGAAACCTCCGATAGTCTGGAGCCTGCTGACAAAAGAAAACGTGGATGCTTGCGATAGCACTTAGGATAAAAGTTTTCTATCCAGTGTTGTTTAGTTAAGGCTGTTGACTACAGGTGTGTGGGTAGTAGAGGTCCTTCCCTTAAATGAATTTCTGTTGAAATGGCCCCAGTGGTTGGCTGGTTTATTCAGCTGAGTAAGTTATGAATAATAATGATGAAGGTGACTTAACTTCTCCATGGAATAAGTATTGGAGGGGAGGGAGGGGAGATCGTTGCTCACGAGTATATTGTCCCGTTTATCAGCTGTTCCATGCATGTACAGTTAATTAGGCTTTTAAAGGCCTCTTAAAAAACCAAACCAAAACAAAGGATTTCCTAAGGGAGAGGGAGGGGCCCATTTACTTCAGTAAATGCAAATGCCTGTCTTGAGCACTACGGACCAGAGCACTAACATGTAGGGACAGCTGGTTCTCCTTAATTTCTGTGGGGACCACCACTCTTTGTCATACACTAACAAACTAAGAGGATTCACTTCCTGGACTCTTCTATTGACGTCAGTAATGCGATTGCCAACTGAATAATTAACCACTTTATCACATCTGCCCCGTGAGGCTGCAGCCTGGGGAACATTGATTACTTGTTTTGTGGTGGGAGCTTTGTACGTCTCTGCAAAGTGCAGTCTGGTTTTATACTCTTGCCTTTCATGATGGCTTGAAGGAGCAAGCACCCCTGGGCTGTTAAATGCCATGGATCAGGCTGGGACAGTAGTTTGAGCACTGAAGTTGAGGAAAGGATTTGAGGGAGGCCAAAGAATGATATGCTTTTTCTATAGCGCTGCTGGTGGCTGTATCTTACCGATTGATCCCTGTGTTGTCGTTTTCTGTGTGATGGAGAGGCCGATTATCCAATTGTTTATAAAATCACTTCTTTTAATTCTATTTATTGTGTTCACTGAATGTGAAAAGGTTACTGACTTGATGAAAAGTATAGCTTGCAATAAAAACAGTGTGTAGTTCCTACTGCAGTGTGGGATTACCCTGGTATAACAAAGTGCCTATTCAATAAATAATTGAAATGTATGTGAGCTACCATCTGGTGCTGCAGAGTAGGGATAAAAGTTTATAATCCAGGCTCTTGATGGTATGGGGCTGGGCCTAAATCTGGACTGCTGGATATTTATGTTCCATCAGCAAGGAATACCCTTAAACCCAATTACAGTTGATACTGTGTGTTCCTCCCTTTCCTTCAAGCTGTTAAAAACAAATAAATGCCAACGAGACACCTTTTATCTGTGTCCTAATGCCCTCACAATATGTTTCCACTGACAAGGAACTTGTTTCTGCCTCCAGCTAATAAAGCAAATATCATGCCAAACACACTAATCTTCCTCATGTCATGATGTGCAGTTTTAATTACAGCCTGATTCTCTGTCAGAAGATACTCTGCATTGATGTGCACAAGTTCTGTGTGCTGTTACGCGCCTGCAGAAGCATAAGAGTGTAGTTAAATATTTGGGATGTACTTTGAAGATCAGTGTTTCTTTGTTCACTGGAGACAGGAGGAATTTTGTTTTGACAAAATGAAGACTTACCTCTGACAGTGGCAATAAGCTGCACAGGTATTAAGGTTAAATTAAGCCAAGCTATGTAACAGGCGTTTCTTTACTATTTTGGATTTAGAACTGGGTGTGAGTTATCGCACACATAAAATTCCCTTAAAATGATTCAGTGTGGGTAATGGACTTGGTTGCGTTCTTAATTGCCAAGAGAAAAATAAGAGTCCAGGCGTGGTAGTTGAGGCAGTTTTCTCCTGGCTGTGGGGTGCAGGGGAGATGCTGCGTCGCTTGGTATAGCTGCTGAATGTGGGTGTATCTGCTCTCTGAGGGCAGCTCGTATTCTGGAGCTGGTGATCATAGGGTGAGGGAAGTGAAGAGGCCAGAAAATTAAGTTCTGTGTTTATATTGTGGGACTTATCACCACCTGCTCTCTATTCAACATCCATAGAAGCCTTGCGCATCACCTGCAGAGGCTGGTGACCCCCAAATGGTGGATCTCATTGTTTCTGTCCTATGAATCCTGCTCTCTGGCAGTCCTGCCACAGGCTTATTTCTTCAAAATCGTTTTCCTATTTGCTAACCATAGAAGAGCATAGGGTGGGGCTGTTTGCCTCGAGGCAGCTTGTGGCTTCCATTGCTTTAGAAATGTTGTAAGAATCTGCCATTTTAACCTTGGCTATTGGAGCTTTCCCATGGTGAATGGAGCTTTCAAAGAGACTATATTTTTTCCCTATACTGGAAGCATAATACATGTATTTTTATGCTAGTAACTTTGGAGAAGCACTAGCTGAGCTGCAAGCAAAGAGTTCAAAAGCCCCTTTCTTCTAGTTGTTTTTCTTTGTAACATAGGTTGAGTAAGGTCTCACCCAATTGGTTATCCCTCTATTGTTTATCCCTCTATTGTTTATATAATAAATATTGAAATAATGCTCAGTATTCTCAGCGGGAATTGAATCCAAGTCTGTTAGATAGCAGACCTATGTCTGCATGTTCAGAAAGAATTTTCCAAATCTGTGCTCAGTGTCTTTTAAACTGTTGCTACATCTGCTGCTCCTAGAGTGAGAAATAGTGGGGAAATCCTAATGGGGAAGAGTTCTGTTCATTCTAGTCACACTTGCCGATTCCTCTCTGAAAGTCTTTGGTGAAACTGGGCTGCTGCAACTCTCATGCCTCTGAGGCCAAATCGCTTGACTCTCATCCTTCCAGTTAACAGGAGAGCAACCTAGGTTCCAGCATCTGGGTGATGCTGGAAATGAACAGTCCTTGAGCCTAGAAAGCCCATAGAACTGTGTGCATGGCCGTGGAAGTTTGTGGAGGTACCTCCCCTTGGTAAAGGTGACATCAGCCACTAGAGAAGGCTACTTAAAGCTATCGGCAAGCACAGAGGAGGCTGTGTGACCTTCGGACTTACCTGATGGGTTATGGTGCACACCAGTGCTTGGGTGCTGTGGGATGGTACTGTCCATGCACTGCAGAGGGACCTCCAAAGACACTCTTCCTGCAAAAAATATGCACTGTCCCTTGTTTCAAGTGACGAGGAGAGAGGTACAGGAGTGTTGGAGCAGCATGGCTGCAGCTCAGGTGTCCGTGCATCACCTGTCTTTTGGCTTTCAGGTACAGCGTGTCCTTCCCTATGGAGCCCCTTGTTCTGTCATACTGAGGGACCTGAGTCTTTCGTAATCCTGGGCTGGAACTGCTGCTCCCAGGACAGCTTGTTGGCTGGCATCGCATTTGCGCTCCTCTGACATCATCTTGTTTTTCAGGTGTTATCTTAGTTGGCTGTGGCTGGTGCTCGCTGCCCCTTACTTCTAGTCAGCAGGGACTGGCACAACCGGCTGCTCCATTTCTGAACAGCTACTTGGCACAGTTTGCAGCCAGTAGGCAAGCGTGTTCGGAGAAGAGTCTAACAGGAATGGGCTTTATTTGTATTCAAAATGTTCTTGGTGCTGCATAGACTCTGCTGCTCCAGCCTTTGTTTCCTCTGACCCCGTTTTGTACTGCTGGCAGGCTACAGAGGGCAAGATGGCACATGTCCCCACATAGTTCATTCAGTGTTGTCTCACTCAGGGACTATGTACTGGCTTAGTCCTCTCTAAGAGAATACCTGGAAACTAATGTCAGAGTGGTTTAGACTGATCTGATTTTTTTTTTTCTTGAAGCAGGTGCACAGGATACTTCTGTGAACTATTTCTCCTGCTGTATTACAAGCTGATGCTGACTTACCTTCT
The DNA here is from genome assembly GCA_013400835.1 of Zapornia atra. NCBI lineage: Eukaryota > Metazoa > Chordata > Aves > Gruiformes > Rallidae > Zapornia > Zapornia atra. The sequence goes on along the minus strand of VZTU01000056.1, from coordinate 454,124 downwards.
GTGTTCCCGGTTTGTGCAGGGTCTGCTACCCTGCTACACTGGTGTTCTGCTTTTGGATGGTGGTGGCGGGGCTTTTTGTTTGGGTGTTTTGTTTTTATTTTTCTTGAGAGGAACTTACTTTAAGGGGGCTGAAGCTGTGGGGAAAAGAAAGAAGATTGCAGATGATTAGCACAAGTAGGCTGGCTGAGCACCTGCTGCTGAGCTCTTGAAGACAGCTGGTCTCACAGACAGTGGATGTTAGTGTAGTAATGGCTATATATTCTCAGTCTGGGCTAGAGGACGGAAAAATGTGCATGCAGAGTGCTCAGACTACTGCTCTGGTCTGGCCTCAAGCTGATGCTTTTGGGTGTGTATCTGTCACACGTGAGGCTGGCCCATAGATGCACAGAAAGTTCACCAGAAAGGGTTGCTGTCGTGCTGATGATGATGCAGTGATTCACAGCTTTGGGTCACTGTCAGGACTGGTGCTTCAAGTTTGGATCTTGCTGTTGGGGAGGGGTCTGTGACGTTTGCAAGTCTACTCCCAGATGTATTTTCTCCTCCTTCCAGTTCTGCTTAAAAGAGGCACCTTAACATTTCAAATAAATAAAAAAAAATGAAATGAAAGAAGGGAGTAAGTTGCAGGGTGGCCTTTCTGTCAGAAGAGCATTGAGTATTTTCTCAGAGCCTCAAAGCAGTTGTATTTGGAAAAGATCTTCCCAGCCTGCATTAGAGCATCTTCAAAGCTAGCTGCCCGGTAGACCTAGTCCTCTGACTTCCACAACCACTGATGCACTAAAAGAAGTTCTGGGTAAGGACAAAATCTGAGGTTGAGTATAGGAGGCAGAAACTGTCTTTAAGTATTCGTGAGATGACCTTAGAATTGTTCAGACTTTGAGGGTTGCTTATAAGGATCTTTTCTTTTGGCCTTTTTGGATAACACCAGGAAAAAAAATGTCACTTGATAACTGTCTCTTGAGGGCTTAAATTCCTCTCTTCTTTCCCTTGCTTGCAGAAATACACATAGAAAGCCAGGAAGGGGCTTCAGGCTCTGTACGATGTCCTTCCCTGGAGAGGCAGAAGCTGTGTAGCGAGTGATAAGCCTGTTGGGCATGTGTGCAAAGCGAGTATGGTTGGAGAATAAGACAGCTGATGAACCAGAAAACTGAATTTTACATTCTGGCCTAAGACCCTCTACTTCCAGCCTCTACCCACCAAAGCCTGATGGTCCCTTGTACTAGAGGTAGTGACAGGAGGGGATGCTGCGGCAGGGGGAGGATGCAGATGCCTCGCAGAGGGTTTGGAAAGGCCCATGCCGGTGGCCAGGGTTTCTTTGTGCGCAGCATGGATGCAGCTGGAACTCTTCCCTGCTCCCTCAGGCTTTCCTGTGGTCAGAGATGGGGCACTGTGGCTTGGATTGCCTTTGCTAATAAAGTCTTTGGTCATCTGTCAGAGTAGTGCAAACCTGGCTGCAGAATTCCAGCTTCCCGCGTTCTCTGCCTCACGTAAACTGCTTTTGTTCTTTTGGAATATGGATGTTGGGATTAATTCATGTGGAAGTAGCCCAAACTGCCACTTTAGCTTTGCTAGCATTTAGTCAGGGCTAATGCTCTGAAGGTATGAGGTTCACTGCCTGCTGCTGTACGTATGATAGACCCTCTGTAGTACATCTGCTCTACTCTTGTATTTTTAGAATGAGGCAGTATCTTTTAATGACTTGTTCTGTAAAACTTTATGCTGTGAAACACTGGCACTGAATGCCACAGTCATGTTTTGACAGTGGGAAAGCAGCGTGGTCTGGAGGAGGAGAGATACTGGCATGTGCTCTTAAAACCACAGACATCCTGCCTGGAGCTTGTCTTTTGTCCTGTAGAAGGAAGTTGGTAGGGCTTTTCTCCTGGTGATACAAGTCACTAACAAATAGCAACAGCCAGTACTGAGGGGTTGAGGAATTACGTGGTATGTTAAAGGCTGTGACCTGTATTTTGTATGTTAACTTTGTTTATTCGTGAAAACTCAGGAAGGGGTCAGTCAGTCCTTGATAAATGTTCTTCATTAGAAAAAAAGTATGCAGCTAACAGTTTCTCACTCATGGTACATAAGGTATAGAATGCTGCAGTAAGATTTCCAAAGCATCCATAAATTAACATACATTTTTAAAATAGTTTCACTTACAGATCAATATTATTTTCCTACTTCCTTTTCAGAGGTCATGTTAAGATAAAATATTTTGCAAAAAATCTACTTAATTTACATCCTTAAAACTTCTGTGGTTGGCACAGTTACGTGTTATCAGTGGAAGTGGCTTGGATGTTGGTTTAGTCAGCAGATTCAGTGCAATGAACTTTTATCAAATGCAGTTGAAGTAACCTTTTTTGCAAATAATTCACATGTGGGAGTGAGTCAGTTTGTTCTACACCTACTAGAAACAAATTATTTTAACTGTGTGAGTCAGAACTGAAGAGACTTGTTTCATTAGCTTTTTTTAGCAAGTTGCTTTTATTTTGTGCTTATATATTAATGTTTGAGGTTTTAGAAGTGTTGATCTGTAGCTGAGATTAGTTGGGAATGTTAACTACAGATTCTTTGAATTTGAGACATTTTATCCCTTGCTTGTAATTTGAGGCAATTCATGCAAGCTGTTTTTACATGGGTATTGCAAAAAGGAAGAATTACAATACTTACCTAACAATTGCAAATTTATCTTGAGCTAAATTTATAGTGCCTGGGATTAGGAAAAATTTTATGGGTTTGTCTTTTTCATTACTCATGTCTGAAAAGATTGATAGGATGATGGAACGCAAGCAAATCTGTTTAGAGAAATAGAAGGGACTTGTTAAAGCTTTTTACTGTACTTTTTTGCCTTTGATAATGCTTTAAACAGAGGTGAGATTAATTTTCTAAGTCTTTCATAAGGTACATTTGAGAATTCCAGTGCAGTATTGATGTAGTTGCCAGGGAGCTTGTATCATGCTCTCTAATTTATCTCACTGAAGCTCGAGGATATTATTTTTTATCTTGTATTTTATTTTTTTTTCTAAGGGATTTAATTTAAAAAAGCTTTTCTGGGTCTAAGAATTTCTAAGTATGTTTGGTCTGTGGTTCAACATGATCTGTTCATTTTAGCTGTCTCCTAATACTAAAATATTCCACTCTTTTTCTCATCAGCGTATGCAGATTGCCAGAATACAGGCTTTCATTTAGAAAGATCTTTGTTCACTGTAATGAATGTAGCTTTCTTCAATAGGAAACTACACACTGTTTTCTTAAGCCTTGATTTTGCATAGACCTCAGTAATCATGTCTGCAGATATACTTAGAGTGCATTCAGATTAAGTGTGTGCATCCATCATTGCCAGCTGAGGCCTTAGGCATCCTCAAGTGCCTGAGATCTTAATTTCTGTCATTCATGTCATCAGGGTCTTAACGCCGAAACCTGTTATTACTTAACCATGGCCTCAAGCTTCAGGTGGGAGTAGCACTTCTGGATGCTCAACCTGAGACCTCCATAAAGGAGTCTGAGCTTTGGAAAATGGGGGTGGGGTGTGGCTTCACCATGTATTGAATCATTGCAAGCGTATGGAGTTTATTAATCAGGTGTGCATTAATGAAGCCTGAGGTAATTTGCTTAAGTGTGCTGTCATTGAGGGTTGAGTACGTATAGCTGCCTTCCCAAAAAGGACAAGAGAAAAGAACAGAAGCATCTGCAATTCCAGATATATCCCAAATTCTTTTCACCTTTTATAATTTTTCTCCAACATAAAAATAAACATGGATATGTCAGCTTAAATCTGGGTTATATTGTCCTAACATTCACTGAAAAATTCAGCGAAAGATGAAATAATACGATGAAACCTGTTTTAAACTCATGTCAATATGTGGAAATCAGTCTTAAAGGAGTGTTGTAGCTCTTCTGGCAATATTGTACTTTTTTTGGGGACTGGGATGTAGGATGTGGATTCACGGTTTTTATAGATGGTGTGGCTTTACCCAAAATATAGCACACACTGTAGAAGTAAGGGAGTTTTGTAGTGTATTAGTATTTCCTTGCTAGTATTGGTCCCTTAGCCTAAGAACTAAACAGTGTCTCTTCCCTGGATCGATGAGACTTAAGGAAAAGCTTTTGATGACTAGAAGTTCTCAAAAGGTACGTAAAAATAGGTCAGGCCCTCAATTGGTTTAAACCCTGTAATAATAATAGGATGGGGGCCCGGGGAGGGCGGGGGGGGGAGGCGAATATCCTCTCCCAGCAACACCACCCACCCACCTCCCCATCCTCTGTTTGGTGGGGTTTTTTTAAATGAAAGCATTAAAAACTTGAATCCATTTCAGAGTTGTGCTGAATGGGGTGTGGGGAATCTCTGTCGTCTTCTGAGGAAGGATGAGACTTCTAGTGATTGCATGGTAATACTTCTGGGGCATTAAAAACCCTTTTTCAGCTGTTAAGGAATTCCTCTGCCTCTGGTTCCACCCCCTTTTCCAGAGATGCAGGAGTTACCTTGGTGGTGGGTGGAGGTTGTCTGCCTTGCACACCTTTGGATTTCTGTTATTGCTTGACTTCTATGATCTTCGTTCTGCACATCCTTCCCTCACAGTTGGCTTCTTCACGGAGCTTTTCTGTGTGCTGCAGCTTTATCGCTGCCGTGTGACTTGGATTATCAATGCTGAAAGCCAGAGTCTTCTGGCTGTCTTTTATTTTACTGCATTTAAGGCAGAGTAGAAACAGCAGGAGGGTGACTTTAGGCATAAAGATCCTATTCTCATGTTCAAATGCGTTCCCAAAGGTTTGCTTTTTTGGGATGCATGTTTAGTCTTTAAATTTAGCTCCCTTTCTGATAGGATTAGTTAGGTCATCATGTGTCGTGGTTCCCTCTACCCCTGTTTCTGTGTGTGATGACTATGTGGCTGTGGTCTCCTTGTCAGCACTGAGAGGTGGAGACCTTATGTGTGTGGTCTGCAGGCTTTGTTCTGCAGGCTTCTGACTGTCCTTGGACTGTGCATCCCAGGAGGAGTAGCAAATGTATTTTTTCCATGGCTATAGGCATACTTGAATATGAAGTTTGTAATGAAACCTTTAAATTAAGGAATTTGGTTTCCTTTATCTTGTCTCTGATCATTTGCATAGCACACGAGCAAAATGACAATGTAGTATCTGTCCACATGTGTGTTCTTTTTAGTTTATGTGTTCTTTAAGGCATGGAGGGAATCTCAGTGTGCACTTGCTATCTGTGGTTCCTTTTAGGATGACTTTGTTGTCATGTAACTGTCAAGTTACTCACCTAAACAAAGGAAATGACATTTTTGTGATTCAGAACCTCACCCTGAATGACTTATTGCAGGAGGCTGGGAGAAAAAGCTTTCTACAATTACTAGTGGCTAAAAGTCATCTAAAGGACCTGATAGAACAACTGGTAGCTAGTAACTGCTGGATGTTCGATTGCAAATGCAGGGTGAAGGCTGGAGTCTGTGGCATTTAATCTTTGTGCCTTTTATGGGTAATATGGTATTTTCCCTAAACTTGCAACACTTCATCTTTCAGAGCAGACTTCCTGAGAAGTTGCAGAAGAGTTAGCCTGTTGTGTCACAGAGAAGAAGCACAAACATTCTCCTTCCAGACCAGCTTTAACTAGTTGTGGCAAAATGCCTCAGCCACATGGTGTGATATTGCTGCATGGAGGAATTACCTTGAGTGTTAACAGAATAAGGTGGCACTTCAGTTACATAACTCAAGATTTCCATTACCAGTAAGTTCAGCCTTTGGTATCCTGGACAGTTAATATTTAAGTTGGGAATAATGACAATAGTAAATAGCTGGTTTTAAACCGTGAGACTCCAGATAACATAATCCAGGACAACATAAAGCAGGGATACCTAACTGGAGGCAGTATCAAGCCCACAGACTGTCTTTATCTTACCCTTAGCAGTATTTACTAGTTAGAGCAATAACCACAGCTCAGTTGTCTTGTGTGCTACAGCAGGCCGGCAGGATTTACTGGATTGGGGGTAGTGCTGTACTGGAAGGGCTGTACTAGTCAGGCTTAACCCAGGCCGGAAAGACCCATTGAGGTCAGCATCCATGGCTAGAAATAATAATCCTTATGCATCCTGCAGTTGACTGCATCTGGTGTGAATTTGAGAGACAAAAGACATGTGACACTTTGAGGAGGGGGGAGGATTTATCATTTAAAAAAACATTAATTATTAGGTGATGGAGAAACTTTTACATTCTTAGGGGAAAGGCTTTGAAGTAATGATGTGGGCATTGGACCTAGATCTTTAAGGTCTCTTCCAGCCCAAGCTGGTCTGTGGTTCTCTAACTATCCTCACTGGTAAAGCTATGGATGCATTTGGGTGGCTCAAACCAGGAGCAGAAGTGCCCTGGTTGATTCTGACAGTATGAGAGCCCCAGGTAATCTAGTTAGAAACTTGTGTTCTTGAGGGCAGTATTGAATGTTGTAAAGACTTTGTGTGATGTTGCAGGCACTTTCTGAGTGTGGGGATAGCATTCAGCTATGTGTCCCAGTACATGAAAAATACTGGGAAACTGAAACGAGTCCAGCGGAGAACCACTGATTTGGTTGGAGACCTGAAGCATGTGTGTGTGCAGATACCTGGGTCTGGTGAGCTTGGAAAAGGGGAATCAGCTCATGGTCCTCAGCAGCCAGGTGGCAGAGGCAGACTCTTCTCAGCCACCAAGCAGGAGAGGCGATGGGTACAGGTTGTTGCAAGGAGAATTCTGACTGTGTAAAGGGGAAAGAAATATTCCTCCCGAGGGTGGTCAGGAAGAGGCACCCACAGAAGTGGCAGTTGCTGCATCCTAGGAGATAAACGCCAGCTGAACAAGCAGCCTGATTGAACTTTGACATTATCTCAACTTTGAGTAGCAGGTTGGACTCTGATCTCCAGAGGTCCTTTCAAATCTAAAATCATTCTGTGACTCAGTATCACTTTTGTTTTTTCTTTTCTTCTCTTTTCCTGTGTCAGAAAATTTATTTAGCATTGTGGCAGCTTTAATAGAGGACAGTCATTCTTTGCACTTCCCAGAATGAAACGAAACATGTGAAATAGAATCTTCTTGTTGCAGATAAAGTAGTTGACACAAGTTATGTAAATTTTCTATTAATTTTTTGTAATCTTAGATGTTTACCCTGGTTGGTTTGCATTTTACCACATAGTCTGAATGTATGTATTGACAAACGTTTGACTGAATTTTAGGCTTGCAAATATGGGAAACTAAATTTTATTCACGTTGTTCTGCCGTATATTTAATAAAAGCACCAATTTCCTTGTTCCTTGAAGTGAATTGCCAGAACAGGTTTCAGGAACTTTGAACTTATGCTTTATGTCTTGTGCTTTTTCCCAAGTGTGGCTTCCTTATGTCTAGTTGTCAGCCTTGATAGCAGTTGAAGTATTTTAAAAGCTTTGTTCCATGAGCTGTCAGAAGAGCCTGCAATCCCTGCATGACTGTGAACCTGAATAATCTTTTACAAAAAATACAGGTTTAGCCGTTCTGCTAGATATGTTCTATCACAAAGGGATCCCTATCTACTAGGGTTCCTAATATCCTTACATCTGACATTATAGTCTGACTAAGCAGTTGCTAACAACAGTAAAACAGATCTTCCTCCTAGTTGTAAAGATCTAATGGGAGATAGTCACTGTTTTTTGTTTCCTCTGTAAAATAAGAGCTTGTGTGACTTACATGAGGTTGGACTTGCAGCATGGTGCTAATGCCGATACCCTTTCTTGACAATAGTGTGCTTAGCAAACCAAAGTGCACAACAGATTCAGTGTGTCAGAATGGTATTGATATATAGCAAATAGCATGGGTAGCTCTATCAATGAGGGTAACAATGTCAAACGGGACCAAACCATTCCAATTCAAAGAGTTGAATTGTTTATTAGTGTTGTGCTGTAATTATTAATAGGATATTCTAAGTGACGCTTGACTTTCTATACAATGAATTTATATCAGTGGTTTTGAGTACATTGTTTGCAGCATACTCCTGGAAAATAGTAAGATGTTAAAATATTCTCATGATTCTTAAATGCCTGGAAGTCCAGTAACCATCCTTGCTGGAGAACATACACTGTCAGCAGTGCATGAAGGCATTCATTGACAATGCTATATAACGTGATGGCCCATTACCCTTCTGGGGCAAGGCCTGTTTATGTCAGCAATTTATAATGTGTGGTAAATTTTCAGAAGAAACTCTGTTCAAAGTGCTGTATAGCTGTTTGGGATGCTGTGGCTGGGAGTCCTCAGCTGAGTTTGTGATTGATGTGCAGAAGTTACTTGCACTGTGTTCTCTTTGCAGTGTATTGCTTCCTTCTTGGGAGGTACCTGCTCATCGCGCAGATACCTTGGGGGGAAAAAGCAGAGTGAAGTAATGGAAATGACTTCTTTTTTGGACAGAGTCTTGCTGCTTAAAACTACTGAGAAATATTCCTCCCCCCCTCCCCTTGTGTCCTTAATTTCCTCTTTCACTTTATTGTTCAGACTTTTTACTTCTTATTAGTGTTTAGAGAAGGCATTTTGCCGAGATGTCTTTAAAGCAGCAACACATCCTTGTGTGCACATTGCTAATCATAGCTCTTCAAGCATGTGCTCGATAGCTACAGAATAAATAATAGAGACATACAGAGACTTTATTGGAAAATGGGCTCCAGTAGTTTGCCTTCAGAGCTCTCTGGGGAGCTCTGAAATGGGTGACAGCTGGTAAAAGATAATGGATTATCTTTCTGCAAGAGGGAAGCATGGGCAAGACCTACTTCTTGCTCCAATCTCCTTGCTCTCATCTCTCCCTCCCCCCTTATGTCCCATATAACACTTAAAAATCTGTCCTCTGTTTTCTGAGGGACTTAGGTAAAGACTGTTATTAACCACTTTTGTGTTTTAAAAAAAAAAATAATTGGCAAGGAAATAAATTTAGCTGTGCAAAACAATTCATGGAAGAGGAAATCAACACTGTCTACTTGTAATCTTTTAACACTTGTCCAGAAATAGATTGTTGAGAAGCCATAGTATTTGAATTGAAATTTGCAGTTTTGAAATAAAAAATAAACAGGTATATAAAATAGAAAGGATTGGGAAATGCATTGCTTACAGTCCTAAATACTGATCAATAATAGGCTTCAGACAGTGGCTGGGCCAGACATCTATACCTACTACTTCCAGAAGTGATAGCCTGTACTTTAAGGAAAATTTTAGGTTGAGCTACAAGGATGGCTGTTAAATAAGATCCTGAAGGAGAGATATGGAACTGATACTCAAAAAAATTTTTATGTATATGATAACTGAAAGATTCTTGCTAGACTTTAGTGGTTTTGATAGGTTAATACATGTTCACATTAGAAAGCTGATTTTGTATACTACAGTAGTAAACACTCCTGGCTTCTTCCTTTAAAATGCAGCTGAACAGTCAGACAGGAGTGAACTTTTGCCAGTGCGTGCAGAGATTGCTCAGCTATTGTAAAATTTCTTAAAATAAGAAGACACATTTTTGTTCCTGGGTAACTGCTGGTGCCATCTGAGCACTGTAGTAGAAATTGTGATGAAATGACACTTGCTGCTCATGTAAATAATACAGTGGAATAGTTCAACATATAGCTCTTCCTGATACTTCTTCTTACAGATTTTGTAGACCTAAATTTTTTTTTTTAAATGATGCTGCTATGAGCTTGGTTCTAAAATTCAAGTTATATGGGAAGCAGGAGTTCCAAAACTTATGATAAAAGTGAAATTGCATTGCTGTTAGGGTATAAACATTGGGACAGTTGCCAGAAAAGGAGTCTTCAAGACTTGAACGACAAAAATGCAAGCTTTATAAGCACAGCCTCCTTCCCCCTCAGTGTTGTATGGGATCTTGGTCTTGAAGACTGTTGTCACAGACTTGTATGTGTACCTGCCCAGAAGAACCAGATCAAAGCTTGCATGTTACATTAAAGGCCATGAACCTACCAAGAAACAAAACCTGGTTTTGGCAATATTCCTGTGGATTCACAGTGGCAGCCCAAAAATGTGTCACTGAACAAGCAGTCCTGAGCACCTTGTCTTGTAGGTTAAAACAAAAATGATGTAAGTGGCATAAATGTTGAGAATCTTAAGCGATGAAAAAGTAAAGGAGGGGGAAAAAAAAGCCTCTTCCAGGCTTTTCTGTTTGAAAAAAAATTCCAAAAGAAATTTATGGAGCAAAAGGGTTACATAGCCTCAGCTCCACAATACTTGCATCAAAAATGAAACAAGCGTGCCTGAACTACGGTATCGAGGATGACAAGTTTGATGGTTTTTAAAAGGTCGTGGTTTGGATGGGTTTTTAAAGTGAATCATTGGAAGTGGAAAATATTACTTAAGAGGTAAAAGAATCATTGAATGGGCAAAGTAGCCAAGATGACACTGGAGATAAATTAGTAAAGGAAAATATTAAATTTTGGGTGGAAAAAGAGAGGAGAATGGGGTATAGCTAAAATTATGTGTAAAGAAGTAGAAAGGCAATCACTTGGCTTTCTCTGTGTAAATGTGACTCAATGTCTCTACTAGTTTGCAGTTACATTACAGCAGCTTAAAGTATTTTTTGAAGACTGGCAGAAATTCCTTGTTCTTCTGCTTGTACTGTAGGCCTTGTACTATGTCAGATGATTTCTGGAAAGAAGTTAATGCACCTTCACTGCTTCCTGGAAAGTTGTGGAAGTACATCTGCACTGGTGGGCTTTTCTGACTACATCAGTATTGGCATATAGGTGCTCACTCTGGTGTTGCATTGGAGTATCCAGAGGTTTGGTTGCTATTTTGAAGTGTGAGTGAAGGAAAAGGTTGAGAGCCAACAGAACAGAGCTTGAGGTATAGATGAAGGTTTGGGATTGCAATCTTGTTCAAAATGTCCTGGTAGCTTGGTCTTTTTTTTTTTTGTTTGTTTTCAAAACAACACACCTGTCTAGATGGGCTGTAAATGGGGAAGGAAAAGGAATTCTCCATGTCAATACATGGAAATAAATCTTAAGGCAAAAATCACAGAATCACAGAGAATCACAGAATCGTAGGGGTTGGAAGGGACCTTGAGAGATCATCGGGTCCAACCCCCCTGCCAAAGCAGCTCCCCAGCTCATATTACACAGATAGGCGTCCAGACGAGACTTGAATATCTCCAGAGAAGGAGACTCCACCACCTCCCTGGGCAGCCTGTCCCAGGGCTCTGTCACCCTCACTGTGAAAAAGTTCTTCCGCATGTTGGTGCGGAACTTCCTGTGCTCCAGTTTACAGCCATTGCCCCTAGTCCTGTCCCCACAGACCACTGAAAAGGGGCTGGCCAATTCCCCCTGCATCCCATGTCTAAGATATTTATAAACACTAATTAGGTCCCCCCTAAGTCTTCTTTTCTCCAGACTAAACAGTCCCAGCTCACTCAGCCTGTCCTCATACGGGAGATGCTCCAGGCCCCTAATCATCTTCGTAGCCCTTCTCTGGACTCTCTCCAGGAGGTCCCAGTCTTTTTTATACCAGGGAGCCCAGAACTGGACACAGTACTCCAGGTGGGGCCTGACCAAGGCAGAGTAGAGGGGGAGGATCATCTCCTTCGACCTGCTGGACACACTCTTCCTGATGCGTCCCAGGATCCCATTGGCTCTCTTAGCCACCAGTGCACATTGCTGGCTCATAACCAACCTGTCATCAACCAGGACCCCCAGGTCCTTCTCCACAGAGCTCTTCTCCAGCAGGTCTTCTCCCAGCCTGTACTGATACAGTCGGTTATTCCTCCCCAGCTGCAAGACTTTACACTTGCTCTTGTTGAATTTCTTTAGGTTTCTCCCTGCCCAGCTCTCCAGCCTGTTCAGGTCTTGCTGGATGGTAGCACAGAAGATTATGTATGTAGTGCTTATTAAACAAAGATGGCACATGGGTAATCTTACTCTTCAATTCGAGAGGAGTGTACAAAACTGAAAAGTTTTGTTTAAAATGTTAAGCTTTAAAGCAGAATGTTCTGTCAGATACTGCACCTGATACAAAAACTGGCCGGGATGGTCCTCACTTGGTAGGCCTGCCTTGAAAAGCTGAGGAGCAAGCCGTAAAGATGCAACTTATGTGAGTGTTGTATGCAGTATTGAAATACTTTCCATATTTTAATGGCAGTAATCTTGGTACCACCGAAGGACAACGAATAGATTTTTGTTTCGTATGTGCTTGAGCATACGCAGGAAAGAGGGAGAAGCTAGAACGCAGGGAGCTCGGGCTGCCGCTGGTCACGCCAAGGCATGAGGTAATGGGAGGGATGTTGGTAGTGCGGAGGATATAAGCTGCCAGGAGCCTGCAGGAGGTTTGGGAATGCCTAGAAGCATGTCCCTTAAACAGTGTGTCGTGTGGGCTGGCAGCATGTTGAAAGCTGCTCTTCTAAAATCATCATCTAGAAAATAGAGTTAAGAATTTCTAAAGGATATCACAGCTAAGACTTTAGGAAAAAATGGGCTAAAAATGCTAAACAAAACCAAAGCAAAACTCTATTATTTGATACTCAAAATACTGAGATGAGGAGAAAGAGCTAATTCCGTGTATAATACATAAATTGGCAAAAAGTTGGATAAAAAAGGGTGACAAATGCAGAATGAGGGGTATATGAGGAGGAACTCCTCCATCCTGGCTGTACTAGGGAAAGCTGAATTTATAATGCTTGGAGATGTGGAAATGTCTCTAGGAAAAGGCATGGTGTGCTCTTTTTAGATTCTTGTTCCATATGCTTTGCATATATATGCAAAGCATAAAGCTTTTTAGCTGTGCTCTAAATCAATTGGATTTTAAAAATTCACTCATAACTGTTGCAGGATTTGACTCCCCTAAGGATAACTGTTTGATTTAAAGGAGGGTTTAAAAATTTGAATGTGTATTAGCTATCATGTGTCTAATAGTCTAAATTATCATTCATCCAAAATATTTTCTTTCAGGGCTATTCAGTGTGTATTAAGAAACCCTCCATGCTTCCAGGCAAGCTTTAGATTTTTTTTATTCTTAATTTAACAGTAGGTGTTATGATCTTTGAAACTTCATAATAATTAGTTGATGCTGTTCAGCAAACTGATAACTTAAATGGGCAATGGTCTAAACAGAATTCTGCAGAATTCTCAGTTGATTTCATAATAATAACAACTTCTGGCACTTTTTTGAACCATGAGCACTTTAAAAAAATCTGTACTGCAAATTACCCACACAGTTTGACTCCATTTCTAGAAATCTACATCCAAGATCAGGTTTTGGATCTCCTCAAAGGTTTCTAGTGGATACCTCCCCCTCCCCAGCTCAGACTTTAATTTTCCAATTTAAATTTTAACTGTAGAATATGGAAAGCTTGGATAAATGTAGACAAATTCTGGAATGTGCTGAGTCAGTGTCAGACACTAAGGTATAGCTATGCAGTGAAATTAGAAGCACATTGCTTTATCTGGATAAAGCTTTCATCACACCTTCAAAGAGGTAGAGAGATGTATTTCTCTCCCCTTTCTACTCTCTTTACATCCTCTGAGCTATGAAGTGTCAGGAAGCATCCTTCCCTCTGGAGATGTGCTTGCCATTGGAACACCCCAAGCCACAGGGATTTTTCAGTCGCAGGTGTTTGACCATGCTCCCAATGCCTGCTTGCCCTGTGGTATGTTGATAGTGACTTTTAGCGCTTTGAATCAATGGAAATAGTTCTGCTGTAAATGGTTTTCCTCTCCACGTTCCCAGCCAGGGACTTTGGAAGGAGCAGAGCAAGGGAGAATGTTTAAGGCTCTGGAGTTCCTGGTTTAGAGGGCACTAATGAAGAGAAAGTGTTTATAATGATAAAAAAGCCACTCTGAGCTTTCCACTGCAATGTGTAGTGGATCTTAGCATGGGACTTGTGTTTTCTGCAGATTTAAAGATAATCCCCATCTTCTCTGCTTCTGAGTAACTTGAGCTGCTCCAAATATTTGAGTGCCTGGTTACAGTAATTGCTTGTCACATATCTTTGTGGCCTTTTCCTGTGGCAAAAATCTGACTTTCGTTGACCTTTTAATTAGATCTGGAGCTCCAGGGAGGTGAAGAAGCAGGGTGAGTAATGTCTGAGAAAATGTCCTTCTGCCTGCTACCATTTGAAAGGAAGAGGAGTGAAGGGAAAGGTGTGCCACACCTGTGCTTAAAGTAGCTCTTGCTGTCTGAGCTCTTGAAATTGGAACCAGCTCAGGGTATGTCTATGCATAGTGTTGCAGACACGAGCCATTAAAAAAAATACATCAGGCGCAGTTCTGTAGCACTGAAAGCTGATCTGACCCATCCCCTTAGTCTTTTATTTCTGAGTTTATGGTCTTGATCTGGCTGAGAACTGAGTATCAGGAAAAAGGTAATTGGTGTTTGACACCGCTCCCTCACCCAGCTTTCTGGCCAGCTGCCTGGGCGTTAGTCTGGGCTGATGCAAAGGCCGAAGGCCATTGCACGGGCTGTTCATCTCCCCTTGGTTGGTGCTACTTGAGATGACTCTGCAAGAGCAACACTCCTTTATTTTTCTTGCTCATGTTAGTGTAGCAGCCTCTTCCAACCCTGCAGTGACGTTGATTCAGTTTGGTAAGCTACAGGGTGATAATAGGTTGGGTTTGTGCTGGTTTAGTGAGCAGAATCAGGTTGGTGAGGTGAGACCAGCTGAATTTCTTCCAGCTGATAGAAAGAAGAGAGCAGATCTGTGAAATTGCCACTCTAGTCATTGGGATCCACTGCACTTGTGTCATGGAACTAGGCCTTGACTTCACTCTAAATGTCAAAGCAGAGAAAAGGGATACCTCCTAAGGTAGGTTTCTCTCTTGTCACTCTGAGTGCATTTCTCTAGGGTGCTTTGTCAAGAAGAGCTTATTAATAGAAACCTCTAACCTTTAAAATGAAGGAGATGGCATGTGGTAAATATAGCACCAATGTAAAGGATGAATTGTTCTGTTACATAATATATGCATTAAGTGTTTTAGTTACTCCTCTGAGAGCATCTTGCATTTATCTGGAGAATACAGGTTTATGTTTACTCTAAATAATGGTTAAAGCAGTTGTGCTGCTTGTCTTGCTAAGTTTTACATCTAAGATGACACAAAGCTTGCAGTCAGAAAACTAGAACTTTGATCATATGTTGATGATGTAAGTGGTGGTTTCTTAATTAATGTAAGTGTACATGAGCTTGTATCAGCACAGTGTGGTCATCAGATTGGAATTGTTTTATTTCTTAGCAGGGCATGCAAGAGGCACTGGGTCTGATGAAATTTAGATTTACTCACATGTTGTTATTGAACCCTGAGTGAGCTCAAATTTGAGGTTTACTTAATCTTTAGTTTGAAATGATCTGCAAATTAAGTGACAATATCAAAGGGTTTTTTTGAGCAGTCATAATTCTCAAACCATTCTACAAAATATTATTGTGCTTTTTAGATTATTTGTCATGCAGTAAGATAAGTGTATTTTAGCAATATTTACAACTTTGTTATGGAATGAAAGAAATGGAATAATTGAAATCCAGTTTGGAAACTAGTGATTCACATAAAAGCCTGAAACAATTTTTCCATTACTGATGTGCTTCAGTATGTGATTGCTGTTTGCTGTGGCTTAAATGGCCTCTCCAACACCTGCAAAATCTGGCCCTGGATTAGGAGTACAGAAAAATACAGGTACAAATAAAACTATATATCAAATAGATTGCATTCTGTGGTGTTTGTTGCCATCCATTTCTTACAAAGTTTTGCCATGAATCTTGGAAGATCCTGTCCTAGTGTGCTGTAGGTTGGCTGGAAACAGACTCTTGCCTAGCACTTCCATGCTTGCTGTAGTCCGAGGCAGATTCACATCGGTTCCCCCAAAAGGCTGTTTTGCCCTTCTGCAGCCTCCTGCTGCTGCCTGCTTTGGGCTGGGGCTCCAACAACACAGCTATGAGTCACTTTGGGCCAGTGGTTTGGTGGGAGAGAATGGGATAATTAACTTGTGCTTGGAGATGTTTCCTCTTTTGACATACCATCTGAATGCTAATGATGATCCAGACAGAGTGGAGTGTGGTGGGAAGGAACAAGGAGGAACTCTTTTCAGCAGCAGAATGGATTTCCTGGATTGAAATGGTCCCGTGGCTCACCATTCAGTTGTTGGAAATGTCTGGGATGTTAGACAGTCCTCAGGAAAATCTGTAATTCAGACAGCCTGTATATGACCTGATGTGCATGTGTCTTCTGGACTCGATATGATTGTCTTGAGAAAAATAAAAGGACTGAAGATGAAGCTGAAGAAGACATTGGATATCAACAGTTACTCAAGAGCAGAAAAGATTATTGATTGTGGATTAGGAATCCTGGGGGTTATTACCTTATGAAATTCAAGTAGAAGCAAGGTCTGGTTCTTCACTCTTCAGAAAGTGACAACTTGCAGACATTATTTGGCTTCTGCACAGTAGATGAGTCCTTGAAGTCTCTAAGGCTGAAGGGGCTGATAAACCACCAGGGAACCCATAGTTGCTGCATCCTCTGCAACCTCAGGGAAAGGTTAGAGGTGCACAGCAGTTTTCCCTGTCCCAAACAAATGGGACAAGTTGGAAAGGTATGAAAAACTGCACAATGACCTGCAGTCAGGAGCACAGTTTCTCTAGGAGCTCTCTTAATTCCCCCATGAGTAGGGGTCTAGAACTTAATCTCAGGCTGCTGAGGGTTGGGGTTGGTTTTTTAAAGCTCTGGTTAGGGCTCATAATGGTGCAGGTTTTCTTGTTCCAAATGTGTCATCCTGCTTAAAAAAAATAAATCTGTGTCCTGATCGCTGTATGGTAAAATGTTACGTATTGTCAAGCGGCACCAGGCTTGTGCAGATGGTAAGTCACTTCTGGGTTTCCCAAACTAAGTGCTATTCACAGTCACTTTTTTCCCTCAGTCTTAGTACTAACTGTTCTGTCTTCCAAGGTCAACTTTAGTATCAAATAAAAATAAAAAACTGGCAAATGCTGCTTGAATTGATTCTAGTGACCAAGTTGTACTTCCCTAAATTATGAATCATTCCATGACAGTAACACAACATGAAGATGAGAAATTGGGCAGTGAGCTTCCTGCTCTGTTGGATCTCAAATATAAGCTTCCTCTCCCTTGTACTTGCATCAAACACAGTGTTAGCACATGATTAGCCTGTGGTTTTTATTTTACCTGACTGTGGTTTTTCTGTAGGTAAGCTACTGTCTTTTATTTTTTTATATATCTATATACACACACACACATATATACATAATATATGTATATATGAGTACAGCAAACAGTCATGCGGTGCTTGTTCTTGGATGTGTAAGCCAACACGTAACTTCCTCTGGCTGGCTACAACTGTTGCTGTCTAGTTCTCAAAGAAGAGCAGGGTGGCTTGGAAAGGAGTTAAATAGGCAACGCATTTTGTCCCTTGGACAACTCAGAACAATCTGCCTGTTCCTCACCACTTGTCTGTGTAAATCTCGAGTATTATCTTTGGTGTCCTTTCATTGTAAGCAGGAAAAGCAGTGAATGGGCTGGCCAGGCAGGTAGCCAGCTATTAAATGTTTGTGGTAACATTCATCAACGAGCTTGCAAATGGTAGTGGAGTGCTAGGTTTGAGTCCTACCAATGTGGTACTTGCTTTTGAGGCTTGCCACACAAGAGTTACAGTGAACAGGGATGATCTGTCAAGGTAAATGCCTTGCTACTCTGCTGGCAAATTTAGCAACACTAATACGATCAGCACCAGAACTACTACTCAATAGTGTTCTTCAAAACATTTCCCGGTGCCCTTACCCTTTAGCATGGTGATAAATTTTTTCACACAGTTCCTGCAAACTGGTTTACAAATTCTAAATGCCAGGATTAGTTCTTCTGTAACTGATAAAGCAGCTCCTGGAGCAAAATGCAGAAGCTGTGAGCACTCAGTCTTGGCTTACGCCTAAAAGTAATGCCTATTTTATCCTTTTAAACCTTTGAGGATTTTGCATGTAATTATCCAATCCAAATCTTCTCCAAACTGTTCAGCACCAGTCAGGTATGGAATTAAAAGTGGTCAGGCACTCTTTTACCTATGTCAGAAGGCTGTCATAAAATGCAGCAAAATCCATAACCATGGCTGCAAATGGGTATCTCTGTGCTACTTCTTCAGAAAAGTTTGGTGGTTTTTTTTTTTTTAAAAAAAAGCATTGTATACAGAATTAAATATCACTATACAAAATTGTATAATAAAGTTACCACTTACTCTCTTGAAAAATGCTGGCAGTCGGTCTCAAGAAGGTTGAGGTATTCTTGATGTTGTATTAGTGTATCTGTTTCTACTGGCATTCCAGTTCAGATAAATACTGTTGAAGCATCTTAGTTTGGCAGTACTGACTAGCCAGTACTGTGAAAGTGAATGACCTTGCTGGGGGGTGAAAGGGAGACTCTGTGTAATGCAGTGTCCTGTATCAAGAGGCTGCTCTGCAAGGGCTGTGAGCACTTTGCAAGAGGTAACTGGGTTGTTCTCAGGTTTTTAACCCAGTGGAGCTTGTGTCATTGCAATGGTAACCGAAGTCTTGCACCACTAAACTTACTTGTCTAGTGGATTTGATGGATGATGAAGAATCAGGTCATTGAGCAAGTGACAGATGGAGTTAAGTGAAGTGTGTGTGTATATATGTTATAAAAATGGGAGGGCATGGCAGAAGCCAGAGGCCCAGCAGGTAATGTGTCAGAAAACACAGACCCTGTCACCTTTTGCTTGTAAACAGTTGAACTTTGATGTTTGGCTTCCTGTAGAATTGGGATCTACCTCCTTTACTAGGTTTAGTGGGATAACCTCTCCCTTCCCACTGCATGACCTTCCCTTTTCTGCTGTATGCTCCCTTTTTTCCCCCTCTTCTGTGTCAGTCTTGCTCCACTGCCCCTCCATGTCTAGGGACAGCAAGGTACATCCGCTTTGCACCATCGTATGTGCTGGTTGCCCAGCTAAGCAGGTGATCCTACAGTCTGGCTGCAGCCGTTCCTTCATGGCGATGATACCATGGGTGTCTTTCCTAGTCACTGCCAAGTTTTTATAAAACTTGTAACAACTTGGTATCTTTGGGCAACTTCAGTGAAATTTGGTAAGGGGAATGAATACTAAGGGTCTTCACTTGGATCTAAAGGTATCGGGCAGGAAGAACAGTCTGAGACTGCCCAACACTGTGATGACAGATACCCTCTTTTCTTGGGAAACCAGACTGAAACAATGCTTTCTTGGGGGTGGACACTAAGAGGAAGTAGGGCAGCACAGGAAAAGGCAGGCAGGGATCTATACCTGGAAAAAATAAGTCTTGAGCTAACAAAGGATGGAAGAATTAACAGAAATTTAAATTTCTAAAATACAGGTGAAATATCACAATTGGGTAGCAAGAGGATTGTACTGCTTTCCAAGTCAAGTGTGGGCTGTAACAGGTATTTATCACCCTAGTAAGCAGGTTGGGGCTACCTGGGTGTGGGTATCTCTCAAGATGTGTATACAAGCACTAACTTGTTAAACCTGTCAGCCTCCTGTTTAGTAGCAATATCATAGGAATGCTGGTCCTTTGAAAAGGGTGCACAAAGGGCAAACAAGTTACTTGATTTCTAGAATATCAGTTAAGAGGGGTGGTTGAGGAAAATGGTAGAACTTGCTGCTCTTTCGCGTTCTTCCTCCAAAGAAAACATCTTAAATAAAATACTCTGTCTGCCTAGTAGTAGTATAGTGCCACAGACTATCTGCATCATTTGGTTGTTTCCCTGACATTAATATTTTGCAATTCACATAGTTTCTTACCACGATATTTTGTAAAGGGGATGAGTAGATAAAGGGAGTGTGGTGGCAGATGAATTTCTGTATCACCAGACAGTTTGGACATACCTTGTGGGTACATCTATCTGAATGTTATACTGTATTATATAATGACTTAAACCTCAAATCACGTACAGGGCAGTTCAGTATAGGAATAGGTTATACAGAGAGGCCATAGAGTCTCCATCCTTAAAGTTTTTGAGACCTGACAGGGCAGAACCCTGAGTAACCAGGTCTGAAATCAATATTGACTGTGAGTTGAGCAGGAGGTTGGACTAGAGACCTCCTGAGGTCCCTTTCAGCCTGAATTGTTGAGAGATCTGTAAGCCTGTGTATTAATTGTCTTGCAGTTGTGACATTTATTTAAAACTTGAAGCTGCCAATGATACAAAACATCAGATGTTCTTGAGCATTTGGCAGCTTCGACTCAGTGATTTTTATGATTCTGAATTTCTGGAAACTTGTGCTGCCTAACAAAACACACAGGAGTCCTCGAATGAGACCATGGGGTAACTCCTGCACAGAAGCAGCAGTTGTCATAAACCCAGCAGGCAGTCTTTCATCTGCTGTAATGTCAGGGCACTAGCACTCTGGTCCCCGGTAGTAGATTATTGACCTACATTGATTCCAGGTAGTAGATTATTGACCTACATTCAGAATCTGAACAGAAAGCAAAAATCCAGAACATACTGTAATACTTCTCCTTTTTTTTAACCACATTCTAGCTGGGGAAAAGTTGTCTTACTGTTTTTTGAGGGTGAGGTTGACAATATTGCTATCCTTCCTTGATGTGCTTTCAGAAACGAGAGGAAATTTGACATAGCCTCTGACCTTGATGGAGGCCAGTGTGCACCTATTCCTGGGGTAGCCATGCTGAGTGCCCAGTCTGTTGTGTCAGATCGTCTCTGCTAGCATTCCTTGCAGCTTTTTGTCATCCTGAAACAGTCTTCAAATATCTTTTATCAGGTGGCATAATACTGACTGCGGCGTAGATACACCAACTCACAAACCTAAATCACAAATCTATTTACCTATGGCTGTGCTTCAAATTATGTTTTCTAATTATTCAAATTGATGTTTTCTTTTTGTGCAAGCAAAATATCCTAGTCCCATCTATTGGAGGAAGCAGAGAATATGATCGGAATAGAATATGTTTGTGTGTGCAGAATTATGTCTTTCATACATGCCCTGGTTTTCTATGAAGAAATAAATGCTGGCATTTCACTTCCCATTATGAATGCTGATCAAAACATCCACTGTTACTCTTTTGTATTGAATTCCTGAGAACAGACATTTCTTAGCCACTTAAAATTAGTTGGTTTTTTATTTTCTTGTGTGGCCTTACAGAGAGCATCCTTCTTGCAAACAAGTCTAAGTGCAATAATGCAAAATCACCTTGAGAGCAAAGGCAGCGATGCATACAAATATATTGCACGTACAACACCTATCCCAAATTCTGATTACAGCCACACAGTCATGAATAAACAAATCCCTGCAATTACTCTCACTGATGTTACCCTGACAACGGTATATGGAACGAAACTTAGCAATCACTGCCAACAGAACCCCCAGTACAGTACTGCTAATGCTCCTGTTCGCCAGGATGAAATACTTCCACTAAATATTAAAGCAACTCCAAATCAGGAGTCCTGATTTTGATTTAAAAAATATTAAACTAATAAAGTGTAATTATTCATTCCAGTACATGGAGAGAAGTTTAAAATTTTTCTGTACGTTCAAATATTTAATGTTTGGTGCTTAGCTTTCCAGCAGAGAGCCTGCTGAAGCTGCAGTGTTTCTCAACACCAACACCTGCTAAATAATAAAAGCCAACATTAGTTAAGTGCAGAAGTAATTTAGCAAAATAGTAACTTCCTTATAGGATGGAATACTTTTTTCATTTACATGTATTAAACTAAATAATTTTAATGTGTAGTACTTGAGTTGACCAACTGAGATGGAAAAAGTAGGACCAGCCTGGGACTTGTGCCTTTTTTGAATTGAAAAGACGGTTAAACGATCTTCTTGAAGGGTACAATTCCTAGAAAGATACATTAATGCCTTGCTCTGCAGATGGTATTTTTTCCTGTTTATTCAAATACAAGAACACTCTCTGCTTGGTACATAGTATTTATTATCTCTTCAAAACCAAATCTATTGAATTCACCTGCTTTAATACAACTTAATGCATTTCTAAACCAAATCCCGGTTGTAGAGAGGTGAAGTTTGATCTGTTCAGTGCAGGAAAATTGTAGGCAAAACAATAAAATATTTTGTCACAGTTGACAAATAAAAAAAATGTAAGAAATAAGGAGTATTTCTCAAGTGTACAGGACAGCTTAAACTCACATGGGTTTGTGTCTTCCTGCTTTGAAAGTTGCTTGTGATCCATTTGCAGCAGCAGGGGTTTTTGTAAATACTTAAAGCAGTTATTTTGGCATTCTGTTTCCTGACTTGTATTATTGCTAACATTGGTTACTAGCTTGAAAACAAATAAATAAAAATCTTGGGTTAGTATTCCTCAGAAGTAAAATCACAGATTTTCGTTTCCCTTCCCTGTGAATTTTAATAACAGAAGCTGGTGTTTAGCAAAATTAGGCTAATGACACGCATTCTGTAACAGTGACTCATAACTTGATAATGGAACGTTCACATTTGTTTCTTCTTATCTGTAGTTGCATTTCCTTAATTTGCCCTGATTTGATGAGAAGGGAAGAAGGCAAGAGAGCCTTGTGAATTAATTGACACATACCATTGGCAGTGGTACTTAATTGTATAGATGTCCAAGGTCTCTAACTGGTTTCAGTTGGTGTTGCCGGGTAAGTCTTTTTAGAAACAATTTGGGATGCTAGTCTGAGTCCCTTGTGGTGAGGAAGACTATGGTAGGCATTTTTGCCCAGCCGAAGTAGGGACTCTAACAGAAAGATCTAGGAGAGTCTTGTTCTTGAATTTTGTGATTTGGATAGAGAAGAAACGTGCACTGAAGGGGTATTACCTGTGGAGGAAACCTGCTCAGTAACACTTCTGATGTACGAAGCAACAAGGTGGCTGTTCTTCAGTACAGAGATTCCTTCGTTTTATTAGCTGTTACATGAATTGTTGCCAAGGGGTTTTCAGCCCTTCTTCATTAGACATCTCGCTGAAGTCTGATCTGCAGTTCAGGCTTCTGTGTGCTTGTAAGGTTTGGTTTGTTTATGTTAGCATCTCAGATACATTGTCAAGGCAGTGACCTCTCTTGTAGGAGTTCTCATTGGCTCAGTCACAACTTAGGGGGAGGTAGAATGGGAGCCTGGGCTGAGTTACAGGTAGCAGTTCTGTGATGTTCTCTTCAGTTGCAACTAGGAAAAATACAACTGTTTAAAAATGTCAGTGTTTTTAGTCTAATAATGTTTGTGCTAAGGTGGAGAAGAGGTTTTTTCCTGCTCTTTGAAGTGCAGGCAACTTCATGGATGCCATACTTGCTCTTGTGCAATCTTGCTTGCACCACTGTTTTTCCTTCTTGGTTTGGTCCTAGTAATCAGAGGAGTGAATTGTAACAAACGTTGCAGCTAAATAGTAATCCTCCTCCTGTGATGCCTTAGAAAGAAATAAAGTACTCTGGGAAGTAGAGAGGAGAAAATTGATGGGATGTGCAGGTACCATGGAATTTGTCAATCAGTGTTTTGAGCAATGTCTGAACTCCAGTGGGTCCACCAGAACAAAGTGTAGGTTAGTTAATTGCTGGACAAATTTAGGCTGCAGGCCTTCAATACTTGGTCTAATTGAGATCTGGCAAATGTTGCTTAACAGAAAGGATAGTTCAAAGTGAAAAGCTTAAATTAGCCGCAGACCTTGTAGGAAATTGTTTCTTTGGTACTGCGTAGTCACAGCAATCTCTTGAGAGTGGGTTGTTAAGGCTTTAGCTGGTACGAGCTGAAATAATAAAAGGTAAAGCTGAACTGTGCTTAAGAAGAAATTTATTCTAGTGCCTGAAGGGTAGGACAGATTTTCTCTAGGGTTTACCAATAATGAATCATCTCTGTCCCTTTCACGTGGTCCTTCACTGAGGTGCAAAACCCTAAAGAATGGAGGGGGTGGAATTCTTCTGAAGGACTACTTTGCTCGTTACTCTCCAGCAGCAGGGCAGAACCAATTATAGGATTGAACTTTTAAAATACTGTGTTGAATAAGGTAATTAATATTTTTTCCTTCTACAGTTCTACTGGTAATTAAAAAACTGTTGTTGTACTGGGTATGCAATGAGTACTTCTGTTCTTTGTTTTATGGATTGCTTTGGCTTATGGTATTTCTCTTGATAATTGAATTTTCTTTTTTTTTTTCCCTTTAAACAGCGAGACCATTTACAAAATTGGTCAAGGAAATGCAACTCCATCGAGATGACTTTGAAATTATAAAAGTGATTGGAAGAGGTGCATTTGGGGAGGTAAGGCATTTTTACTGTTACTGTCAGTTGTAGTAATGTAGCTTTCATCTTTTGGGCATCTGATTTCTTGCTCCAATTTACTTGCACTTGTCCTAAAGGCAAAAGATTTGCACAGATGTGTCAGACCACTGCCAAAGGTGCCGTGCAAGTAGGTACTAGTAACAGGTCCCTTTGAGGCACGGTATTTAGTGTCCAGTTCTAACGTTTCTGTGGCTGGTTCGTTTTGACTTGAGTATGGCAAAACAAGTGTCTCTTTAATGTGTGTATGAACTGGGTGGTCCCACCTAGCAGCTGCACGGCTGAATTTGGGATCTCTTCTCCCACTTGCCATATGTACTCTTCTGTGCTGCTGTAATTTAACTCAGAAGCGGGCTGCTTCTATGGTAAGAACGCGGAGGCTGCTCCACCCATCTGCCTGTCTCTGTAGCAATCTGGTAATGCAGAAAGACGCATTTGGCTGCCTCAAAGGCTGTTCCCTGTCATCTTTGAAGATCAAAGGCTGCTGGATCTGTTTTTTGGACAGCAAGTTGAGTCATGCTGGGATGATAGGAACGCCTTGTGTTTTGAGGACTCGCCAGTCCCAGGACCCTGGACTGAAGCTTCACTACTTAATATGCATGATGAAAGTCTCATCAGTCACAGAAGTATGATAGGGCTTGCCACAGGCAAAAGCATTCGTGAGTGTGTCCCCTCCAGTAGGCATAGGGTACCTGAGACTTCTGGAGAACCTCAAGGATAACTGTTTCAGCATTTATATATGTGTAACTAAAGCCATAGCTGTCAGCAAAAGTGGTTATTAACTAAAGAATTTCTACAAGGAAAAACACCCTTAGATTTCTTTTAGGAAGCTTGTTTGAAGTAGAGCCACACTCATGTCAAATATAGTGACAGCCATTAGCAGCTAATTTCAGACCATTAGCACTTGGTTACAACTTCTGCTGCTGGTAGGTAAGGCTGGACTTCCTTCATCTCCACAGAGAGCTAGACTGGGTGCTGTGCAGGGCTTTCCTTCCAAGCGTGATGTAGCCTGGACAGATCAAATTCTTTAGGGTTTGATTGTGGGACAAAGGTATCACAGGGAGACGAGAAACTAAGCTAGAAATATCCCCGGACCCTACTCGACTTAGGTTCAGAAAGCAATGAGGTTTCTATGTGCATATGCCCTTGGTAGTGAGTGCAGATTCATATCCATGTAATTTTAAGCTGCTTCAGAGACAGAAATTAGTGTCTCAAGAACATCTCTTCATTTGTACCATTATCTAATGAGCTGATGAAGTAACATCTTGACCTGTAAGACAAAAAGTTCATTTTCTAGTGGATGATGATTTGCAACGTTTGTTATTAAAAAAGGAAGGTTTTATCTTAGGGTAGTGGAAATACTACACAAAAATCAGTTGTTTGTTTCACTTGTTTGTTTTTTAGCTGGTGTGTATTATTTGAACATGGCTTTTAGAGAGAAAAGTTACTGCAGAGTTTGGCTGGAAATAGCAGAAGCGGGGAAAAATTGTGATAAGTCTAAGGAAAAGCTACAAATTAAGACCAGAAAAGAGGTCTGAGCAGAGAGGGTTTGACTAGGTAAAAGGCCTAGAGAATCAAGAATATAGTAGGTAACTGTCTACCTCTCCATTAGGGTTTTGAATCAGAGCAGCAGCACGGGTTTGAAGAGTGTCCCCACTTACCGCAGAATGATTTTGCTATACATAAGAAGGATTTCTTTTGGAGGAAACTAAACCAGAACCTCTGTTCCAGGTGTGCACCAAATGTGCTTCTGGCCTCAAGGAGTATATAAGAATCAATCACCAGGTTTGACTCTCCTAACAGCTTCAAAGCATGTTTGGTCCAGGAGACCTGGCTAGACACAGTCTGAAGTAAAATTCCTGAACTGTGTACTGTAGTAGATGGGAAGCCTCCATGCAGGCTACTTACTTCTGTTGTTCTGGTCTTGCTGTGACAAATTACTTGCTATAGTGGCTGTGACCACTGATAGCTAAAGAATTTTAGATTAGTGTTTTGGCAGTTTGTCTTTTGGTGGGATTAGAAGTGGTTTCTGGATCTTTTCAGAGCTAGACTTGTGAATGCTACAGCTATCAAAACTGGTTTCAGGTCAAGGGAACCCTTAATAGCGCCGTGCAGATGGAGTCAGTGTGGGGAATGCCTGCACACAGTGTAACTTTAAGGAAGGGCTGTTTTCCATGGTACTTGCTCTGTTCTTTTTCAAAGCACTGTTCTCCATTTAAGGAACTGACCAACCAGAAATCTCAGTACAACAGCAGCTGAAGTAGTTGCATGAACTTCAAGAGATTTCAGTTTATACTTGCTAGGGGGGTTAGAATGACCTTTCTTACCTTTGGATCAAGAGTCTTTAAAGTGTATAAAAGATAACACATTCTGGGTAGAAACTTGTATTAATAGCGTTTGGAGTGTCTGAATCAACAATGTATTTCATATTCTTTAAGTTGGAGAAGCTTGAAACTTAACTAAAGCAATTTGTACATCCCAGGCCCCAGTGGAAATGAAATTTCACAGAAGTGAAATGAGAAAGTATCTTAATTTCATCCTTCTGTTAGAGCTGTGAGTACTCAGGAAGTCAGTGATGTTAGTTATCTGTCAATAGCACGTTGTCTTATTCATCTTTTAATTATAAACGTTTTAGTTTATAGTTGTAGCTTGAAACTTTTTGATCAGTTTAAATTATGCAGTAATCATTGATTTTTAAGTTCATTATACTTTAATCCCACTTGCCAGAGAATATTTCATGCTTTTTGCTTATGAATGAATCATTTGACCCATGTGTATTCTGTGCTGCCGTAACTGCCAAATATTATAGGCATTATAAAATAGCAATTATATAAAGGTTGACATTCCATAATAAGAAAATAAAATCAAGTTTCTGGAGAGGAACTTGTGGCATCTGACTTCAGATGTGGCAATTCTTCAGAAAACTGGATGGGGGAGCTGTAAGTAATTTTTCCATAGTATGTTCAGACATAGGAAGGAACTGTTAGAAACTAGCTGATGGGATTCTAGTGGATGTAAGCTTATTTGTTAGTTCTTGTTTAAAAAGCCCAACAACCCAAACACAACTATCTGCTTGAAATAAATTTTAAAAATACCTGTAAAATATTTGTTAAAACGCATAAAGAAATTAGCCAGAATTAAATTAAGTTTATTCCTATTAGAATTAATTAGTTTAAATTAAATGCTTAACAGCTAAACAAGCCAGACTTCAAAAAGGATGAACACTACATGGCATTCCTTCTCAGTTTAGGTACTTTGGGCTTTTTGGAGAATGCCAGGGGCTTTAGTCTTACCAAAGAACTTTTGCATAAATGAGAAGCTTTGAAGAAAAATAGCGTAAACAAAATAAAGGCATGATACTTCTTATGAGTGGGGATCAGTGGTAAGTTTTTGCCACACAACATGTATGCCAGGGATACATGGTCTTTGACTGGAGAGAGGGTTGAGACCACATGTGAGCTTGTCCCTGGAGACACAACTGCAAAATTAGATACTAATTTAAGGCAGATTGATACAGCCACCAGTATGTATATGTACCAGCATGTCAGCACCTTTTTCTTTCTTGTTTTGAAACCAGCAGAACTCAACAAGGTCACTGAGACTTTTGTCAGCAATATGAGTACAAAACCCAGCTGGTCATTCAGAAGCACCTGAGGAAAGTTCTTATAGCATGAGAGATGTGGGAAAGGAAAGAAAAATAATGTTCTTATAAGGTCTCATTATTATAGTAAGACAGAAATAGCCTAACTCAAAATCTAGAAGATTTCTTCTCTAGCCACCTGCCAAAAAACATAGTTCTCCCTTTCTCATAAACTAAGCCAGCTACTTTGTATGCAGGGTAAACTGGATGTCCAAATGGCCTTTATAGAAGCATTTAAGGCGTTGACTCCTGGCTTGAGAACATAATTTAATTTTTTTTCAGAAGTTTTGTAGTTGTGAAGAAAAGTTTGAGTTGTTATTTGAGTGCATGAGAGCTAGAAGAGCATGGAATTTGAAGTGCTAGCTGTTAGAAGGATAGAACTCTGTACACAAGAATGAGTGTGTTGTATAGGGTGAAGTTTTTTGTTAACTAGTGAAAATACATGTTTTAGAAGATTGAAAGAATGTGAGCATGGAACAGGAAACTCCAGATTTTAGACTTTTTAAAAAAATCACACCAAAACATCAAGGAAAAAAGCCAAACCCACCTATGGGTTGAAGATTGCATGTGCCTGAGTACTCTGGTCTAGAAGCACTGTCGGCCATAATTGGAGAGGAAGTAACATCCTGAGAACCTGAGCTTGGTGGGATTGTGGCTTGCTGAGAAACTTAGGGCAGCTTCAGAAATGCCTTCTCTGGGCTTGGTGTTTGCCTCTGCGTGCCAAGGGAACTAGGAGGGCTGGTGCTCCAGTATGGTGAGAAATGCAGGAGGAGGATCGTGTTTGGGGGCTGTCTGGCTATACTTATTTGCACTTGATCCTTTGCAAGCTTTGTCTGACCTCTTCATACTGCACTTGTAAGTCTTTAAGATCACTTTTCCTCATTTTGTGTAAAGGAGCATTTAGGTCTGCTGCTGTAGATTAATGCATTTCAATGAAGAGAGCAGTTGTTGAAGGAAGAACCGTGTCAAGATGTACCTTGTGTGAGAACTTGGATTGTATAATGTGGCTGACACCTGGAAATTTGGCAGCATGGGACTGAAACAATTGTTTTCCTTCCCTTGTTTGTTAGCAAGGATTTCTTGAATGAGCAGTGCTTACTGTGGCTGCAGCGGAAGGGTGGAACTGCTCGGTCTCGCTTAGCACAAAAATAACTAAAACTTTCAATGTGCCCCACCTAAGTATTGCTGCTTTGGATGGATTAGAAATACCTTTCCGTATAAATGCTGTTGTGTACAGACTTGATCTGCGTAGTGTTTGGTAATAGGACATGTCACCTTGACGCAGGATGCTTAGTCAGAGTCTGAACTGCAATCAACAGACATAAAAATCTATTTCCAGAAGAAAATAAGGAATGGGTGAGAGGACAGGACTGATCCCCTGTGCAGCGCGTGTTTTGGATAGATGATGTGTTTCCTAGTGAGACACGCTGGCTAAGGGTGCAGTGAGCCTCCAAGTGAGTATACCAAACCTAAGCTTCCCGAGGAGAGTTGTGCTTGGCAGTGCGACGCAGAGCTGTCTGTGCCTTCTCCACCGTGTAATCGCAGCTGTAGGGTACGGAGTTTAATGCCTTTATGTACTTCTGGCTGTTCACCTGGGGCACGGTGAGCCTGTGGGCTGCAATTAAGGCTGTCTCACCTATCCAGAAGCTTTGGCGGTGGGTGTTAGGTGCCTGGCAGGGACTGTGCCTTCCTGCGTTGTGGATGAACAGAATTGCTAAGTATTGCACACAACATATGACACTTTTCATCCAGCTGTTCAAAGAGTCAAAGTGTTCAGAACACGGTGCAGAAGAAATACTTAATTAGCTTTGCTTTTCTACAGTGTGCTGTTCACAAAGGAAAAAAAATAAAATCAAAGTGAGCTATGTCATGCGGTGGAAATGGATGAAGAAAGAAGCTGCTTTGTTTTGAAAAATGCTTCAAGAGAGCCTGTTGCTGTCTTGGTCCTCCCCAGCTTGTTTGTATGGCAGCACCAAGTTACTATGGTGACAGGCAGGTCTTAGGGAGCTGGGGAGTCCCAGTTCATTGTAGTGCCACTGCCAGCCCAGCCAGTTGGCTATGCACCCCCACCCCCTACCCGGATCCCTGAGGAAGAGCTTAGGTGTTACTCAAGGCCTTTATTCCTTTTTTGCAGAACCTTTCTTGCCTGCACGTGTGATTTCCTATTTGCACGATGGGAAGATCAGCACTGCCTGTTCAAAGAGGAAAAAATTAAAATAAAAAATGGAAATGTGCACCATGGCATACGAAGCCTACCAGAGACACTCTGGTTGCTTGTTTTAAATGGAAAATAAATGTAAAAAACCTTATATAGCAGTCCAGAAGGGTTTTTCCTCAAAGATGCAGTATTAAAACTGTTAACTAATGAGCTATGTATCAAAGACTTTTCATATCCAAGAGTACTGGGAGGATAAAGCAGTTCCTACAGTGGTTTTTCAGTCGGTAGTGTCCAAGGTATCAATAGCACAAGACAGCAATACTGGGCTAAAATTGGCATATACAAGCTTTAACTGAGGGAAATGACTGTAATATTCAATTATGAATCTGGTAATAAGACATTACAGATAAATTGTTTACATCTGAGATGACATTTTGTCTCTTCTCCTGGTTGAAAGGCTTGTCTAAAATCTCTGCTCA
Organism: Zapornia atra; assembly: GCA_013400835.1. Classification (NCBI taxonomy): domain Eukaryota; kingdom Metazoa; phylum Chordata; class Aves; order Gruiformes; family Rallidae; genus Zapornia; species Zapornia atra. The sequence goes on along the minus strand of VZTU01000056.1, from coordinate 423,651 downwards.
AATGTCTAAAGCCTGTCCAAGTTCCTGGCAAAGGTTAATTCATGGTAATTTCACACCATTTTATCTATGTAATTTTATTGTCCATTAGCCTAAGCAGATCTTTTATCATCCTTATTACTGATGTCCTTCCAGTTTTATTTGTAGGTAGCAATCATACCTGCTTTTTTCTTTCTTTACCACGCAGAGCTTTTTCTACTCCCATTGCAGTATGAAAGGCTCTCAGTAGTCCTCCTTCACACCTGCTCCAGATAAAGTTTATTTCTCTGGGGTGTGGCGATGCGTGGAGTTTCCAGTGAGTTTGTACTCCTCCAAGGCAGTGTTTACCCATCCCTAGAGGTGTGTATCTGCCTGTGAGTTTCACAGTTGTGTTTGCCTTTTTCTTAACTGTCATTATGAGCTGACTGCATGAGGATTATCGCGGATATGGCCGTGTCCATCTCCTTTTCAGCTGAGAACTTTCGACACTTAAGATTAATCTTATTCCTGAAAGTCCAGTCCTTGAGAATGAGCTTTACCTGCAAGTTTAACGTGCCATGGGCATGAGCAGTGTGCTCTGTAGCTTTTTTATCTTTGCTTTGAAATGAATGCCAGCATGGTTTCCAAGAAGTTGAACATCAAATAATCTATGAACTTCCCAGTAGGAAGTCTTTTTGTTAACTATCTTATTTGTTTCCTGGAAATCCAGTCTTGCATTTAAATGATTTTTGCACTTTCTTAGGCTGTACTTATCCTTTATGTAACAGAAAATTTGTAACTTGATGCTGCTTACTAATGCTGCTATGTCACTCAAAGGGCAGAGTAGAGTGGGAAGTTCTGTCATGTTTGCAGAGGCTGATGTGGCTCGGATTCCAGCCATGTAGGTTTCACTGGGCTAAAGAAAAGGTGGAAATTGGCCTAGGCTGGCTTTGGATAACCCCAAACATGAGTATCGAGTGGCCCTTGAAGATGAAAATGCAGCAAAATACTTCTGTAAAACAATTCAAGAAGCAAAATACTAGCTCTTGCCAAAGTCTAAAGATTTTGTTTTAGCTTTATTGGGTCTGGTTTTTATTTTATTGCAGTACAAGTGAAACAGAGCTTTGAGGCAAAAATACTGGAAGAAAATGGATAGCAGAAGTAATACAAATCTGATGGGGTGTTGTGGCATGTAGTTACCACAGCTGGCTCTCACATACACTTTAGTCCCGGTTCTCATACATTTTTTTTGACATAAATATGTCTTAAGTTGGTTGAAGTGTAGGCAGTAGGATTCATTGGGCTTTCAGAGGTCCTTGAGGAAACATACTTGATCTTTATTGCAGTGTGCCTGCAATGGATCTTGAATCCTGAGCATGTACAGCGACAGTAATCAAATCAGCTGGTGGACAGCTTAGACCCATTGGGGCTTGCCTGGAAGGGGGATTTTGTCTTTATCAGAGTTTTAAGACTTCCTTGGTAAAACAGTATCACCTAAATCTCTACCAAACCACTCTGCCGAGTATTTGGAACTGCAGATTCTCTCTTCCAACATAGTGAGGTGCAAGTTGGGTAGGTTCTGGTTTTCTTAATTTGACAGAGGTGTCAAATGTAGCTGTGCTGGGGCACAGGGGCGCCTGGATTAGTTAGCACCGATCCCATCCCTTTGGCCAGGTAGATACAGAGGTCTAGGAAAGGTCCAAGGCCAGAGCAGAAGTGAACCCTCCCAGCTTGCAGTAGCTGGGTGTTCGAGGATACCCTTAGCAGACTTGTAGCTTGGTGGTCAGCAGTCTCTGTGTTACTCGGGTGTTAAGCATGTACTTGAATGCACTGTGGATACTTAGGTGTCCACGGCAGTCTGCGGCTGAGTTCCAAAACTGTTGTGTGACAATAATACTTTCTTAATCTTGCTACCTTTCTATTTTATTTGATGCTTTTCAATCTTGGTGTTACGAGAAACAGCAAATAATTGTTCTCTGTTCATCTCTGTGACATTCGTGTGTTTGTCTGCCTGTCACAGCGGTTATGTCTTCATGGCCTGGAATATTTTAGGTTATTAGATCTTTTTCAGAAGCGATTTTATACCTCTGCTTGTGCCATTTTTTCTCTTTCATTATCCTGAGCATACTTTTTTTAGATTTCTATTACTTTATAAATTATAATAAGCTTAGAAATGAAGATCACCAAAATTAAACCCTGATCTTAGAATCGCCGCATAACGTGAGCACTTGTTCAGCCAGTAGACTTTAAAACTTTGAAGATAGAAACAATGCTTTTGTTCTTAAAGTAGGCCTTTGCAGTAGTGTACAAATCTCTGTTCTTTGGAATATCTCCGAACACTGAGTATTTTTTCTTATGTTATTAGATGTGATGGATTTGTATGTAGTATAGCAGCCATCCTATTTGAAACCTGACATCTCGCATCTTAGCACAACTGCAGTGTAAGAGGTTTCTGTCTGATCTTGTAAAGCAGTCAGTGTGGTTATTGTAATTGAATTTGAGGTATGTCTGAGACTAATTAATACAAAGTAAGAAAAAACTATACCCCAGTGTCTCAGAAGCAGCATTATATGACAAATTGAAACTTAAGAATACTGCCACCTGATAAAAAAGTAAAAGAAAGCTAACTTGAGGAAACGCTGAGGGTTTTTTATGGAGCAAAGGGTATAGGATTTTGTGCAATATTGCAACAGTATTCTTACAATAGTACTGAGATTACTTTGGCATAATTTAGTTTGTGCTTCCTTGGTCCAGTTCAGACATCACTGGAGGTTTGGATTTTGTGTTTCTGTTTGTTAGGTTATTTTTTTAAATAAAAAAAAACCCTACTGATCATAACAGGTTGAGGAGTCAGGTCTAGTCAAACCAAAGTACCCCTTCTCTGAGGTATATTCTGCAATTGTCATCTTTCCTTTCAGAGAAAAAAATACTGGGGAGCCACCTGTTTTGCTGTATGGTTCCCTCAATTTTTCTGCTGGCTTGAGAAGCTGTCGCCCTTAAAACTAAAGCAGCACTGTATTTACTGGTGCCATAGCTTGATAACTGCTTATTGTGAAAATATGAGTCAACTTTCCTTTTATTCATTCTGCTTTTTCTTCAGAGAAGACAATTCTCTTTCTCCAGAAATGTTAAATTGTTTCTTTAAGCAGTCCTTTCAGTTTAAAATAAACAGCACTAATATAGGCAGTGACTGGGGAATTGCTAAATAGATCTTACAGATTTGGCTTCCCTTTTCTTTTTTCTTCTTTCTTTCTTTTTTTTTTTTTTGTGTGAGACCTGTTCTCATTCACCACTTTCTATTCTAACATTTGCATGTCCTCTGCAATGCCAGGTTCACACCAGTCCTCAGCAGCTGAGCATGCTTCAAACTTCTGCCAGTCTGCAGTGCTTTCAGACAGCAATGGCCCTAGATAAAGTGTGGTAGATGAATATCTGGGTTCTGATTTGTGCTCTGTATTTCTACCAAAAGGCCTGAGCAGTTCTACTGCTGTGGTGTAATGAGACATGAACATGGCTACCTCAGGGCTTGCAGAGCCGTGCTTGCAAATGGCCTCTGCTCAGTTGGGTCTGTGCCTTCAGCAGAGATGGGAATGTTTCCTGAGTTGTCATGTTCTGTGTGGAACAAAGTTTAAAGTGTAGAGCAGGTAAAGTCAGCGTCTTGCTGTTTCCCAAAGCTTTTAATGTGCAATTTGACTTACGGTGTACTTTCAGCTGCATCAAGCAAGTAATTCAATTAAGTGTGTATGGAGAGGTGGTTGCAATGGCTTTTAACTGCAAGGCCATGACAAGGACAGGACCAAAGCTGAATGTTTTAGGCCATTACTGAAGGTCAGTGTTGAATAGTTTCATATGTCCCAAAGAACCTCACGTGTTCAGATGAGACATTCTCATCTTACTCATCCTTCCCCTGCTGCATGAGACGTGGCTGTGGGAGGTGTTTGTAGGCCAGGAGAGGCTGGGATGTAATGCAGCTGTGGATGTCCTGTGGAGCTGACAGAAGCTGCTACTTCATGCTGTGTCTTTCCCAGCTGCATTTAGGGCCACTTTCCCATGCCATTCTGTGATGGATACCTCCTAGTCCTTTTATTAACATCTGTTTCTGTTACATGACTCAGTGCAGTTGTGTAATAGGTGTCACTCATCTGTTATGTGACCTGGTGAGCAGAGCCACACATAACCAAGGGGCGAGATGCTTAGACATGCATCTGTGTAAATGTGAATATCCCATTCTTGTGTAACTGGAGGAACAGCTGTCCCCCTGCCCCTCACCTGGATCTTCTTTACTGGTACAGTGCAGGGAGGCATGATATTTCCTTCCCTCCTCACAACTTTGGTTTTGTACCGTGTTACTCTGCTGAATGCACTATTCCAACTTGGGTTTATAGTCAGCATCTTAGAACTGCTATAGCTCCCAAATCCCTTACAAATAGGAGTTTTTAAGCAACAGAAGAGGTGAGCTGATACGATTCCTGTTATTTTTTCCACTGCTATTCAGAGCTCCATTGAAAGCAGTGAATGCTGGTTGGTTTTCAACATCTGAAGTAGAGTTGAGCTGAGAAGCCACAGAAATACTCAAGCAGTCCATGTATAGTCCTGTGAAAATGTTGCTGTCTTAGTCATTATGCCTGCTTGTCTTATGCCAGCTGGAAGAATTTTGTGGAAATGATGGCTTTACTACAAGAAGAATTAGTTTTGGTCTTGAAGGATACAAGTCTTGGTCAAAATAAAGTCTTTGCATTCCTAAGCCTTGAAGTTTTTGTATTCTTCTGAGTTTTTTCTTTCACTGTACAGCTTATGTGCACGGCTACTGTTCATAATAAACCAGTCAAAGCAAGGCCAACACACAGGTTGCATAGTAAAATGCTTCAAGCAGAATGATGAATAAGTAAATTGATACTGGTCTTTCTTCTTTTTAAATATCTGCACACAGTACACAAAAGCAAGTTAATTTACAAATATACTTCAAGTTTCTGAAACCTGAAATGTGAAAACAAATTAGTCAGATGTAGTGTATTTCTGTTGACAGCAGACTGCCTTGTTTTCATGGGCTACCCTTTTAGATGTTGTCTCATTGGCTGAGGGCATGGTGCACAAGCATCGCTTGTTCTTGGTAAACAATGCGGCTTTACTACACATCATCATATGAAAAGCTTCACACTCCTCCTGTATCATCCCTCCTGTACTTGATCATGAACACTTGACCACACATGGTGTGCTGTGCATCAAGGACATAGCAATAATGGAGGAGGAATAGAGAAGGAGTAAAGACTCGAGCTGTGGTTTATCAATGTTTCAGATGATGGCTGGTGACTCCATAGTCACTTATTAATATTTTCTTAATATTGAGCTGTTTAAATATCGTATTTCTCTGTCAGTGCTGTTGTTAAATCAAGATATCTTTTCATTTCAGGTTGCAGTTGTTAAAATGAAGTGTACAGAGCGTATTTATGCAATGAAAATTCTAAATAAGTGGGAAATGCTTAAAAGGGCAGAGGTAAGTAATACAGAGTATTTTTAAAATGGCATTAGGAAAATTACATTGAAGCTTTTCCAGATTAGAAAGAATTCTTTCACGAGCATTGGAGCTTCATTCTCTTTTTTTCTTAAGCTGTTTTAATGCAATCAAGTCTGACAGACCCTTCCAGGCATCTGTTGTTCTCAGCATTACTGTGTATTCGTTTACCAGACAGTCTGCCCTAGTTCTTACTCTGAATTTATTGGCCAGATTTTTGTTTACAATAAAGGCAAGTTAAAGACTACATGAAAGCTGAGATTGGTGCTACTATGACATGTGCAGCTGTATACAAAACCATTATGAAAAGGTTTGGGTGGTTTTTTTCCTCCTGCATTTGGAAAGCATACATTAAGGAGCTTTGCATCCCACAGTTTGTAACAGGATTTATATAACTGGTGGAAATATATATATAAACTATAACTAAATACTTTGGAATCATGGTTTCAGATTCTAAAAGAAAATGTGTTAAAGGTAAATCAGTTTAAAAATGGTATTTTTGATGAAAGGAGCTGTACATTGCCACAACAACATATGCAAATGTGATTGGGCACTTCACAGATTAGGAAAGGACCTGCTGAGAATACGCCATGGGAAGTAGCATATCCTTAGAATACCTACTCCAGCACTGCAGAGGAAAACCTTATGGTGAATGTAATACCACATAAATGAGCAGCTAAAAGAGGAGTAGATTTTAGGGGGGAATTCACTGTGCGCGGTCACACTGGCAGCAGCTTTGTGAAGGGGTGAAGGCTAGCTGCTTGCGAGGGCTGAGCCAGCTGACCCTTCCCTGTCCCGTTCTTGTGTCCCCTTCCTGACACCTCCTTCCCGCAGCCTGCCCTTCCTAGTCCCTCCCTTCCTTTCAGCAAGTCAGTGCCAGCTCTTTTCCTCTGAATAAATCTCCTCCCTCTTGTTAAGCCCCTCTTTGCTGCTGCCTTTGACTGATTTAGTCACACTACATCCATGGGTCCCTGCTCCTCTTTACAGGCAGCGGCAGCCACCGCCACTCCACTCGGCTGTTCTTTGAGCCATCAGGAGAGTTCACGCTCATGGCTGTGCTGCATCAGCGGTTCTGCATTAAAGCATTCTCCTGTATGGGAGAAATCTGGCACCCTTTCCACACAGGTTTTACTTGGGTCAATTCATTGGTCAGTATAAATTTATTTAAACCCAAGTGCTTGTAGGGGTTCCCAAACTGTAGTGGAAGTACAGCTGTGCTGGTTTACTTCAGTCACTTCTGAAGTGACTTAATTAAGTAGCCTACCTTAAGAATTGAAACATTCACATGTAGAGATGTCTGGAGAGGAAAAAGGTTATCCACCAAGAAAGAGGTATAATGAGCAGTGGTTTTCCCAGAACACACTTAGGACAAGTAACAGTCTAGCTGAGCTCTCTTTCCACTGACTTTCCCCATCTACAAAGGACAGTAAAGGAGCTGACTTCTCTGCTGTGCCCCTTTATCTTTTCCTGTTCAATTTGCTCACTTAATTTGGCTTTTCTGGATAAACAGGACTTTATAACCTGCATATCACGTTCATAAAACATCTGGGTCTTAAAATTTCCCAAATGTGGTAAAACTTGTTACCTTTTAAAATGCAGCCTGAAAGAATACAGTAGCTTCTTAAAGTGGGCAGTTCCGCTGAAAATGAGACTTCAGGTCTCTTATTATCCACTAGATGAGTGGTCTAAGAAGCATGTTGTTATACTGGTTATACTGGCTTCTGTTTGGTTTGTATGACTTATTATGAACAGCAAAAAGTTATTTAAATATTGCTTATTTGTGTACCAGCTGCAAGAAAAAAAACCCGATGTGGTCGGAAGCCACTAAAATACAGGAAAGATTAGTGAATATCAACTGACATCCGTAAATGGGCTGCAAGCAAAACTAGGCGTGCCATTTATGTTGATAAGGTGGACCATTTGTTTTTGTTGTTCTGACAGCAAAATACATAGTCTTTAATGTATTACTGTTGACAGTTCCAAATAAGCCCTGACAGGCTGATTAGGTAGCCTGTCATGCTTTTTCAAGGCACGTCTCAAGGCCTTTTAAGCTAGTGTAAGCAGAAAAGGAGAGTTTTATACTTTGAATTCATGACGCAAAGGGTTCAGCGGCATCACTGGTTTTGAAGGGTTCATAACATTCCCTCGCTGTTTGAGGTTGCACAGTGAACTGGATAAAGGAACTGATGTCTTTGAAAATAAACAAACTAGTTCTCTGTGTTGGCAGCCTCCTCGTACCGTGGTGCCAGAAGAACCGAGAAGCGCTGTGCTCTGGTGCTGCGGGCAGGGGATAGGATTACTCAGAGCTGCTCTTGCTGCCAGACTTTTTGTGGAGTGATGCTTTGGTCTTGCATTCATAAACCGTTAAACCACTCTCAGTTAGCATTTAATTACAGTTTGCATCTCTCTGCACCAATAACTTTACAATGTGGCCACAGTATGGAGGTCTTCAATGGAAACATAAATTGACTTTTGCTTCTTTAGGGGGTAACAAATGGTTGAGCTACCTTTAGAAGATGCAATCAGTATATGATAAGGCTTGGGCTTCCATGGCACATTTTCTTAGACATCTGGACAAGTGGCAAGGAGGAGAAAAAAAAAAAGTAAAATTACCTAGAATCACACTTGAATCTGCAGCTACCAAATATCCTCTCTCTGAATTGAGAATAGTGGAAGAGTCCTAAGGTCTGCATCTCCAATAAAAACTTTAATATACTTTTATTAAGGAGGACTTGCTTGACGTTTCTGAAAGTTGGTTTTATGTAAAGATGCTGAGTAAACCTGTTAGAGCTTGTTTCTCTGAAGTGTTGCAGTGTGCTGTTTGAAGCAGAGGAGAGATTATTGAAAATGGAATTGTGTTATACTGGACAAAGATAAGACAGCTGTCGTAAAATCTGCTTATTTCCTATAGTGTCTGGAACTGGAATTTTTGGGAAAAGCGTACATGAAAAGTATACATGTGTTCACAAAGGACTTTTTCACAAGAACCAGACTTAGTTTCCTGGAGCCATTCTCCTTCTGCTACAGATTTCAACGACAAGTTATCATTTTGCTGTCATTTACCAATGCATTATGGAACAAAGATTCAGTGTTGCCCTAGATTTCTTTGTGGGTTATTTGGTGTTTTGGGCATGTGTTGTGTTATTTTAAGGTCGCAGTCAGGATTAGAGTGACTGAATGCCTGACTACACGCCTGCAAAGATTCCCTGGTTTGTCACTTGTGCAGACTGAATTCGAATGAATAGAGACCTCTGTTCAGTAATTTTAAATAATCCCATGAAACATCCATATATATTCATCCTGTGAAAACTACTTGTTGGTGTTGACAATGACTTTTCCCCCCTTCTCTTCCTTTAGACAGCTTGCTTCCGAGAAGAGAGAAATGTCTTGGTGAATGGAGATTGTCAGTGGATTACTACATTGCACTATGCCTTTCAAGATGAGAACTATTTGGTATGTTTGATTCATTAGCAAATAAGAGCTTTAGCTTACGAAAGAACTTTAATTTTGGTACTTTTAAGGATATTAGTGTGATAAGTGAGTCCACCTCGTGCCTCGCAGCAGTGTTTTGACACCTTTTTTTTTTTTACTTGAAGAAAAACTTCAAAGGGCTGGCTGTAACTCCAGGACACTGGGAAAGTCATGTAGTACTACCGAATTTAGAGGTTCAGCTAAGCAGGTTAAATTAACTAATCTACCCTTGATCCAATATGTCGTGCTTAAGTTTAATGTTTTTGCAATTAAATATATTGGGAGGTGTTAAAAAAGTAATAAATACTTTTATTTAAACTTTCAGAATGTGTTGCAAAATTTTGTTTAAGAATGACAGAAGTTATTTTAAATGCTGTTTTAAAACAATGACTAAAATGATATTTTAAAAGGCTGAGGAAAAAATACAATATTTTATTAGAAATTTAATTAAAAATTATTAGAAATTTAATAAAATATGTTTTTAAATCAGCAGTTTGGTCATCTCAGTGGTTTGAGAGACTTTAGCAACCATTGCTAAAGGAATTAATTACTCCTCTTTTTCTTTTTTTTCTTTTTTTCCTTTTTTTTTTTTTTTTAAATGATGGGTTACTACAACTGTAACATGGACATTCTTCAGTCACAGAAGTCAGGAGAGTGCTGGTCAGGAGTAAAATTAGTAAAGCCCCAACAAGACAGCATCCTGACCCATACAGCTTTCCTGTGGCTACTTGAGTCTGGGTTTGCAAACCTGCTATTTCTGTAACAACTGACATAGTGTGAAAGTTTTCACCTTCTTAGCAGGCATTAGATAGTACCATTCATGATTATAAATAAGATTAAAATGTATCGATAAAGGGCTGCCAATGAGTTGGGGAACTAAACACACCAGAGTGTTGAAATACTCAAATCTCTTTCTCAGGTGCTGAAACGAAATAAATTATTTTGACTGTCACTTTAAAAGTATTTTTAGAATAACAAGCACATTGTAAGCAAATAAGTAGTTGGGTTTCAGAGCCTCATTCACAGGTGATTTTCACTGAATGCTTTGTGTTAGATCATCCAGATTTTCAACCTTTTTTAGTTAATCTCTGTCACTGCCTCATGAGGATAGCACATAAATTCAAATTCCCCCAGAGACAAACAGCCTTCAAACTTGGGTAAAAATAACAGGATGCACTATAATGTATTTCCAAGTATTTTCTAAGAATATAACTACCCAAGAAAAAATTTAGTTGTGCAAGATGGCAAGTAGTAGAGATGACAGTATAGAAAGGGATCTTGTGTTGCTAATAGCATTTTATTCAGATCTGCTCCAAGCAAGCTATAACAGTATAATACATCTTTTTTTTCTTCCAAGTTTCCAAAGACATTTAGATGTTGAAGCTTCGCTTGACAGCAGAATTTAGACATCTAGCATCTAATTTAAGATCCAGTATCTAAGAAAGCAACGACTCTGCCTGGCAGCCAAAGTCAGCAGATTCCCAGCTCGCCTGAGGTCTTGTTCTGCATGTGCTGAGATGCTGCCTTCCAGTTTGGTCTGTTAGTCAGCATCCATCTCATGTAGATGCCTGGTGCTCACAGATGGAGTGAATCTGCATCTCAGTCCCTCTATTGTCAGTGATGCATGAAGAAAAAGTGAAACACTTTCATCCAAAAACCCAGACAGAAGGTTCTTTTCCATACCATCTTAAGTGGTTTGTTTGTTCAGGGTGTAAAAGATCTCTGTTCAGTTCTCTGCTCAGTTTGAAGAAGTTTATAGCCATGTTGTCCCACATGGGAGAGTGCTGCCATGTTGCACAACCTGAGCAGATTGGGTTTACTTTTTAGCTGTGGAGTTCATCCTTGATCCTTGTGGAATGGAACACAGCTGTGAACAAAACAAGAGCAGGCATCAGTTTGGTTTTCCAACCTAGAGTGGGTGTGGGTCCCCTGAAAGAGAAAGCCATAGGTTCTGCTATCAGCCCCCAGTGATATTTGTGCATTATAGCTTGTGATTCTTAAATGCAAAAACTCTGTAAACTAACCCTAAAGCAGAGAGCTGACCTTGGTGTCTTCCCATAATTACGGCTTTGCCATATTCCCCTGGCTGCATGAGATAAGGTTCAGAATGAGACAAATAAAATAGAAGATGTTAAAGTAGAAAAAGTACTGGCTGCCCTTGGAGAGTCAAGAAATACCTGGGGTTTTATTCCCTCTCTTTAATATTAGTATGGCACATGGTGATGCTGCACTTGAACACTTCGTGTTTCTTGCTTATGTTTATTTGCTGTTTCTGTGCCTGTTGTTTTAAAATGGTTTAAAGGCAAATACACCATGTGGTAGCATTTTCTAAGCAGCCAACTCTTAAATGACATTATATGGAAACGCTAGCATGGTTTTTTCCCTATTCTTAGAAAGCTTTTGTGGAGACAATTTGAGTAAAGATGGGTTAAGGAAGCCTTTGGTGATTTTGCTGAAGCAGATACTGTGTAGGTGAAGCATGATCCATGAATATTAAAAACATGTATGGGACCTGAAGTTCTTAATCTCTTCCAGATGCAAATCTCCTAGTTTTCTTGTGACTTACCAGAGAAATTTTCTTCCCTGGTTTCATTCATGAAGAAGGGCATATGTGTGCTTGTCTGCTGTCAGCCTCTTAAAGGTGTCCGAGTATTCATGAAAGTATTTTGGTGTATTTTTTTCTTTGATTTCCAACTACTCTCCCCCTGTTTGACTTCCCTGGAAGAAATGTGATACCTCTAGATTTCAGCATCTGAATAGCCTTTATTTTAATTCCATGTGAAGGGAGAGGTGCCTCCTGGCAAGAAGATTGTTGTGAATTGCAAGATGAATAAAATTTTACTTTCTTACAGAAGAGGTCTCACCATCATCTTCTGATCCAAGTGCCTCATTACATGGGTCAGCTGAGTTCTTGCTGAGTTATACATGCTGTGGGAACTGATGGAGGTGCATTACCTTGTCTCTTTGACAGGCAGGATATTTCAGCTCCCACAGGAGGCTGTATAAGCTTTCTTAGCCTTGAATTTGAGAGAAAATACTTTAATACAATATCCCCTCTAAAAGATTGCTGGTTCCTGTCTGTAGCTTTTTGTTTTTTAACATAATTGTTGTGTGTGTACAGTGTTCCAGTACATGTTTAAAATTCCTTGCTAGGTTATACAATACAAACTGATTGATTTCAGCGTGATGGAACTTGCTTATCAGATTAAGCTCTAATTTGACTAAAATGGAGAAAACCAATAAAATCTATGCTTTTCATAGTCTCTTTTTTAAGCTGAAAGACAGTGAGGAAATGGTCAGTATTACACTTTATGTTCCTTTGTATGCCTATCTTTAATTCCTTCCATTGTGGAAAATGAATCTGTCAGGACAGTGAGTTGCAGATTGCTTTACCTTGAGAAGAAAAATAAGATGACTGGAAAGTTAATTCCAGAATAAGTAAAGTTATTCCTAAAACCATGTATCAGATCATCTTGGAAACAAAATGGCTCAAGACTGGTAGTGCTAGATAAGGCTGTTAAACTGGAAGTGATGGTCTGGATTTAGGTGGATATTAATAGGAAATAACTAAAATGTAACCCTCATTTTGTGATATGAGAAACAAATAGCAAGACTGAGTCCTTTTCTTTCATGTTACCCTATCTGTGTTGGTCCTTTCAATGGATAGGATAATGGCCTAGAAGTTGTTTACTTTTTAATTGAAATAGGTACAAAAGAATGTGAATTTTTGATTAGGTTTTATTTATTTATTTTTATTCTTAATGTCCTGCTGTAATGCCTCTGGCTTCACCATGCTTCTGGCTTGTCATGGGCATCCCTAATGTTTATTGTCAGCAAGCTCCTGCCAGTTATGTTATGCATCCATGATGTGGCATGTGCCAAGATGAGTATTTGAGGATGTTGATGTGCCAAGTCCCACTTGTGGGATGTGCCAAGTCCCCCAGTAGCAGTAGTATTGAAATGGTAGCAAAGCTAAAAGTCATAATGAAATCTGACTGAAATAATGAATTTTAGCCTAAGTTGCATCAAGTATCATGTGATTTTTCCCTCCAGCCCCTTCACCATCCTGGAACAGGGCAACCAGGCTGGTGAAGGGGCTGGAGGGAAAATCATACGAGGAATGGCTGAAGGAGATGGGGATGTTCAGCCTGGAGAAGAGGAGGGGGAGACCTTATCACTGCCTACAGTTACCTGAAAGGAGATTGTAGAGAGGTGGGTGATGGTCTCTTCAGCCAAGTGACAGGAGATAGGACAAGGGGAAATGGCACAAAGCTGGGCCAGGGCAGATTCACATTAGATGTTAGGAAAAAATTTTTCACTGAGTCGTCAGGGCCTGGAACAGGCTGGCCAGGGAGGGGGTTGAGTCACCTTCCCTGGATGTGTTTAAAGAAAAAGGGTAGATGAGGTACTTAGGGTTATGGTTTAGCATAGGGCAGGAACGGTTTGACTTGATAATCGTAAAGGTCTTTGCCAACCTTGTGATTCTGTGAAGTATTGTTATCTTCTTCCTGCATCTTCTGGAAATTGTCAGTTTAAGGGTTGATAACCTACATTAGTTTTGTGATGCTGGATCGTTTTCTTTGTTGTTCAGACAGAAATAAACTTGCCCCTGTTTACTCATTTGTTGCTGCCATATCTTGGTTATGTGGGGTGGGTTTTTTATGGTAAGAACTGAATGCTGATGTGTCTTCCTTACTGTGATGATGAAACGAACATGGTATGGATTTACACTAAATAAATAAAAGTAATGCAAGTGTTTACCATTTCTGACAACTTGCCCCAAGTGTAGGAAAAAAAAAAAAGAGTGAAAGGGCTGTTTTCAGCAGATAACTGATGAACTTTAATTTTTTTTCCTTACCCACCTGTATCTTGGTACTTAACTGCTTTATTTCACCTTTTTCAGTATCTAGTAATGGACTACTATGTTGGTGGCGACTTACTGACGCTTCTCAGCAAGTTTGAAGACAAGCTTCCTGAAGATATGGCTCGATTCTACATTGGTGAAATGGTGCTTGCTATACATTCCATACATGAGCTCCATTATGTGCACAGGTAAAATACTATCTCACGTGGAGAAAAACTCATGTACAGTTATACAGAGTTAATCCTAAAGATATTGCTAGATACACACTGCTGTGGTACTTGCTTACTATATAATAGCTGTATAAGCTCTTACATTTTAAATATCAAGTTTTGATGGATTGATACTAGAAGCAGTGACATTTATCTGACTAACCTTTCACTAAAGCTTTTATTTTTAATCAGGCTTCTTGACTTATTCTCAATTCACTTCATGAATATTTATCTGTCTTTGCCCAAGCCAACCTAGAAGCTTGAGGCAGTTTGAATTCTCTGCAAATGTTTAGACGTTCTGCAAAATGTGTGCACAGTAAGCCCATGATAACGTCAGTGCATCTATTTATCTGTTGCCAGGCTGTTGTCAGTGATGCCCAGTGACAGGACATAGGGCAATGGGCACGAATGGGAACACAGGGAGTTCTGTCTGAACATGAGGAAAAACGTCTTTCTGTGACACTGTCAGAGCACTGGGACAGGCTGCCCAGAGAGGTTGTGGAGTCACCTTCTCTGGAGATAACCAAAACCTCCTAGATGTGGTCCTGTGCAACCTGCTCTAGGTGACCCTGCTTTAGCAGACGATCTCCAGAGATCCAGGTTGCCTCCTAACCCCTGGTTACCAGTCTGGGATTCTGTGATTTACCTGAGGTCATCCTCAAACTCTTTTTAACAAGCAGACACGTGCCTGTTTGATTGGTTCTGCACACCGGATGCATATTCCAGATCACAGCCTACCATCGTGTTAACTTAGGTTGTGTTCTGTCGTAGTTGAGAATACATTATATTCCTCATTCCCTCTCAGAGGGAATGGGTCAGGAAGGTAGAGTACACTTTGTATGCTGCTTGTTTGGCAAAAAGATGAGATGCCTAAATTCTATAATACTGTGAGTAAATGAGGGCAACACGTGGGACTTGGAGACACCATTGCACCCATTACTGCAGAAGGTGGCCTGACTAACTGAGGAGCTACATCTTTGCATAGGGCTGGATGAATGTCTGTTGTGGCAGTAGGGGTGAATGGCTCTGAGGCCAGAATAAATGCTTTGAATGGGATGTGTACGAATGCCCAAGAAATTACTGCTTGGCAACTGGAATGGATTAGGAGGAAGCACGATTGCTCTGGAGAGGATTTCAAGGACTATTTAAAGGGTTGTATGACCTGTTAGCTGTAGATAGGAAACAGAGTGGAGGCACTAAGCTTTTCTGAACAGAAACAGTGTTCCCTTAGGCAAGTAAGATCTGCATGCAAAGCAGAAAAGCATAGATCTGTTGGATGAGATTGGCTCATGCTCTTAATGGCACTGTTAGCGGTGTTCTTTTAAAAAACTAACAAAGGAAAAAAATTGGTTTGTAGTTGTGTGTGAGCTTTAATAGTCCTCTGCACCCACTTGTGGGTTTATGGGGCTGTAAGGGAATCTTGGCAATGTCTGGAACTGAAGTATATGGATTAAGTTTAACAATAGATATTACTAACGAGTTTATTGGGGAAAGCATAGTGAGATGGTCTGATTCTCTGGGTTACACGTATTTTCCTGTATTATTAGTATTTAATTTATGTTGACAGGCATAACTTGGCATTTACCATTTTGTCTTAATACTGCTAATGAGCAACAGTATTTGAAGTTTCAATAATTAATTGCAAAGTATTAGCTCATGGTTAAAAAGTGTTAATTCGGGTTTGGGTTATGTTGAAAGAAATTATCAGTTTGGCAGGATTTTTACACGTATGGGGACCCTTTGTTAAACCTACCATGGTTGTCTGCATAAGTCACTCAAGAGTGAAACTGTGGTATTCAGCACCTTAAAAAACAGGCATTGGCAGCTCCACATCTATGTAGCAAGTCGTATTACAGCACAGTTTTTCTTGTTCCTAGTAATTCTAGGCTCTTCCTCAGAAATTAGGCTGAAGTTGTTGACAATTTTTAATTTTTCAAGCACATATAGTAGTGTTTGGAAACAAATACAGTATTTCATGGTGGGACAAAACTCCTGGGCTTAAAGTAAAACATATCTGAGTTTATTACTAATACATGATATTCAAATAAGTATCTCAAAAAATAAAAAAAAACCCAAACCACAAATCAATGTATTTGTAGGTTTGGTTACCTTTCTTGGCTAGCTCAGATAAAAAATAATATTTAAAAATGGCATGGTGATATGCTAGTGTATTGGGAGCTGATCCTGGTCAGTGCTGGCTAAAGAAAGGACAGGAAAATGGTATGAGTTACCTGCAAGACTCAGATGTTCTAGAGATAGTGGAATTCAGTCATTTGTAGAGTAACTGCCATGTTTACACAGGTTGCAAGGCTCTTTAGGAATCCACAGAAGAAAATGTGCTGTGCAGTAAGTCATGTATAGAAAGTTTGAATAGAAAGTGAAAAATACTGGCCAACAAAAATGCTGGACAAAATTTAGAGAAGCAGTGAAGAAGATAGAATTTGGTTATAAATCTTGGTGAAAAACATTAGATTCAAATATCTCCTTTTCTTTTGTCTTTCCAAACAATATATTGTGATGCATATAATCTGGGAATTATGTTGATGAAGTAAACTTCTATCTGTTACATTGTATGACTCACTGTAATTGTCTGGTTATTTGACCATTCAAAGTTCAACTTTGAGCTGGAATCTCTGATACAATCTAAGGCTTCAGTTTTGTGGGCAAAGTTGTAAGTTCAATGGGAGGAGAAGTGTAAATATTGCAATAAAAAAATTTTACATCCATGGGTACCCCAACATAAAATTTATTTTTATTTTGATGCAAGAATAATCTTTCAAAAGCAAATATTTCACTTCTTTCTGTTATAACAGGGATATAAAGCCTGACAATGTTCTCTTGGATGTGAACGGCCACATACGACTGGCAGACTTTGGGTCCTGTCTGAAAATGAGTGAAGATGGCACAGTATGTATGAAGGGAGATTTGAGTTTCTGGTAGTGGGACCTTTTAAGTAATGCACTGCTCAACATATTTATAAAAGCATTTTTGACATCTCTGTCTCCTTGTTTTAAAGACTGCAACCTTTCAAAGTTATACTTTCTACCTTTTACCTTTTCTCCTACTGGACATTGGAATTCTCATGAGATCTTAACGAACTATTGAAAGACCCTGTGTTAAAGAAAGATAGAAGTTTGATGTTGTTTATGTGCTGGAATCATAGGTGACCTAGCTGCCATGACAGACTTGAAGTCTGCCAAAAGGAGGAGATAATTAATAAGCAATTTATTTGATATCCCTTTTACAAAAGGAACAGTGACATTATGATAATTGGCCATCTTGTGCACCACCTTGGGTCTGTCCCTAAAAGTTAAATCACTCATGAAGTTTGTTGTTCATTTTGCTTAGCACAGGGTGCTTCCAGAAGCGCCAATCCTGCCAAAGCATGGCATGCAACATCACTCATCGATTTTGGCACAAACTCAGGTCTTGGTGACATTCTGTAGTCATAAAATATGTCAAAGATTTACCATAATAAAATGAAGACTGAATTGGAAGGAGCCATTATAACTCCATCAGATCTGAGAACATCCTCCTGGAGATGTGAGCTCCTCTGCCACCGCCCTGACGGGTCAGGGCTTCCCCACTACTGGGGCACAGGGCAATTCCCCGCCTCACACCTGTATTGCAGCCCATTGCATGTTATGCAATAAGCATTAAACTAATTTCTGACGTAATACAAATAGGGAACTACTAGTCCTGGGACCTTGTTTTACGATCTTCAGATGAAACTGTAAAACTTGGGTATAAGACTCTTTGCTTATTCACTTTTCATTTCAACTTGTGGAGGCCAATTGGAATTTTAAAGTATAGTATATACAGACACAAAGGCAGAATGTGTTCTCCTTTTGTCTTTGGGCTTTCACAACAGCTGTGATTATTTTGGGTTGCTGCTGTGTTCAGGAAAAAAAATGTATCAACTGATCTTATGTAGAAGTGGACTGGAACTTAATTTTTGCAGTATTTGTTATCTTTTTAATATTTTCTTTATGTTGTTGCTGTGATCTTATAAATACCTTCCAACATCATGTCCCGGTGTCTCTCTTTGTCAAAAATATCAGTGTGTGAGAGACGTGCTGAGAGAACTAGAAAATTTAAAAGAATTATGTTTGCTTTCTTTTTAAGGTACAGTCATCAGTGGCAGTGGGAACACCTGACTACATCTCCCCTGAGATCCTGCAAGCAATGGAAGATGGAATGGGCAAATACGGGCCTGAATGTGACTGGTGGTCACTGGGTGTCTGCATGTATGAGATGCTCTATGGTGAAACACCCTTTTATGCAGAGTCATTAGTGGAAACCTACGGGAAGATCATGAATCACGAAGTAAGAGCTATACTAAATCTCTGTATTCATTGAGTTTACAGTGTTCACAGAGAAATTGTTGCCGCTTAGGTATGAAAAGGATTTCATATGCTTTTTCTGATATTTAGAACCATATTCTGTAGGTTTGATGGTTCTGATTTTAGGAATGTTTGCTTTTCTGAACTACAGGAATTGACTACTTTGTCAAATTAATTTTTCTCTCCAAATGCCGATGTTCATGTTGAAAAATCTAAGCAGCCATCACAGAATCAAAATAGAAACCAAATCTCACACTAGGCCCATTGAAAGTTTCCCCTGGACCATGCAGGAGAAGTGAAGCCATGTTTTATGTTTTATCGACACAGCTGTGCACTTTTTTCTGTTACACTGGTAACAGTACAAAAAAGGAACAGGCAAGTCAGCCAGTATAGACATGAGCTGCATGGAGAACATGACATTGGAGGAATTTGCCTGCAGTAGAAGTGATAGAAAAATGTGAACTTGAACTGCATGAAGAACATGAGGTTAAGGGTTTTGTCTGGGGTTAGAGGGGTAAAGCCAGAACTTCTGGGTGCAATTTGAATATTAAAGGATAAGAACAAACCGGTTCATGGTGTCCTTTCAGAAGCTGTATTAGGAAGGCGTGCTTATGTTCATATTATCCTCAGTTGCCAGAAGCTGTTGTTCAGGGCGTATTGAGTTTAATTTACTGCTGGTTATAACGCTGTGTTCTCACAGCGAAGTGGTGTTGGGTAAGATGTGAAATCCTTGCTGGAGGTTGGCACCCTTGCTGTGATGAATATGAATGTCTTTTCCTTTAATTTCTTCAATGAACTGGGTGTAAGTGTAACCAGGATAAATTCTGTCTACCTGGCTCTTAAACTACTTTTTAGGAAGTTTGAAGATGTCCAATGAACTTAATATTGTAATCTCATTTGGATGCACAGTCATTATGATTTTATGTTTTTCAACTGAAGTTTGAAAGTTTAATTTGAATTATGCTTATATGGTCCCTAACGATCTCATTTTAAACTGGAAAACAGCATTATAAAAAGGTAGGTATGTTGTCATCCTTTATTGAAAAAGCAAACTATAGACCCCTTCTTGACTGTGCAGTGGAGGTAGTAGCAAGCTAAAATACAGGAAAAGGGGTTTTTTCCTGATTCTTGTCTAGAGTAATTTCAGATGTTAGTGGTAAGTACTTCCTTAGATCTTCTGTTCGCTCATAATATAAATCTTTGCTAAGTTTTATTTTTGTAAGTAAATGGGTACTTAACTGCTATGTTAGAGAAATGCATCCTTACATGTACGAACTTTCTGTGGAGAATTTACTAGCATCATTGCTTTTTGAGCTTAAATTAGTGAAATCTGAAGGAGTACATCTTCAGAATGTTGATGGATCTGTGACTAGGAGTACCTGTGAGGGTCTGCCTTTATTGTCTGATCGTTAATATATTGTAGTGTGTCAAAATTTCCATTAAAAAACCCCCCAGAAGTAGTTTGCTTTTTCTGAATAGAGTTATTGTGATTGCAGTTAGTTTCAGAGGGATCTGTATTAGAGATTGAGAAATGATTACCTGTCCTCAAATCCATTTTAAGACCAAAAGTCTACCACTGAATGTAACACACTGTGCTCTGATGCTGCTTGCTGGAACTAGAACAAGGTTTGACTGTTGACTTCCAGTTTTATTGCTGTAACTTAGCAGGTTCTTTTTGAAAGTCACAGAATGGATTCCTGCTCTCAAAATGTATCTATTTGTTTTGTTTTCCAGGAACGATTTCAGTTTCCATCCCACGTTACAGATGTATCTGAAGAAGCAAAAGATCTAATTCAGCGACTTATCTGCAGTAGGGAGCGCAGACTAGGACAGAATGGAATAGAGGATTTCAAGTCTCATGCTTTTTTTGAAGGATTGAATTGGGATAACATTCGAAACCTAGAAGCACCTTATATTCCAGATGTTAGCAGTCCTTCTGACACCTCAAACTTTGACGTAGATGATGATGTATTAAGAAATCCAGTGAGTCTTTTTTTAAATATTACTAGTGCAAGTATGCAACCTCGCTGCACTGTAGCATAGTGGTGAGAACATGTTTCAGAATGAGGGATTTTGTTTAGTTTTAGTAAAAAGTAGAGGATTCATTAATAAGCTGTGCTAATAAAATAAAGTTTTGTTTTAAATTCCAGAAAGTCATGAAACGGGTTCCTGAGCCTAGCAGATTTAGTTATACTTTCTTA
Organism: Zapornia atra; assembly: GCA_013400835.1. Classification (NCBI taxonomy): domain Eukaryota; kingdom Metazoa; phylum Chordata; class Aves; order Gruiformes; family Rallidae; genus Zapornia; species Zapornia atra. Next base: position 403,096 of record VZTU01000056.1, on the reverse strand, counting down.
TGGATATGCACTGTGGTGCAGCCTTACCATGGTGTGCATGTGGTGCTGTTACTGCAGTGTGATGAATGAATGCTCAAAGCTGATCACATGTAGAGCTGTCCTGAGAAATTTCAAAAGCAGGAAAGCTCATTAACCTGTCACCGTTTATATCTGAACTATATCTGAACATTTTGTCAGATGCTATCATTTAGGAAAGCAGCACATGATTTCTGATAACCCCAAATGCTAAAGAAAGGAAAGACGTGAATTTTCAACAATTGAAATTACTCGTTTTCCATGTTTTAGCATTAAACAAACATGGTCAGTCAAAATGAAAATGTTTTTGGTGGGGGAAAAATCCTTTAGTTTACCTTTACAAGGAACTTGTATGTGGATTTATTCCTTTCCAAAGGTGAAAACTGTCTTCAGAAATACACATGCATTCTTCATACAGCTTGCTGCTTCTTCTCCACTCACTTAAGAACCATGAGGTTGGCTTTAGGAGTGGGGAAGTTGTGAAGTCCCTGTTTGTGTAGTAATTGACAAACTCCAGTCAGGAGCAGCAGAGGGCTTTTGTGGCAATCTGTTTATCAGCTCGTATTCCAAGAAATAAAGAGATTTTGGCATGTTTTCTGATTGCATGCTAAAGTTAACAACATGAATTTTGGTGCCAGTTCAGTTTTAATTAGGAACTTGAAATTTAGGGGTGTTTTTTAATGGTTGCATTGTGCTTTGAACTTGATGAAATGCTGCCTGTTCAAGAGGCTTCTAAATTCAGGTCATTATATTTAGTGACCTAATCCGAAATAAAATTCATCCAGGGACAATGGAAGGCCATACAATGAAGCATAACTGCCAATTGTGAATTGATATGTGCTAAGAAAAGTCTTTCCGTTAGCTGTCTCTGTGTTTTGGGGGATTTTAACCATAGAGGCTAAATCAAATGCCTTTAGCTCTGTGTGGCTTCTCTTTGGGATTTTCAAGCATGTTGTTTTTATTCAGGAAGTGGTGCCACCAAGTTCTCATACAGGCTTCTCTGGATTGCATTTACCATTCGTTGGGTTTACGTACACAACTGATAGGTAAGCAAAGACATGTTTGCAAAAACACTAAACTTGTTTCCCAAAATACAACTAATTCTAAGAAATTCTCATTTTTATAAAGGTGTAGAAAAGTTGATGTCCATAAATGTACCTGCAGATAAGTGGACCTTTAGGACTTGACTTCATGATCCTTATGGGTCACTTCCGACTCAGTATATTCTATGACTCTCCATTTCTTCTTATTCCTTCCCCAAGTGTCTGAACATATTTTTGATCATGCTGCCAAGATGAGATGCTTTTGTATTTAATATTTTATGTGTTTGAAATGGATGAAAAGCAAGCGACACATTTAGTCTCTTGAAAGTCGGTATAAATGTGCAGTTCCATAGTTGAGAGGCAGCGGGCAAGCCCTGTCCACAGCACGTGTCTGCCAGCAACAGTTTAGGCTTAGCTTTTTGCTCCAACGTTCTGCTGGCAGGCTAAGTTAGCATCTTGTTCTGTGCATGGGCAAAGTGGCTCATTTGGGAATGGCCTTAATGTGACCTCAGAGATCCCTCAAACATACAGTTGTCTCCGATCTTTAGGTTATTCTGACCTGTTCATTTTCCTTTCACTGGGGTTTGTTACCCCCATGCATTTCAGAAAGAACCCAGTACATACCTCTCATCATCTTCAGAGTTAAATCATGTGGCTCAACTTAAATCCATCTTTGTCTCACTTGAAACATAACTTTTGCATTTGTTTCTCAGCTCTGTCAGTTCAGGTACACTTCCCATTCTGCTTTTTTCACTGTCAGGTGGTAATAACCATTGGCATAGGAGAGTGAACATTTTCGGTCATTCAGGCAGTTTCTGAAGTGAATGTACAGCAGCATCTCTGAAGTCCTGGATGCAAGTGTCTCTAGTTCTGCTGCAGCATACATGGTAGCTAGGGAATAATAATTTATCTACTGCAGCTGCAATTACTGCACTAATTGTTCTTGTAAATTTAAGGTGCATGTTTGGTGGAATCCCAGCATGTCACTGCTCCAGACTGCTGTGAGTATTTATTAAAATGTTCTAACTTAATGTTTTTGCAGCTCTTTATCGGATAGAGGCACTTTAACAAGTGCAATGCAGCCTGACACTGTAACCAAAGATACGGATGTGCAGCGTGACTTAAAGAACACTTCCCAAATAGAAGGCTACGAAAAGAAAATACGGAAATTAGAGCAGGAAAAGCAAGACTTGAACAGAAAGCTGCAAGGTTGGTGCTGCAGGTTTATTGGTGTTCTCAGCTTTGCTCATTAAGAGGAATTAGAATGTATTTTATTGAAAATATTTTCCTTTCTTTTCTCATTTTAAGAATCTACACAGACAATGCAGAACCTCCAAGGTCCGGTGTGTGTTACAGTGAATACAGGTCGTGATAAGGAGATAAAAAAATTAAATGAAGAAATTGAACGGTTGAAGAACAAATTAACAGGTTAGCCTCTGGCATGGTAGTTACAGTGATGCAGTTTATTTTGTTACTCCTTGTAACATGTACTGTGTTTTACCAATAAGTAGAATTAATGTTCTGGAGATGCTACAAAAAACCCAACTCTTGAATGCCTCAATATTAAGAGGTGTTTTAGTTTTTCCAGATGAGCGCTTAACTTTTTCTTCCACTTGCTTGGCCTGCTAGCAGACATTACCACAGGGAGTCTAGAATATGATGGATTGTGTGGATGAGTTCAGTTAAATATTTTGTGCAATGTTTGTTTCCTAAAAAAATCTCAGGAGATCCTATTCTCTTACTCCTCCTTTTTGGGGGGGAGTATTGTTTTGGAGAGGTTTTACTTGGAGGTGGGTGTAAGAGACGCTGGGGAGAAATTAGTTGTTCTTCAGAAACATAAGGGGGTAGGTAGGGGATGTATAACAATAGTTCACATTTAAATATTTCTGAGCTCCTGCTCCCTTTGTGTTTCTGTCTGGTGATGCATTAATTAGGAAGCACTGAGCTTTGCAGAAAAACAAATACTGGCATCTGTCCTGAGAGAAGACTGACTCATCCATATCACTGAAAATCTGTTGCTTGACAATGCTATTAGTTTAACCATACGAACCTCCTGTTAGTGTTTAATTTTCCTAAGTGGAAATGGGTGATAAACAAAATGGTAGTTTTGGATCCTCATGACCTGGCTGAGAAGTTAGGAGGAGCCTGTAGAATAGCGTGAGTGAGCTCAGATGCTGAGTTTGCTGATGCTGATTTTCCATGCCCCCTGCCATTTGGCAGTGTACCCCCTTTGTAGGTACATGCATTGCAAGAATCAGCACAGCTCTCCTAAGTAGATTGTCCTTCCAAAAAAGAAGCTGTTTTTACAGATTCTAGAATTAGGTTTGAGTCAAAATAGAACAAGGTGCTACTTGTGCAGAGGGTTCGGTTCTACCCAGTTGTTCAGCCAATGGTGTCCTGTTAAATTTAAAAACTAGCTGTGTAGTCTGTTTTAAAAAGAAGTATTGGTTAGTGTAGAGTGGGAGGATGTTTGTGTTTAAGTGACAAAAGGAATAGTACTGTAACCATTACAGCAGTGCTTGGATCCCTGAATAGATAGGTCCAGGTTCCTGTTCTGCCACAGGTGTCAGTAGAACTTGAGTGAGACAGTTAACTCCCTGTGCAATTTCTGATGTACTTGTTTAAAAGAAGTAATAATTACAACAAATGGATAATGGCAGTTGATTTTCTTACCAGCTCTAAGGCTGACCAGAAATATATAAAGGTGGTTAGTCTGTTACACTTAAAGATGATAATTTCGAATCAAGTTTGTTTCATTTTACTTGTGAGTAAAGGGAGAATTACAGGGAGAACATACTGCCATAAATACGGGCAGTCGGGTCTCCAGGCTGCCTCATGCAGGATGATATTTCCTTCCCAGTTTGTGAGTTCTTGTCCTCTGTAAGAAATAAATAGTCCTCCTGTCTTGCTGGATGCACTGGTGACTGTGACTTTTCTTGTCAAATAACGAAAACCAGTTTTAGTAATCTACCTCCTAAACAGAATTCGAACAACTCGGGTTCATTTCAATGTTTTCAAGGGCTAGATGTTGCATTCTTCAAAACAAAACAAAGCTCTGTGCTAAGGTGTTTTTTTCACTTCAAGAGATGGCACTCTTTGGGAGGATTTCTTCAATAGACTGAGGAAGTACAAATCACATGGAGCTGTCGATGCCCCCAAATTACCTTAAGTTGTCTAAAACGGTGGGAACAGGGAAAAAGTTGCTTTTCCAAGCAAAGTGATGTCAGTTTGAGTAATGTTGCTTGCTTTATTGGTGTAAATTAGTGACCAGTTAGCTTTTAACTATATTTTAATCTTCAGATATAAGTAAACTGGAAGGACAGCTTGCAGATGCAGTGGCTTTTCGACAAGAACATGAAGACTCTATACATAAGTTGAAAGGACTAGAAAAGCAGTGCAGAGTACTGCGGCAAGAAAAGGAGGACCTTCATAAGGTATTGATGCAGAAATAGATACATTTAAAACTGATCAGGTAAAGTAATTACAGAACAGTTATGTCATGATTGCAGTTTTAGTGTTTTAAATGCTGGGTTTTATATTGAGATGGTAATGAACCTGTTCCTTTCATTAGCAATACAGTGGTGCTCCAAAGTAGCACAGTTTCTCCTTTAGAAGTTAATAGGCATCTTATTTATTTTTAATGTGTTCTGCTAGGTGGAACAGAAACCTGAAGAAATGGCCTTTGTTTAACTTTTTAATTATTCTTAGCTGTCTCGGTAAACACAGGAGTTAAATGTGGATCTATGGCTGGTCCTCAATCCTGTAGATACCAAAAAGCATGCATGCATATGTATGTGCATGAAAGAGTTAATAGAGCCAGGTCATTGCTCCAGCTTGAGCCCACTTATTCTTTGTAATGCCACAAGGTTAATTATTGCTTAAGGCTGAGGATAACTTCTGTGTAACTGCTGAGTTTATTTACTGTTGTGTAAATTACACCTTTGCTTCCTAAAATGTAACAGTATCTTAGTTTAAGTCAGCAAAATATTTTGCAGTGAAGTAAACAGGGTTTTGTGTACCAAAAAAAAGTTACCTGTATTCACACAGCTAGTTCTGGAAAAGTCTAGCAGCTGTAATGTTCACCTGGCATTTAGGTGAGCCCAAAAGTAATCCAAGGGCCAGGATCCTGGGCAACCTTGTGTAGATCCAGGCCTGAGGTTGGTGGCCCTGCCTGTGGCAGTGGGGTTGGAGCTCTATGATCCTTGGGGTCCCTTCCAACCCATGCCATTCTGTGATTCATTCTATGATCTGGTCCCCTAGAATTTAAGTCTCTCTTCTGTTTGTTAACTGGTGGTAAGAGTTAGAAGGGTTATTCACCTGTACATATGTATGAGTAGCAGAGAAGGGAAATCAGCTCCTCCTGGTTTGAACACCTGCCTTTTGGAAAGCTAATGAATGCTCCTGCAATACTCCTACTGACAGCAGAAGTCTTAAGAAGTCCGTTGGTCAGTATGCATTTATTGTGTTGTCTAGTTGGGCTCTTTTTCTCAAGTACTGTCCCCCGCCCCCCCACCCCCCAAATTATTTTATGTGGAACTTTTGATTTCTATTTTAACGTTGTTAATTTCTAGCTACTTGCTGTAAAGGAAACAGCTTTTATACTGTCAATTAAAGTATTAGAGTTTCATAGCATGTTCTAAGGAATCTTCCTCAGTTTTCTGAAGACTTTCACAAGATTTACTGCAGAGTCTGTGCCAATACAATATATTTGATTGAGTGTGCTAGCTGCTAAAACATTCCTTTAAAAATAATGGCTATTGTGCAGTTACATGGTGGTAATCTGAAATTAAGTTCTTTAGAAGCAAAGTGACCTTGTGTAGTCAGATTTATAAGATTTCTTGAACAGCAAAAGTACTCATGGAGCTGCCGCTCTAGAAGCAGAATAACTGGTGTCTTAATGTACTGCTGCTGCTTATCCAGAAGAAAAAACACTTTATGTAAATATTGCAATTACTGTTTGAAAATTATGTGAGGTGGTTGAACTTTCCAGTCATACTCACGTAGGTCCACTTTCCTCTTGAAATGAATCTCTGGAGTCCAAATGACTTTCTTAATATTATTGTATTTTTTATTTAAACCAGCAACTTGTAGAAGCCTCAGAGAGATTAAAGACACAATCCAAAGAATTGAGAGATGCCCACCAGCAAAGAAAGCTCGCTGTGCAGGAGTTCTCTGAGCTCAGTGAGAGGATGGGAGACTTGCGGTCCCAGAAGCAGAAGCTGTCCCGTCAGCTTCGTGACAAGGAAGAAGAGGTGGAAGTGAGCATGCAGAAGATCGATGCTATGCGACAGGACATCCGTAAATCAGAGAAGATCAGAAAGGAGGTACTCTGCTGGTTTGGGCTCGGGTAGTTTATTCTTGTCAGAGTGCCTGGCATGGGGTTGTGGTTTGGCTTTGTGCTGCAAACAGTGGTGGTGACGCAGGGATGTTCCAGTCACTGCTGAGCAGGGCTTACACAGAGCCAAGGCCTTTGCTGCTGCTCACCTCACCCCACCAGCGAGTAGGCTGGGGGTGCACAAGGAGTTAAGAGGGGACACAGCTGGGACAGCTGACCTCAACTGCCCAAAGGGATATCCCATACCATACGGCATCATGCTCAGCATGTAGAGCTGGGGAAGAAGGAGAAAGGGGGGATGTTTGGAGTGATGGATTTCTGGCTTTACTTTGTGTGTGTAGCTTTTTCTTTACCTGCTAAACTGTGTCTATCTCAATTCATGAGTTTTCTCTTTTACCCTTACAACACTCTTCCCCATCCCATGGCCAGAGGATAGTGAACAAGTGGCTGTGTGGGGCTTAGTTGCCAGCTGGGGTTAAACCATGGCAAATAGCTTGATAAAATAGTTCACAATAACATGTTCCAGCTGCTGCTTATCCAGTAATAGCATATGTATTTCTCTTTAAAAATTAGGATTGTTAACACTAATTTACTCTGTTCATCTATAAGGTATTGCCCCAAAGAAACTACCCTGGTAACTCTTCCATATAACTCTGCTACACCTCGCAAAATAAATCTTGACTCTGTTTCTAAATGTTTTAATCTGGAAACAAACCAAGTCATCTTTTTTGTTTGTACTCAGGCTGATTTCAATCAGGAGGAAACTATTCTTGCTGTATGCCCAGACTCTAGTTCTTATGTTTAGATTCCTGTAGACTCTGACTCATAGCTTAAGGTCTTGATGTGCTTTAAGGTTGGAGTGTTCTGATGACTTTTTTTCCCCAACTGCATTTTCTCTTCAGCTGGAGGGAAGAACAGTGACACAGACTGAATAGCTGGTTTTCCTTCATCTGTAGTTGGTCATTGTTGAGAATGTCCGTAATATCCTTAAGCAAGTTAATTTCCAATTAGTATTCTAGGTGGTTTGTAGCTTTACATGAGATGAAGTGGGTAACAAAGAGAGTGTAAGAAACAGCTATTGTGGTTAACCCAGAGTGTTATAATCATTGAAAAATCAAATCTTAGGTATTAGCTGGGCGAACTGCAGAAGAGAAATTCAAGAGCTTCGTAAGCATTGCTAGAAAACTGCTAGCAAATTGAAAAGTAGTTTATGAAAATGTAGTAAGAGATAAAGTTTCTCAGACTTCTATCCATGAATAAGAAGTGGTAGGTAACTGGGAAAGGCAGAGGTGTTGGCAGCACCGTATTTGATGTGTAGGGCTGTGGCACTTGATCTCTAGAGCAGAATGCAGCAGGCATTCCTATGTTGTTGTTCTTTCAGTTAAATATTTCCATGCAGGGCTTTATAATCTGTCTTTGGACCTTACAAATCCCTCTGTTCTCCTTTTCCTAACAGCTATCAATCTGCTATTCAGACCATAGTCTGTAAGTTCATTATCTTGGCCCACAATTCTAAATACAGTTCTTTTAAAAACAGTTTTACTGGTTGATATTGAATACAGGACATACCTTATTCTTCCTGTAAGGTTTTAATGCTGTACCACTGCTGCTTAAATTGCAACAGTTGCCTTAGTTGCCACTAGATTGACTTTCTGATAAACTCTGAAGTCAAAAGGCACATGATCAATAATTCTATATGTATGTTCTATAATTGCAAGGTAAAAGTGGCCAGTGTTTGTATTTTAAGTATTTTGCAGTAATTTGGCTCAAAAGTTGGGATTTTTAATCTGCTTTAGTAGTCTGAGGCATGGATCTCACGCATGAAAGCAGGAGGCTTTCTTCTTTAACACCTTCCTAGTGCCATTTCCTTCTCTTGGCATTAATAGGAGCTGCACAGTTATCCCTGCACATACTTGCTGTAGTTCTTATCAGTACAAAAAGTCATACAGGAACAGTTTTACTGCATGAGACAGATGGATGCCTGGATCAATGAAGGCAAAACAGTCATGCCAATCTGAGATGATTGTAACTGTGGTGTAATGTAAAATAAAACTAAGGAAAAACTTTCTGCTTGTCTGTATGGGGGAAAGGAAATGAATGATATAGGTGTGTTGAAATGACCTAAAATTACTCTTGCTGCAGCTGGAAGCCCAGCTTGAAGAAGTTGCAGCAGAAGCATCAAAAGAACGCAAGCTTCGTGAGCACAGTGAGGTCTTCTCCAAACAACTGGAAAATGAACTGGAAGCTCTAAAGGTTACATGTTTTTTGACAATCTTTTTACTCATGACACAGGAATGGCAATGGTTTTGCTTATCCAACTGTTGATACCTGTGGAATACTTAAAAATATAGCATGACCTAACCTGTTCAGATTTATTTGAAGTACTTGAATATCTCATTGAACTCTAGTGTCTTGAAAATATCCTGTTTATGAATGTGGTCCAATTTTTGTTATCTCTGAAACCTGTTTGAACCTCTTACTAGAGTTGTGTAATGAGAGCATTACTTATGGGGCTTACTGCTTGGAGACAGGCACCATTTAAATCTCAGTGTCCAGGTAAATTTTTTTCCAAAGTGCCTCCAATTTGACAATTACAAGTTTTAATAATGTTCACAAAATGTAGCCATAGTCTCTTCCTGATGGTTTCTCCTCTTCTTCTGCAGCTGAAGCAAGGAGGCCGAGGAGCAGGTGCCACACAAGAACATCAGCAGGAACTTTCCAAAATTAAGTCCGAGCTGGAAAAGAAAATCTTGTTTTATGAAGAGGAGCTGGTCCGACGAGAAGCATCACATGTTTTGGAAGTAAAAAATGTGAAAAAGGAAGTACATGATTCAGAGAGCCATCAGCTTGCACTGCAGAAAGAGATCATGATATTAAAGGATAAATTAGAGAAAACAAAGCGAGAGAGGTAAGCTTTTGGGCATGAGTCATTAATTACGGATTTCTTTTTGTATGATATCTGTGTGGGATGGTATTTCACCTTAACTGTATTTCTTTTTTGAAAACCCATCTCCAGATTCAGCCGTGTTACAGTTTAAGTGTTTCTATTTCTTGTCCTTCTCCTTAGGCACAGTGAAATGGAGGAAGCAGTAGGAACAATGAAAGAGAAATATGAGCGTGAAAGATCTATGCTCTTGGAGGATAACAAAAAGCTAACAACAGAAAATGAGAGGGTAACTCTTTTAGGAAACATTTTTAAGCAAAAAATAATTCTTACTTACTTTCTGATGTTAAAGTAGTATCTACTCATTCATCAAAAGAGATCTGCGAATGTTCAGGCAATATCTGAATAAACCAAACGTAGTTTTCACAATGCAAATGTCAGATCTGGCTGAATAGTAACTTTCCAATACATTTATTTTTTTTTGTGGGATTGATCCCCACAACTTGTAGGCACCACCTTCTGATTTCTTCATGAAGGCCACACAAAGAAGAAAGCCTTTAAAAAAGACCCTGACGGCTTACAGATAAACCTTATTTCTCCTCATGGTCTCTACACTCAATTTTTCTTTTCCTTTGATATGGATTGTTTCAGGTGGGGTGGCAATGTGGTGTTCTTTGCTCAGGAGCTAGTCTCCAGCTCCACAAGAAAAAGAATAATTTCCAATACCTTGGTCTGTGTTAGAACTTAGAGATAGCCCAGGGTGGTCCTTTTTGTTCACATTCTGTAAATGTATAGACATACACATACGTAAAAACGTCTGAAACTGACATAACCTGTGAGTGAAATTAATCTTTTGTTTCAGCTCTGCTCCTTTGTGGACAAATTAACAGCACAGAACAGACAGCTAGAAGATGAGCTCCAAGACCTAGCAGCAAAGAAAGAGTCTGTTGCTCACTGGGAAGCTCAGATTGCAGAAATTATTCAATGGTATGTGCTGCTTAGAGACCCAGATGGCCACTTCCAACTTTTGAAGTAATGATTGTCTTTTTTTGTAATGTATAGCCAGACCCTTTCTGTGTGTCTGGGATCAATGAAAGCATTGTACTTCTGAGTGTTGATTAATAAAATTATAATAAATTCACTCAGGAAGCTGGTAATGATTTAAAAGGTCTGTGTTACCATATAGACCCTCACAAGCTGAACCAGATAAGCACTTACACTTAAGTCACAGGTCTGTCCTTCCCTTTGTTTTGAGCTGTTTCAGCGAGCAGTGTGTTACTATTTTCAGCATGAAAGATGTTTGGTCACCTATATGTGTCTCCTGCTTGAAATTGATCTGCTGACTGAACTTGAATGTTGTTGAAGGCTGGGCCTTGGTCAAAAACCACGTGCTTGGCAGTGGTTTTCAGTTGAATTAGTTTCTAGTTTCTGGCTAATGCTTAGGCTTGAAAAAGCATTTCAGCTAGTGAGTGGAAGTTGGTATGATAAAGAGATCAATAGGGTGCAGGTATTTGCCCTTATATGTGTTACAGAAGGACTTGAGGGTAGCCGAGCGAGCAATGTGCCCATCTTATTCCAAACAATAACACTGAAACTCTTGCTGATGGCAGAAGGAAAACTTCAGTTTCCCTAGCAACTGCCACAATCAAGAGAATCAGATAAAAGAAAAATCTAAAGCTGGCAATCTAAGATGTATTTGGTTTTCTGTTGCTGGGAGAGTTTTCCCTGTTCTGTCCGTTTCTGTTACCTCCCTAAATTGAGTGCAGACACTGATTGCTTGGTGGCTCAGCATTAGGTGGTACGAGCCACAAAACCATTAACTAACAGCTTTTTGTAATTGCACAACAGGGTAAGTGATGAGAAGGATGCTCGTGGCTATCTCCAAGCCTTAGCTTCCAAGATGACAGAAGAACTTGAATCATTGAGAAGTTCCAGTCTGGGGTCACGAACACTGGTAAGATAATAGCAACCATTTGGGCTGTTCTGGGCATGTCTCAGCAGCTCCGTTTTCAGTTTCAGGTATCTGTTCATTATCAGAATTCTTTTCTAGTAAAGCCTCTGCTCTGCTTTCTAGTTTGTGTCTATTGCTTGTGAAAAAGGAGGTTGTAGAGAGGTGGGTGATGGTCTCTTCACCCAAGTGACAGGAGATAGGACAAGGGGAAGTGGCACAAAGCTGGGCCAGGGCAGGGTCAGATTAGATGTTAGGAAAAAAATTTTTCCTGAAAGAGTTGTTGGGGCCTGGAACAGGCTGCCCAGGGAGGGGGCTGAGTTACCATCCCTGGATGTGTTTAAAAAAAGGGTAGATGAGGTACTTAGGGATATAGTTTAGCATAGGATGGGAACAGTTGGACTTGATGATCTTAAAGGTCTTTTCCAGCCTTAGGATTCTATGAAATATATCTACATAATCTGACCAGAATTTGATAATTAAGGAGCAATTGTTTCATCCTAGTATCAGCCATCACAAAATGTTTTAGACAGTACAGAGGAGAGAAGAAACTAAACCATTAATGGGGAGTACAGAAACGTACTCACCATGTTAGATGCAAGTGAATGTTTTTAATTGCCCTTACAGTGCGATAACAAAGTGTAAAGTAGTATTAGGTGGCTGAAACTGTTACAGACTAGTGACCCACTGAGAGCTTGTAGCTTTATATACGTGCAGAACAATGAGACCTTTATGTCATATTTTCCCATACAGTAGTAATATGAATTCCAAAAAAATAAAAACAGCCTGCAAAACACAAAATTCCTTGTGAAGGACTTTGGTTCCAAAGATGAAAACACCATTTTACCTTGGCAGGTGCTTGATATACCTGCCTAAGGAAAAGGAGAGCTGTTTACAGCTAGGCATGGAAGCCCACTTCGCTAACAGTGCCGGGCAGCATTCTGCCATGCAAAGACACAATCTGCTCCTGGCTTATACAGGGAAGTTTTTACTCATCCCTTCCATACCTATAAACAGGGGAAAATAAGAGGAAGTTATGACTTGCTATGAGCTAACATTTGCCTACATCATAAAGGCATGATTATAATGTTGAGAGGGTTAATAGAAAGCAAGATCAGATCAAATGCAGTTGGCGTTTACCTCTTAGCTACTGGCAGAATAAAGAACACTGTTCTTTATATTACAACTGGTTTGGTAACTTCAGTAGAACCTCAGCAAAAATGTCTGTTGATTTTCATAGCTTACTTGCAGGCTCATGTGAGAGGTATCCATTAGGGAATATCAAAAATGTAGTCCACACTGAAAAATGCTTGGAAAAGCTCAGAAAATTAGCTTGGTGTGTGCAGATATAGAGCTTATGCTGTTTAGTAAGAATTGTTTAAGGAAAGGTTCTAGTCTTGGGTGTCTCAAGATGCAGATTATTTCATTTTTCATGCATTTGCCATTCATGATAATGGTTTTAATTCATATGTTTTGCATTAAATATTTACCTTTTATGTAAAGTCCAGTATGTAACTGTCCAAGTTTTATACTCTCTTCATTGTGGACAATGAAAACTATCCTTTTTCAGTGGACATCTTAGCCAACTTTCATGCTCGGTGACCCATCTTTTTGTTTTCAAACATACTGTCTTCATGGTTTAACTGTTGTAAAAACTACTCATTATTTTTGTGTAACAAAGTCTCACCCATTGACTGATTTCCACATAGCAGGTATACTGCCCATAACTAATTTAAAAGAGCATCCTCTGAAACAGTGTGAAAGCTACTTTACTTCTTTGAACCAGAATAAAAATATCTTTAAAGAGTTGTTATTAATATTAAGTAACTTAACTGCAACAGGATCCACTCTGGAAGGTGCGGCGCAGTCAGAAGTTGGATATGTCAGCGAGGCTGGAATTACAGTCTGCCCTTGATGCAGAAATTCGTGCCAAACAGCTGGTTCAAGAAGAGCTACGAAAAGTTAAAGATGCAAACATATCTTTTGAAAGGTAATGAGGGCTTTGGTTCTGTTTGGGCTTTAAGGCACTGCTAGTTAGAATAGTAACTTGCTTAAAATGGCCCCTCGTGCCCGCGATATTGGACTGTGCCAGAAAGGTCCCATTCCACAGGCTTACACACATCTTACATAGTCAAATGAGAACTGTAAAAACTTCTTCAAGGAAATATTTCACTGCTGTGAATAGCTTGGTAATAAGATACAGATCTTGGGCACCTGAGGGAAAAAAGCTTAAGAAGAAATTCAAAGCCAATTCAATACATTTCCTTAGACTAACTGGAGAGTAGACATGTTCTTGGGAATTAAAAGCCAAACTACTATTAGAATGACTTTCTTTGACAGATAACTGCAGTGATTGCAGGAGTCTCAATGACAGTTTTCACTGTCAAGCAGTGAGGTGCCTATTCAGGGAGAAAATAAAATTAATCAGCCTTTAAAAAAGTTAATTTAAAACCATACCACCACTCCTCAAAAAAAAAAAAAAGGGCATTTTCTAAAACTCTGAGATGTAGAACCAGACACGAACAACTCTGTGTGTTGGCATTTCCTGCCTTTGAGATATTCCAGACTGCATTTTGATCATATTATGTTGCTTCAGTAAACTAAAGGAATCGGAAGCAAAAAATAGGGAACTATTGGAAGAGATGGAAGGTTTGAAGAAAAAACTGGAGGAAAAATACAGAACAGATTCAGGTAATTAAAGTTCCTATGTTTTAAGAGAGTTCTGACATGGCTTGTGATCTTGCCTTTCAGCTAAGCCTGTTCTGCTTTGGGTTTTAGGTCTCAAACTTCCGGACTTTCAAGATTCCATTTTTGAATATTTCAACACTTCTCCTCTTGCACGTGATCTGACTTTCAGAGTGAGTTATTACATAAAATAACTACAAAAGTGTAGGAGCTGATTTATATTTTTATTATATAAAAGTAATACTTGGGCACTATATGGCACATTTGGATCTGGCACATGAGCCAAATTAGCGTGGCGCAGAATTGGGCGTCCAATAGATGCCATATTGCTTGGCATTTTGTAGGGAAGGTGGTACCTTTGGGAAGTAGAAGTTCACGTTGATTATTTCATGTTCTAGCTGCTTTGTTTAGGTTAATCTCAAACATTTGGTTGAATAATACGTATTCGGTATTTTTTTGGAAAGGCTGGCACACCCTGTTACAAATAAGGGATTGAAAGGCTTTGCAGTTGGAAGATGCTGCTTAAAACAAGAAAAAGAATTCACACAGTTCAAGGAGTGCTTAAACAGATATGTAAAACTGTTGGCTCCAGATCTTAATGGAGTGGTTAGAGTAGAAGGAACTGGGAAGAGAATCAGAGGACCCGCAGATGTTGGTATAATAAGTTTATCATGACACACCCTCTGATCCTTAGAAACCTAATGATACAAATCACAGCTCCAAGTGGGCGTTTCAGTTAAAAAGGTTTTTGCATTCCCTGAGGAAGCAGCTGTGAAATGCAGCACTGATTCATGTTTCTTTACTTCATGAACTCTTGATCCATGAAGATTTTCGGGGATTTTTTTTTTTCTTTTACACAAGACACATAGTTTAAGATAAAACCAAGACCTGGAACTGAAAAGAATAATCTGTTTTGTTTCTGGAGCTGAGTTAAAGGGACTCAGGTTAAAATCTCACCAATCTGCTTGGTGTACA
>VZTU01000056.1:303022-388185 GCA_013400835.1 Zapornia atra | reverse complement strand
GTCACTGCTGCTAAAAAGAAAGCCTATGGACATGCTATTATATTTATATGCTGTTATATTTATATATACTTTGTGTATGTGCTGTTCCCAGTCACAAAATGTCCATGCTGGCTTTTTTACTGAAGCAACAAGATCTGCTATATGGATGAGGTGGAGTGAAGAGAGAGAAACATGATATGTGCTACTATCTAAACAATATTTTTTTATCTGTTGACTTGAGATTTTTAAAATGTAGCTTTAAAAAGCACCAGATACACTTAAAACAGTAACACCTAGAGTATCAAGCCCATAACTAATCAAGATTCCATTCTACAGATACTGCAATAAATACATAGTTGCTATGGAACTGCAGGTGGCATTTTCTGATGAATTACATTAAAATTGCTAATACTATACCTAACGACTTCCATTAACTTTTTTTTTCACATATACTTATAAAGATTCTCCATGTCATCTGCTCTAGGTTAATTTAGTTTGAATAAATATCATTTGGCCATATGAAACATTTTATTTAGCTAGCCTACTGATACTCTATCTGAAGTTTTCCTGTGGGTGATAAGTGATCATTTTTATCCCTCATACCATTACAACAAAGGATTCTGTTTCTTCTTCGTCTACATCTTCTCTGCTAGCCTTTTGGGAAGAAGTAAGTTTTTGCTAGTAGTTTTGTCTCCTTACTTTGTTGTGACCTGTTATAGTGAAAATGGTCTTCTAAAACTAGATATTTTGCTTCCTTTACTTCTCTATAACTTACTCTGCTAAATAGAGCTTGTTTAGTTATTCTTTTAATACCTCTTTACAGGCTTACTATTTTATATTTTGACTGAATCAGACTTAGCATTTATAAATAGTTCATATCACCTAACGGCACAATTTGATCTCAAGTGGCCCGGCCCTACCTACAAAACCATTCATAACAAAAAAAAAGTAACCAATATCTGAACATATTTAGTGAGCTAACTGAACTGGAGCCATCTTCCTGTCTAAACTGGCTGGGAAGTGAGTGATTCATTACTTGTTGCCATTAGTGCTAATTACATCATTGATGTGAATTCTAATCTGATGTTAATCATTATTTTCATGATGTCCTCAGAGTACAGGAATACAGTATCCTACTTCCACACCCAGCTGCTTTAGCTCTGGAATTGTAGCATACTTCCCCCTTGTGCTGGCAATTAGTAGTTGCTAATGTAACTGTGAAATTAATAGAAGGCTTGTGATGGATGCTAGTCTTAAATTTTGATGAAGTATAAGGCAATGTGATTAAGTAGGCATGATTCTTTTATTGACAGAGGCCAACCCTTTTTAAACTACTTTTTTAAAAGACTGAGTAGTCCTACTCTAAGAATTTTTCTTGTGGGATAATTGCTGGCTGCTGTGTGCTAGAAAAATCCAGGTATAGTCAGCTACCATGAGGAATAAGCTATTTTATGGACAATTGCCAAGCTTCTCAAACATCACTCCGTACCTGTATGCAAGAGATTAGATACAGCCTCTCTGGGCAAGGCTGTTGCAGCATTTATGCTGCCTACTGTGAGGTTTTGCATTTCAGGATTTCGAGCTTTGCAGCTTTTCTATCAGGTAGCAGGGTTTGTTTTGAGGAAAGATTTTGGGTTTGTTTTTTTTTTTTGCAGAAGTTGTTAGATGTGTGTACTGCATATAGAAACCAGCCTTGGTTTTTGTTTGTTTGTTTGGGTTTTCTTCCAATTTTGTTGATGTGAGAGCACTTCATCAGATCTTTGGTACTCTAACGTGTTTGCTATCGCTTTTGCAGACCAGTTCTATTAGTGAGCAGGAAACGCAGGGTCCCAAGTCAGAAGTTTCACCATCTACTTCAGTTGTAACTGCAGAGCAGCAACAAGAAGTAAGAGCTGTTATTTTACCCTGAAGAGTAATTCACTAGAAAGTCTCTCTGTCTTGTTCATGATAAATATGTATTGCTGCATTCATTATGAAGAAGCAGGATTGAATGTTGCTTATTGGCAGTGTGTCACTGTTAATTGCACCTGCTTCAAGGACAGTTGCAAGTGAATCCTCTTTGCTGGCTCTGTGTATGTTGATGTACCTCATTTTCCTGTTTTCTGTATTGCTGCTTGTTTGTTAGTGTGCAGGCTTTCCTGTGAGTGCTTTAAAACACAATCTGTTACTATTAAATCAGAATGGCAATGTTGATGACAATTAAATTTTTGCTGATTTTCAAAAAAGAAAAAAAAATAATCATAAAACAATAAGCTTTGTCACCCCAATCTTGAAACAAATTCTTGAAGCTTCATTTTGCTCAATTACAGTTTTTTGTGATTCAGGAACCAATTCGGCTTCAGAGGATGCCTGCTGCTCCTTCCCCCACCATTCAATCCATTTCTCTAGCTGTACCAAAGGTAGGGGGACTGTGCTAACCTTATTCTAAAGAACAAAGGAAAAAATACCATTTATAAATTAGCCCTCCATGTTTGTTCTTGTCCTGTTTGGATTTGTCCTCTGTGTGTGTGTGTGTGTGTGTGTGTGTGTTAGGTTTGTGTTTTTAATCGAATGTTTCCAAATCCAACTTGATGGGTTTTGATTTGTTAGAAGGGATGACAAAAAACCCAGTTGGCTGTAGGTTTGGGATTTGAGTGTTTTACACAGTGAAAAATAAAACTGTTCCTGTTGTCTTGCAGCAGCTTTTACAAGCTGCATGCACTTAAGCCCAGGTTTCATCATGTACACTCTGATATAGTGGGGGGAGAGGGGTGAAGGGAGATGCTTGCATTACGTAAGAACAGAAAGTGAAAAGTGTTGTGTTGTGTTTTTTATCCTGAATGTATCTTTCAGCCTAAAGCTCACCAGCTCAATATCAAGTCGTTCACAAGCCCCACGCAGTGCAGTCATTGCACCTCTCTTATGGTGGGATTAGTTCGACAAGGTTATGCCTGCGACGGTGAGTGAGTTAAACTTTTCATATTTTCAGCAAAAATGTTTCAGTCCCTGAAAAATTCATCCCAACACACAGATGTGTTTTAAGGCAGCCCTTAACTTCGATGGGAATGAGAGAGAGGGGTGGCTGCCACTGAATGGTTGTCCTTTCTTTTGCAACAGACCCTTAAAGTCACAGAATTAATATAAGCCTTTGTGGTTCCCTTTTATGTTACTGACCAGTTCTGGTACCATTTGTGCTATTACAGTGTGAGTTGGGGTAGGCAGGGAAGGCAGGAGTATTTTCTTTAGTGGGGAGGAATGTTCTGGTAACTGGAATCTGAGTCTGTTTTGTGCTATCCTGATCATAAACCCCATATGTCAGCAGTACCATTGGCTAGGTTTTTTTGGCCTGTAGCCTGTCTTGCTGTCAGTTAGTTTTTTTAAAATACTTTCTCTGATGCATGTGTCACTACTGAATTCTATATATCTGTATCTTGATTAGACATAGGAGTTCATGAAGTATTCCCCAAATCTGTTGAAGACACACTCCAGTGTAAATAACCTTACTGTATTTCTGTGCTCAGCTTAGTTCTTGCTAGTGACACCTTCTCCACTGACACCTTCAGTATCAGGTTCAGATTGCCTCATCTGCCCTTCAGGGGTTTTTTCCTGGCAGATCATCTGGTGGCAGTTCTTCCCCAGGGGCACCTATTGCTCTGCCAGCACTTGCCCTGGGGCTGCCTTTCTCAGGTTGCTGACAGTCCTGCGCTCCTGTTTTGCATCTCTTCCTGCAAGTTTGTAAGGGTCTTTTCCCCTCACTGTAGCTATCAGCTTTGCTCTTTTTTTCCCCTCATGCTTTTTGATTAATCTCTGCATCGTTAGTTTTCCAGTTTGCCTTTCCTCCTCCAGTTCTTGATAGCTACAGAAAAAATAAGAATCACACTGACATAAGAATAGAGATGAGACTGTAGAACAAAACTTTGTCATGTTCCACTCCCAGTCACTTGCTTTTCCCAATTCCTCTTTTTAATGCTGGTAAAATACAGCTGCACTTCCAGAGGCCTGTGGACCTGGCTGTATGCTATGGCTAGGAGGAAGCACAGGATAGATCACAGTGCTGTGCTACTCTCCCACTGCCTTCCCAAGAAGCCTACAGGTAGAACTGGGGTGGCTGGGACCAGCCAGGCAAAACTTCTCTGGAAAGGTCTGGCCAATAAACTGTGGGCCACATGCCTTGATTTAACATTAATTCATTCCAGAGTTCATGTGCTCTGTCTCATGGGAAGTGACATATATACTCTGAGGCTTGCTTCTCTGAAGTGCTCTGTAGGCAAGCAGCCTCTGTCCCTGGCTGGTGCATCCCAAAGTGGTGCAAAGTGGTATAAGCAGTAAGAAAGGATGCGACAGTGGAGAAGTTTGCTCCTTATTTCAAGTCTTGTCATCACACAGTGTTTCAGTCCTTGTTTCCTGGTTTCTACTTGATTGTGCTTTCAAGTCTCTTCCCTGTGTTTAACCCATTCCTTTTCTTTTGGTCAGTTTAGTTTTACTTTGTCTGTGCAGTATTCTTGCATACCTGGGTCAAATTAAACACCTACTATATTGTCTGCTACCACTGTCCTGTAATTTTTATTCCTCCTTTATTAATACTTTTTCTCTTCAGTGACTGGGTT
Organism: Zapornia atra; assembly: GCA_013400835.1. Taxonomy (NCBI): domain Eukaryota; kingdom Metazoa; phylum Chordata; class Aves; order Gruiformes; family Rallidae; genus Zapornia; species Zapornia atra. The sequence continues at coordinate 383,620 of VZTU01000056.1, read as the reverse complement.
GCCATTTAACACCAGTGAGGCTGACCGACACCCTTTTCCTTCTGGAAAATGCTTTCATAAGTTGCCTTGAAATGTGGACTCAATTCCTGCCCTTTATGGCGGTAATAGGCTTAAAAGAGAAAATAAAAATACTTTGGAGTGTCTCATAAAACAGGCGTGTTCCCTCCTTTAGTGTAGTGTGCTGTTGCAATATTTGCAGATTTCAGCGTGATTAATTGATTTACTGAGCATAAGGGTAGACAGTGCTAATCTCCTGTTATGATTGACTCATACATGCATTTCACTGTGGGTTTTCTCTTTTGTACTTAGTGTGTTCATTTGCATGCCATGTTTCCTGCAAGGATAGCGCGCCTCAGGTCTGCCCCATACCCCCTGAGCAAGCCAAAAGGCCTCTTGGAGTAGATGTGCAGAGAGGAATAGGAACCGCCTATAAAGGTTATGTCAAGGTAATAGTCTTTCGTTCTTGGACAAGAGAAGAATGCTAAGCTTGACTTAGAGCTGTGAAGCTTGGAGCCTCTGACTATGTTTAAACAGATCTCCTAAATTGTGCTCAAGCCTTAAGGCTTTGTGTGCTATCTATGTAACTTATTTAACCTTCGTTGCTTTAGATGTGGGAGAAACGGTTGGTTTTACTACAAGAGCTAAAGGTTAGTAGATTAGTAGCTACCGTGTTCATAAGCAGCAGCAGGGGGACGGGGGAGAGCATGCTTTTAGGAAGAATGCCTGTCATTGTTCATGTAAGTATAATAGAAAAGGTAAACTGCCCTGCCGTTTTGGCATTTGTGGAATATACAAGCCCCTTTGTTTGTCCTAATCCTACCTGATATATTTATTAAACTGTAACAGGGAATGGTTGAACTTAAGTGAGGAAAAATGATTGCTTGATTACTTGACATTTTTCACTCCGTTTTGAAGGGCAAGTAGAACGTATTCTAATTCCGTTGATCTAAGTATAAGCTTTTCTAAATGTCCCTGCTCTCTCTGTCTACTGCGTGTGCTTACATTTAATAAGCAATCAGTTATTTATACGCAGGTCCCAAAGCCTACAGGAGTTAAGAAAGGCTGGCAAAGGGCTTATGCTGTTGTCTGTGACTGTAAACTGTTCTTGTATGATGTGCCTGAAGGAAAATCCACCCAGCCTGGAGTTGTTGCGAGTCAAGTCTTGGATCTCAGGTTTGTACCAGTATGACAGAGTAGAAGTCCTCTGTATTTTTTTTTTTCTCCCTAACAGGATTATTTATTTATAGTACACAAGAAACTTTTAGATCACGAGAGCTCAGGTTTGAGAATACCTGTGTGTTCTGAAAATTGACTGCAGCTAAGTTTACTCTGCATGAATCGGCTCAACAGGAAGTGATGAGACTCTGCAGTCACTGGTATTTGCAATGTTAGCATGCTGCTTCCTAGAATTCCATGTGCATGTATGGAAAGCAAACAGACTTTGGTATATTGGCTTTCCTCTGTACTCTGACCTCAGCAGTGAGTCACAGATGATCCCTTAGCCAGTAATTTCAGGAACATGAGAAAAACTGAAGTAGTCTTCAGAAAAGCATCAGATATTTTACCCTGTCTTCTCACAGGACTTATTTTTTCATGGTGAACAATTTCAACCACAGAACACTGTCTACAAAATATCTGAGACTTTCATTGATCAGAGTAACCAATTTATGGAAATATCAAGGAAGTGTAATACCTTCTAATGCCACAGCATGTTCTGTCTCTATTGAATGTGAAGTTTGCATTCACAGGCACATTGTTTTATATTTTTTCCAGACAGTGGTACTGTGGGGTTGCACCAGAACTGTTGCTCTGTTCTCACATTTATTCCCTGAGACCTGTCAGTGTCAGCTCCCTCTGAGTCGCTGGCAGTGGGAGCAGAAACATGGATGTATTGCAAATAACAGCATTCACATCAGAACATTGCTTGAAGCAACACAGCCAGATATTATGCAAATTGTCCCATGCTTTATCTCCTTATTGTAGCTGCTTCTCTGGGTCTGTCTTCCAAGGATTCTTAAATGTTCTAGTAGATGTTAACCACCACAGCTATGAATTCTGGCATTGGCAAGTTTCAGGCATTAGTGTCATCTTCACACTAAATCGCCAATTACGGTGATCAACTTGGTGAAGTTCAGTTTAAAAAGGCTTGTGCAGACAAGCCCTCTGGGGCGGAGCACTCCGAAATGCAAAAGTTGTTCTGATGTCTGTTTATTTTACTGTAATAGAGAATAAAATCTAGCTGTTTTGAAAACCCTTATTTGAATCCCACAAACTATAATTATGTTGCCAAGAGCTTTTTATGTGATTTTTCTTTTTTTCCAAAGGCCCCTCTCTTGCTACACATTGAGGTATGAATTATTCATTTCTAATGTGTCTGCTGGGCTGGAAGAGCAATATTCTTGCTGCTAATTGTAGAATAGGTGTGGCTGTTAAGCCAAAACTACACAAAGCCACCCCAATTAACTACAGGTGGACTGAGTTGCACGTACTGAATGCTGTAGAAACTTAACTAAAGCTTGTGAGTCGTTTAAATCAAGGATGGTTAGAGCAGAACAAAGCGGTGGCAGTTGTGACCTCTGTGCGGTGTTAGGAGATTGCAGCCTGTTGAAGCAGTTGTGATATCAATTAGATTTCAGTGAATAATGTTGGTGTGTGCATGGATGTGATTCTCTTGCTCTCTTTCTTATTAGAGATGAAGATTTTTGTGTGAGCTCTGTCCTGGCATCGGATGTAATACATGCGACTCGTAAAGACATCCCTTGCATATTCAGGGTATGGCTACCAATTTATTCTTAAAGAAAATACAAGTTAAAGGCCAATGTTTTGTTTTCATAATGAAACATGTTGTTCATATTTGCTGTTTATTAAGTCATGCAAAAGTGTAAGAATTTACAAGGGGTGCCAAAATGTGTAGAAAACCAATATTCTACTCCTCTTACAACTGAATCGTAAAGGAAGTTGTCCTTTTGATGCTTCCTTTGGCTTTTTATTGTTCTGTTGATTATAATTCAGTTGCTTGAATATAGTTTTGTCTCCCACTGGTATCACCAGAACCCTTTTTTACCTTCTTAGCTTTGGAGGACTCTAGCTTTAGGAACTAATGATGTAACAAAGCAGGTTGAAGTTGAGTTGTGCTTACTAATTTTAGTTTGCCATGTATTATCTTGTATAACCCACACATATTTAAAATTTCAGTTTCCTTAATTTGATATTTAACTATTGTAGAAACATTTTAGCATAAGAGAAAATAATTAGTTCTGCTATGATATCTTGAATGTATGTACTGAGTGCTGTAATAGAATCACTGAATTGTAGGGGTTGGAAGGGACCTACAGAGATCATCAAATCCCACCCGCAAATACTGTTTTTAACAACAGAAACATAAACCTAGATTTTATGTGAAGTAGATTTAATCTGAAATTTTAAAATACAGAGAAGAGTATGTGAATAGCTAATATCTATAATCCCATGCATTTGAATACAGAAACTCGTTCTCAGCATCTCTGATGCTCAGTCATTTGGAATTGAACCAGTGGAACGTGGAAGCCAAAGAGCTGACAGTCACATGTGATCCCAACCATGTAGTTGGTCAGGGTTTTGCTTAGGTTATGTCTTGGCTATTTTAATGCTTCTGTGGTTTTGCTTTTCTGCTTTTTAATAGAAATATTTTCTGCAGTGGATTTTCATCTTTTAGTTTTCTGCTACTTTTACCTTTATTTTCGTCTTACTTATGTCTAAATGGTTTTATTGGGTTTTTTTTTTATTCTCATCTGCCTGTTCTTTTCTTAGATGTGGAATACTATGGGAAAGGACTTCTGAAGGGAGAAAATGAGCTATGCAGAATTCGGTGGTTGATCCGTTTAAGAATGAGGCATCCATGCAGTTTAGCCTGCCTGACTTGCTGCTCTAATTTCTGCCTGCAGCTTTTAACTGAAAGGGTATCTAAGAAAAAACCCTCTTTTGTCAAATATCCCCATGTAAGAATACTTGTGTGGATAGACATGACAAAATGTCTCTGCAGTTTGATCAGATTATACCCTGCTGAAGAGATTTGATGAATTAGCTAGAATCCTGATGTGTTAGTATACACATCTATTTAGATACCCTGTTGACAAGGACCAGAAGAGATGCCAAAGTCCATCTCTCTTCTCAATTTAATGTCCTCCTACAAAAGAAGGAATTTCTAAAACTGGAAACCAATACTTTCTGATGCGTGGGATGCTATTTTCTCAATTTCATTTAATTCTAGACTTGCATCCTGCTGACCTAACAACATGGAGTGGCTTGTACACAGCAGTTAAAACTGTTACGTCTGACAGTGTAAAGTGTAAAAATGCGATCCTCCTTTCCTACATGTTCCTTCACGTGACGTATGATGATGTTGGTGGCCCAACAAAGACCTATTGTAATTTCTTCTGCATCTTCCACCGTCAGAAAGCAATACCAGGATGATGCCAAAGACTAAAATACTGTCACCTCTGACTCCCCCATGGAATCAAGAAGAGGAAGAACTTGTCTCCTTGGAAATGAGTTTTTAAAGCCGGATGTTAGGCTGTCCTTGCAGCCAGACGCTGCAGTCTAAGTGCTGCCGTCAATACATTTTTAAAAATAGTGTCTTGTAGTGCAGTCTTTCCACAGTAGCAGTTTGAGTAAAGAAGCCTTGAGTTTCACAGCAAATATTAATGGATTTTTGTATGATGAATAGTGCTAGGTATATTGTGGCCACCTTCTCCCATTTTTTCCGCATTTGATTGCGTGTAAGATGCCACCTACAAAAGACAGGGGAGTAATAAATAGTGGTTCTTCAAAGGAAAACAATAGCTGAAGTCTGGTTTGGTTTTGTTTTCACATTTAGAGATATTATCCATTATGCCTCCATCCATCTTTAAAATATTAATTTTACTTCAGACATGAACAAAGCTTGATGCGGAGTAACAAGACTATGAGCAATTGCAGTTGCAAACTAGTCCTTTTTCTACAGCTCTTCACTTTCATCTTACTTCTGGAGTTCATTCTTTGACATCCTGTTGTCCCAAGCTTACTTTCAGATACATCTTTTCTTCAAAATTAATCTTGCTGCTTAATTTGCTTTTTTGGGAAGTGTATGTTGCGTAACCACATCATCCATCTTTGGGGCGATTTTCTTATCAAGGTATACAGGCTGAAGGTGTGTTATTCCATGTATGAATACTTACAGCCTTCAGTTTTGGACTTTTGCACCTTTTGCTGCTTTTTTTTCTGTTTAACTCTTGTCATTCTAAAAGGCTGTCGTGAGGGCTGATACCTTCTGAGGGCCTGTTTCTCTGTGGCTGAAAGCATAGCTCCCATGATCTTTGCTCTCTCCGTGCAGGACACAATAGGAATGTTAAGAATTAGTACAATGCTTACCTCAGGCAATGGGAAGTTCCTGCATAGTTTTTCTATTCAGGGTATATTCTGCCTAGAGATCTACAGGACTGTTTACCTGAAAATTAAGTGAAGCCATTGAGATTTTTCTTTTAATGTGGGATGGTGAGAGAATGCTTCAGTCTCAAAAGATAGTTTTCCTCCCAAGCTTTTAATGAAGATATGATGTGCTCTTCCCTTTCCTGGATGACAAGTATTTTGAAAATTAGGTAGCATAATCAAAATCTAGAACTGATCATAACGATGCCATTGGGTGTAAATGCATCTGACTGTGTCATTTTCAGTAAGTTATTAAAAGATGGGTACGGTAGGGGTTGGGACAAATGATGGCATGCTACTGAAATTCCAGTTCAGAGCAGGAAGGAGCCTTTCTCTGGCATATATTGATTATTGTAGGAAAGGAATGCAGTGTTCCTTACCCCCATTTTAGGATTCAGAAATGACTAAGCAAGATGGAGTATATTAAATAAAGCCACCAAGGCTTGTGCATTTTTTCAAAGCACTGTGGCCGCCTCAGCTGCGTGCTGTGCTGCATACCACTCGGGTACATCGTCGCATCGTTATGAAGTGTGTTTTACTTTCACAGTTCTGTGAGGTATAGAACACTGACAGAAAGGACTTTTTTTTATTCTTACTAATTCCACTTTCCCTGTCTGTTAAAAGGTGACAGCTTCTCTCTTAGGTTTGCCTTCAAAGTCTTGTTCTCTACTGATCCTGACGGAAAATGAGAACGAGAAGAGAAAGTGGGTTGGAATCCTAGAAGGGCTGCAGTCTATCCTGCACAAAAACCGACTGAAAAACCAGGTTGTGCATATTCCACAAGAAGCCTACGACAGTACACTGCCTCTTATTAAAGCAAGTTTAGCTGCTGCTATTGTAGGTATGTTTGTTTAAACTTCTTTAAGTGTGTGAGGGCTGTTGGGTCTTTTAGATGGGCTTCTGCGATGAGAGCACTGACACCTTGAAATAAATTCCTCAGCTGCATTCCTTCTTAGGAATTTAATAGTGGGGGGAAGATGCTTATCTTGCATTGATACTCAGATTTCTTCATCCACTCAAGTAATACTGTTCAGTTGTTTAAGCAATATGGTATATATCTTTGGTGGCATGCTTTTGAACTGCGTGACTGCATGAACCTAAGCAAAATTGATTTACTGTTGAAAATCCATTTGCCCAGAAATTTTTCCAGCTGTTCAAAGCAAACAGTCTGTTTTAAAGATAAGATTAAGTATAGCTCAATTAATAGCCTTTTTTTATTTCCTTCTTCCTGGCTTAGATCGAGACAGAATAGCGATTGGTTCAGAAGAAGGACTGTATGTGATAGAGGTGACCCGTGACGGTAAGTCAGGCCATAATGCATGCAGTAATTGCATACAGAATAATGAGCTCCATAACTTTCAGTGCCGTTATAATATAGGCCCTCTATGTATAGTAAGTATTAAGCAGTCAGTTAATTGATGAAAAGGAAAAGGGAAGGTGAGATATAAACATTAATTTGGTCATTATCATTACATTCAGTTGACTGGCTGGAAATTAAAGGGATGGGTTACTGATCATATTGTGACACATTCTCACCTTAACTGTGTTCCCACAGCAGGTAGCAAAGTGCTTCAGCGCGCGGAGCATGTGCAGCACATGCAGCAGCGGTTCAGGCATAGTGAATTATCGGGCACTTACTAAATAGAACTTGAATTGAGTGAGAAAAACTTGACTTGGGAACAGGCTTGCTCCGACCTGCACCATCAAAGGACTTAAACTGCCGTGAATTAGAAATTAGTCAGCCAGTGCAAGCAGCTCAAGAGTTTGTAGACTTTCCATTAGAGCTGCTGTGTATCACTGCCTGTTTCTTCCAGAAATGTGACAGCCACTCACATTCTGTTTCGGACTGACGGTGACCAAAGCAAATGCCTTGTTGCCCCTTGCTATTATCTCTTTATTTCCCTGACCCCATGCTTCCTCCTGAACTTGCTTTTTCCAGTCTGTTTTTAATATACTCTGCCCTCTGCTTTGGGCAAGTCTTTCAAAGACTTACATTGTCTGTTCCAGAAATTCACACAGGTACCACAGCAAAGTGGAAGCTGCGTAGTCACTGGGCAGCACAAACAGGCCCCTCTGTTGTGGGTCATTAGGCATCATGGCTGCGGCCTAAGGGAAACATATTTCCCTTTGTCCTGATACACAAATACAAATAAGAATGGGAGATGTGCCATGCTATGATGAGGAAAGCATAGGAGGCCAAAGGGACTGCTGGCACATGAGCATGGGGATTATTTGGGGTCAATCTGTATAAAATGCAATTGTAAACATGGGAAAGCAAAGTTAATTTTGCCATCTGCTTCCAAAATAAGGTACTCTTATTTTGACAAACAAATGAACAAAGTCTTTTACAGGAGTAATGTATTTCTAAGAAGCAACACAGATGTAAAATACAGTAATCTACAATCTATCCTCTTCCAAGTTACCATAGGAAATAATAGTTCTTTCTTTCTCAAGAATTTAAAAAGCAGGAAACGTACCTTGTGAAATCCATGCTTTCTTATAACTCCCGAGGCACTCTAAATTTAGACAACACTCTAAATCCATACTTTTTGGGGTATAAGAGCTTAACCGCCTTGGCTGTCTGGTAGGATTGTTTCTAACAAAATGCCTAATGCTTTCTTCATTTGTACGTATAACCTCTGAGCTTATGTTCTTCTGATGTCTTCAACCATGGGGGAATTCAGGATGTTGAGATCAGGGATATAGATTTGTAAAAATAAAAGGTTCTCGGGTCCCTTTTCCACCTTCTGGGACACTCCTGAAATACTATTTTGACCATTTTTAGTCATCGTCATTCCAATTTCAAAAAACAAAATTTCTTTAAATTTAGACTTGATGGAAGAATTTGCATTTTCTTTTTCAGCACAGTTTTAGTTTGTGGCTGTTTCAAGATTGGATGGCAGTCGTGCTAAAACTTGCATTCCAATATAAAATAAAGCAGGAAATATGGGTTCTTAAAGACTTACTTGACTTGCAAAATCAAATTAAATCAGGGATGTGATTTGGGGGTGAAAAGCAAGACGTTGCTTCCTCTTACTTAGAAGAAGCCATTGCCCAATTCTAGGGGAAACTGCAGATATTTGAAATTCTTTTTAGCAGTAATAAATGCCATTCCTTTGAGTAAACTTCCAGTGTTCGCTATTCTGTAAGTACTTAGACATAAACATAGCTTCAGATGCAAGTAATTCCAGAGATTCCACTACAGCTTCTTGCATGAAAGCAAATTATGCATTTAATTTGAAAGGTCGTTTCATAAAGGAACAATTATCTGCATTACCATGTCATGTACAAATGTGAAAATGAATTACCAGGTTTTGTTTTAAGTTAAAAAGATGTTTTGCAGGAGTTTTCTGTGGCCAGTTCCTGTGTGTTAATAGCATTCATATAAATCATAACCTTTTCTTTCCCCATATTATGGCAGTTGTAATTTTCAGTGTTAATTAACTGCCAGCTGCTTATATCAAAGGTCTTCGGTCAGAATATCACTTAGTTCCTGACAAATAAACTAAACTGTAAGCTGGAGCTGGGGGCAGGGAGGGGAGTATCTTTTCTCTGTGGTAGAGTTCCGGCAGTTGGTTATTTGGTAGAACATTTCTTCAGATGTATCATCTCTGTGCCAGTGGGGGGGTGCCACAGAAGCATACCTCTGGCTTTGTGATCTGAACACCCTAAGTCTTGTTAGAGAGTTTTCAGCATCTGCTAACTTGGCTATGTTACTCAACTATTACTGAAAAAATGCATGTCATTTCCAGGCTTTTTTTTTTTAACTATAATTCACAAATATTTTGAATGCATTCAGTTAGCACAAACATGTGAGTGACAATTTAATACAGTTGGCTTATGCATATTATGTTTCCTGCTTTGGAACTGCTTCATCTCTTACATTTGTACCCTATGAAATACTTTCTTCAAAGTGCCTCGTATACCCACTGTCCCAAAACCAGTTGGGTTATTTAAAAAAACAGCCCTTCAGATGGTGAAACACCCCACCTTCTGTGGGTAACCTAACTAGTCCTTACTGAGATAAGGCTTTTCTTGGTGCCTGTCCTAAACCTTTTTTCCTACAGATTAAGCCCATTCCTTCTTATGCTTTCCTCATCACGCATAGTGGTTTTTGCCATTCCCTATAAGGTTTAACACCCGCTTAGTGCTTTGCTTTGGTGTTTGGCTGAGACATTTGCCAACAGTACAGCATTTTTAGTATCCTCATTTATCAGCATTAAATACTTTGTATTTCTTCTGTGTTGTGCTAATTTCATCTTTCTCCATAATTTACTGGAGATGCTGGTGATTTCCTGACAGTGGGGCCCATTTCAGAAGATACAGCATCTTGCAGTGCATAGACAGTATAGATATTATTATATAGAAAAAAAATCTATTTTCCACAGATGTTAAGCAGCCTTTTCCTGCAAAGTGTTGCTGAGACTTTGTATCAGTAGGAAGCGCTACAGGAATGCTTTGTTCATTGTTTGTTCTGAGAATTAATACCAGAGCGTGGAGCATGTGTAATAAGTGCTCTTTCTTATCTGGTATGTGTCTGTGTTTAGATTAATTTTCAGACATCAGTATGTAACACCGCAGTGTTTCCAGGCCTGATGGCTTTCTTGTTTAACTTATGGCAGCTCTCATTTCCTTCGCAGTGATAGTCCGAGCTGCTGACTGCAAGAAGGTGTACCAGATAGAGCTTGCTCCCAAAGAGAAAATTATCATCCTCATCTGTGGTCGCAACCATCACGTTCACCTTTACCCCTGGGCCTCTCTGGATGGGTCAGAAGGAAACTTTGACATTAAGCTTGCAGAAACTAAAGGCTGCCAACTGATTACAACTGGAACGCTAAAGAAGAGTTCTTCGACTTGTTTGTTTGTGGCTGTCAAACGACAGGTTTTTTGCTATGAAATTCACAGAACTAAACCTTTCCACAAAAAATTCAGTGAAATTCAGGCTCCAGGAACTGTACAGTGGATGACAGTGTTCAAGGACAAGCTCTGTGTTGGCTACCAGTCTGGGTTCTCTCTGTTGACCATCCAGGGAGATGGACAATCTATAAACCTGGTAAATCCTAATGACCCCTCGCTTATCTTCCTCTCACAGCAGTCTTTTGATGCCCTTTGTGCTGTGGAGCTCAGTAATGAGGAATACCTGCTTTGCTTCAGCCATATGGGAGTATACGTCGATTCGCAAGGTCGAAGGTCACGCATGCAGGAACTAATGTGGCCTGCAACTCCTGTTGCCTGTAGTATGTATATGTTTTTCTGTTGCCATATCCCTGTTGCTGCTTTACTTGTTTAAAAATAATCGGCATTGTATTCTATTTTGCTTTGGTTTGTCTTTCAATATCTACAGTTTAAATTTTGATGAGTTAAACTGCTACATAGTTCTTCCTGATGGTTAATTTTGGACTCAGCAATCACCTGGGCTGAGATCCTGGATGCTGCAAGAAAAGAAGCTCTGTCTTGTTACAGGACACAGAAGAACAAATAAAGGAATGCAAAATAACTCTTATGGAGAGTGGTCCTGGATGCAGGACAGTGTAAGACCACCGGTCTGTGAAATTCTGTGAAGATATTTGCTCTCATAGAGAGTGCAAATGTTGAGTTGTCTGTAAGTTGTCTTCTGTGTCCTATACTCAAAGAGTAATAGAAAGTTGAAGAAGAAATGAAACTGCTACTCTAAACGTTCATAAAGGTAACAAAACAAGAGGTAAAAATACTGCTTTTGGCAGAACTGGTAGGAATTTTTTCTCCTTTTGGTTTTATTTTTAGGGAGAGGATTTCCAAAAATAATATAGGCAAGTGCAGGGCAATTTTTCAACTGCTCTGCTCGTTTCAGGAGCACTGGCTTATCAGCTGCTTAGGACAGAAGCACATGCAAAGAGTTTTTTGGTATTCGGTAGTCAGAGGCAGTTTGTGATAAAACAAAACTGGGATTTCTATTTGGAGCTCAAATAGCAATTAAAATGTTTTGAATGATTGAAGGCAAGAAATAGCTTTTTGTTTAAATAGTACAGCAAGCAGTTAGGTGCATATTGGTTTGAGCAGGCCCTAATAGCAGTTTGTTTAATTTTGTCTTGAACTGAAATTGTTTGCTTGCCTTACACTGACCTAGTTCTGCACAGAAGTCTGAGGCAGAGGCCCAAGGAAACAATGTAGTTGCAAATTTACTTTAAAACGCCATTAAGCCAAAGCTAATGTTTCCTTTTCCTTTATCAGCTGTACAGTTCTTGCATTTCAGCAAACGAGGCTTGCTAGTTAATGGTTTTGTCTGTTGTTATTAGAAGCTGTTCTTACTGTAAACTGTTCTACAGCGTTCTTCTCTGCACAGCCCTGAGTGCCACTGGCCTAGAGCTGTTTTTCAAGAAGGAGCAACTTTTTCCACTGCCAAAGGAAACTGGATTGCTTCCCTTTTCATTGGCCTTGTCCTCCCTCCGCAGTCCTGGTGTCTGTCACTAGCAATCGTGGCTTTTTTTAACTTTCCCATCAGGAGATTAGCGAAGTGGAAAAGGTTCCCCCCCAAACGCTGCAGTTTCTGCCGTGGTAAAGGACCATGTCGCAGAGCAGCTTCAGGGATGCAATGGAGAATTTGTATCTAGGGCATCCAGTCCCCTCACACTAGGAGAGGCTGAGGTCAGCTCTGTTGTCTCGTATGGCCAGTCTGGGGCTTAGTTAAACCAGCCTAATGTGAGGGGGCCATGCTGAGCCAGTGTAGGTGTTGTGGGGCTGCTTAACTTTGAGTATGGCACAGTGCAAAGACCTGGAGCTGTAGCATGGGCAAGCCCAGTGCAGACACCGACATGTCTCTGGGAACCAGTTGAGATCTGACCAAGCTCACCAGGTGCTGGCCTTGGCTACAGTCTGGGCAGGCAGAAGCAGTAGGTGTTTGTCTGATGCTCAGTGGTCTTCCTTGATGCAGCCATCCAAGCCAGCCATGACCACATGTAATAAATACCAGACTGTAAATCACTCCTGGGAAACGTGTTTATGATAGCTGTCCAAGGCTTCCTGTGAACAAGTTTAAAAAAACCAGCACCACAGTCCACAACTATTGATAGAGTTCTTTTAAGAAGGTTCTGTGATGTGTTTAGTGTCCTACTGGGCTATTTTCCTTTAGTTTATTGAAGCAGCTCTTTTCTCTATTAAATCCCATAAATTTCTAGTAACTGCTTTTTACATCAGCACAGAGTCTTTACATGAGCAGAAGCATGTTAATATGAAGCTCTAGGGATTTATGCTTTTCATTTGACCTAAAATAAACTTGTCTGCTGATACCTTTTATGCTTTTTAAAAAATAATTTAAAAAAAAAAGTTGAAAAGGAAAAATGGGTTATGGGCTTTAAAGCATTGTGACATTTTTCTCTTAACCTGATGAAAGCAACCCATACATGAATATCTAAAGCTAGATAATTGTTAGCAAAAGAGGAAGGAAATTGAGAACAGATCCGCATCGTGACTTCATGACCCACCTCACAGATGGTGGCCCTCTCTTTTCCCCTGCACACAGCAGATGTATAGTTAGTTTGCTGCTTCCGAAATGAAGTAATCTGCATCTGTGAAAAAGCTAGCTGCTTGGTTCCTACCAAGTACCAAATTTGTATGCATCTGAAAACTACAGATGCCGTTTCACAATTTCATGAAATCATAATTTGAAGTTTAAAAATACTGTAAGGGTCAACTTTAAATCTTTCCATGATGCTGGCAGTTGTCGTTGGCAAATCTGCTGTCACCAAAATATCTGTTTGAAAGTGGGACTGGGAAAAAGTATTTCAAAATGTATCTAGCACGTAGTAGAGAACTTGTAACTATTGAAATTTCCTCAGATATGTCAGTTCTGGACCACTGAAACCACATCAGGGTTTTTCTGTTTGTTTTTTAATCCACGCAGGTTGCAATTCTTCATATGTAACAGTGTATAGCGAGTATGGTGTTGATGTGTTTGACGTTAACACTATGGAATGGGTCCAGACTATCGGCCTGCGAAGGGTAAGAAATTTCTTTTAAATATAGGACTTAACTGAGTTAATTCCAAAGGAGATGTTTCTTCATGGTGTATGCTAAGCCTGTGTTAATTCTCTGCCTCTTTCCTCAAAACAGATCAGACCATTAAACATGGATGGCACGCTGAATCTCCTCAACTGCGAGCCACCAAGACTAATATATTTCAAGAACAAGTTTACAGGTGAGTGCTGAGCAAGGGGAGAAGTGGGAAGATGATACCAATCTAACTGGGTAATTTTAAGCAACGTTACCTTTGCGTGAGATGAAACTTGTATTTGGATGCATCTGGGTCAACATGTACCTGTGTATGTGAAATTGCATTGTGATATTGCAGCAGGAGCTGTCCTCAGCGTACCAGAAACATCTGACAACAGCAAGAAGCAAATGCTTCGAACGAGGAGCAAAAGGAGATTTGTATTTAAGGTTCCTGAGGAAGAGCGATTACAGCAGAGGCGGTAAGGATTTGGTTGCAGTACGTAACCTCGTGTGTGCGACGACATGCAGAGACTGGGATTGCTAATAGCAAAAACCACTCTCTTCTTTCAGGGAGATGCTTAGAGACCCTGAGTTAAGGTCAAAGATGATTTCTAACCCAACGAATTTCAACCACGTGGCTCATATGGGACCAGGAGATGGAATGCAGGTTCTCATGGACCTCCCACTGGTAAAATACATTTAAAAGGGAGGGAGGTGTATATGCATTTGTTGTTGCTCAGAAAAACTGTGCGGATGAGCTGTATAGGGTTCAAGTATTCTCTCTGTACCAAATTCTTTTTCTAATCAAGTTGAGAAAAGTGAACCTTCTTGGTGTGTAATGCTTCTAAATCCTCTGTGAGGAAATGCACTTAGCTGACTGGGGAATGAGACACTGAAAGAAAGAGGTATCACTGCCAGGATCTTGTTAGTAGTTTTGTAAATAATCGGTCTCTCCTCCTTCCTTTTTCTTGTTTGTCTTCTTAAAATAACAGAACGAATTTCCTTCCCCCAATCCTCTCGACACTCTGCTCTGATATCACCTCCAACAGGCCTTGGGCACATCTATCACATCAGCCCTATCTCTGCTGAAATCTTTCTCCAGAGCGACCATTCCTCACTGCGAGGCTCCCCTCTGCTTTCCTCCTCTTCCTGTCCCTCCTCTGCTTCCCTAGCAAGGGTAGGAGTAGCTACAAACTGTTAGGAAATGGAGTGGTGTGCTGTGGCACTTTGCCAATTCTAAGTGCAAAAACAAGGGGGGAACAAACTAATGCTGTGGAGGTAATTAAAATGCATGTTAAGTTGCAGTGCCTGATAGCATTATTTCTCATTGCTTTGCATTTAACAACTTCAGCATTTCGTGAGCTATTTTAGGGTTAGATCCACAAGAGAAAGGTGGGAAGGTACACTGTTCTGTACCCTCCATTTTTACAGGTGCTAGTCAGGCTTTGTCTGGTCCTTCTCCGCTAGCCCGGACGAGGGGAATGCCTTTGTCTGTTCAGCAGTAGGAGAAAAGAAAGCAGAGCTGTCGGTGCCCCTTCGGAGAGGGTTTGCTGGCTGACAGGTTCCCGTGGCTGCTCTGGGGCTTAGTTCTTTCTCTGTCTTTCTCAGGGTTTGTGTCTGTTACTGAAAATATGTGGATGTGGTCAAGTAAGTTCAGAGTTTTTCTACCAACACTGGGTTGTAATAGCTTCAAAAGCACAGTAAAGTTTTCATGAGTAACAACTCCCAGTTGGATGGCTCTTGTTGCTGGCTAACAACGTGTGTCGTTTCACCTATAGAGTGTCCTACCTGCTGCACAGGATGAAAAACCGTGTCCATCTACAGCTAACCTCTCTCGGCAGCAGCAGCAGCAGCGAAGCAAAACCTACATTTCATGGCCCTCATCAAGTAAGGCTGGATGCAAGCTTGTCAGTTCTGAGTGGTAATTTATGGCTTCATCAAGAGGTGTAAACCTGCCTTCTTCCCTGCTTTCTCCACAGGTGGCAGTGATGTGGGAGGAGCCATGCCTTCCCGAAGTATGTCTGATCCTGACCAGGAGTTTGACAAAGAGGTAAAGTAGCTTTTATTAAATGGGGACTGACAATATCCTGTTGCCATAGATTGTTTTCTTTTTCCAATAAATTAATTTTCTGAGGAAATATTTCATAAAGACCTTGTTATTTATGGCAGTGTTTTCCCTCCGCAAATGTTTTCTCCAGCCTGTAATACATGATTGCAAGTTAGATATGCCAGCACAAAAGCAAAGCTGTGCAAAGGTCTTTTTTGTGGTGATATTTTAAGAAGTATTATGTCTTGCATTAAGCTTTGTAGACAAGAGAAATTTGACTAATTGATGAAATGTCCTCAAAGCTCCTAAAAATGTTCTCTAGGCTATTAGCATAGAATAGCAAAGTAATACGACTAGTTAAGTAATGTTCTGTGCTGCCTTCAGGCAGACTTTTTGTCATGTAACTTGAGAAGGAATCGTTTTTAAAATACATAAAACTGCTTTTAGCCAGACTAAAAGTATGTGCCAGTAAGTCACCAAACTGGAGATGGCCTGGCTGCACAAAATCTGGTGTCCCCGAATCTAAGGGGAGAAGATGGATTATTTTTGTTTCCTTGATTTATCGTGGGTCTGGCTTCTTTCAGGCTCTGCTCAAGCACTTCCCATGCCAGGAAAGAATTAGGAATTATCACTGGGAGGCAAAATCCTAGATCAAGATCTTTGCATCTTTTTAGCACTTTTTGGTGCCCTACTACAGACCCGTATAGTGTCTGGGTCAGGAAGGGTGTTTTCCTGAAGGCATTCCTTTGCAGGGTGCCTGGGTACACCCCAAGTCACAGCGCTGTGTCCAGATGTCCCATCAGAGCTGTGCTCTGACTTCCTTTGTCACCTTGAGTAAACCATTAAAAGCAGGTGAAAATGGCATCTCTGAGCACAGGTATTTTTGAAACACTCCTGATTTTCAAAGGTGCTGATGATGGCCTGTGTCAGTTGACTTCAGTTGTTCTGCAACACCCTTCCCAAATGTCATTGCATTCCATGCTCGAGCAGTAATTGCTGTTTGTAGCCACAAGTAGTGATGGATTCTAAGGTTTTTACAATGTTGGGTTTTCTTGGTAGGTCTTACAGTTTCTTAAATTAAAAGAAAATAGTAATTTGAAACTTGAAAAAGGAGGCTCTAATACCACTTTTTGGCTTTATACTATTTCTTCCCATAGCTTTTGGCTTGGTTGCAGCATGAACCAGATCATGTTAGGATAATCTTGTTATAGGTGATCATCATCTTATTTGAGCTGTGCCGAACCTTGTGAACAGCGTTTTTAAAGGCTTCCACCTTTCAGTCTGTTTGATAAATATATATTCCCTTTCTTGACAATAACTGGCTGCAGTGGTGCCATTTTTTCCTGCACAGTATTTCACTAGTGGTGGATGTGTCCAGTGCTCAGAGTTGTAACTCACCAGAGTAGCGGGAAATTTGCAGCCATCCTGTTGAAGCGAGACCAGTCTGTGAAGGCAGATACCCAGCAACCAGTCTAACATGGGGAGATGCCTGTGGGCAGGCTGTGTCTGTCTTAGGTGTTGCATAGGGTGTCTCCAGTAAGTATATTCTGTTTCCAGATCTCCAGCCCAGTACTTGGCAACTTCTGCTCTTTTCGCACGCTCTTCACTGTTGCTGTTTTGCAGACAGCTGTCATGTGCTTGTTTCCTTCCTCCTCACCAAACTGAAGATGATTTGACCGTAATTGTTTACCCATTTATATGGGCAGATAAATCTACTCCCAGGCTATAAAAACTGTGTAAAAAATACCACAGGTTGGTAAATCCAGAACGACAGTGGGCAGGTAGATGCATTCCTTTAGGAAAGCTTTACAGTGGCTAAAGGCAAAGAGCTTGGGATTCAGTGGTTTCCACAACTTGGCCATGGTTCCTGTTACGTCAGAAGGTCACCTTTAGGACTGCACTACAGCCTGTTGATGATAATGGAAGTATTTGCATGGATGTTTAGCTACGAAATGAATGTAATGCACACTGCTTCATTGCTCACCCTTGGTTTTGAGCGGCTTTGAAAGCTTTTGAGTGTAGCAAGTTTAAGTGTATTTATTATTTTTTTTAACATTTCTCATTAACAGCCTGATTCAGACTCCACCAAACACTCTACACCATCCAACAGCTCAAATCCAAGTGGTCCCCCAAGTCCCAACTCTCCTCATAGGAATCAGCTGACACTAGATGGACTGGACCAGTCGACCTGTGACGCATAACACTGCCGCGCTCTCACCCTTCCAGCTTCCATCATCCACTGCTCTGTGAAGTATTCAAGAGCAGGGCAAAGCTGTCTCAGATGCTAGTGCCAAGACTGACACTGAATCTCTAGTGTTGTACAAGAATAATTATATATCCAGATTGTAGATACAAACTATTGAAATGAAGAAAATTCTTTACTAAATAGCGATCGAGCTTTTTATGCAGAATTGTTCACTGCTCAGTTACGGTTGGTTCCTTTCCGCACAGCTGTGACAGTTTTATTGCATAGGAGCATTTAAGGCCACCAGTAAATAGTCTTATTCTTATGCTGAAAAAGAAATAGAGAGATACTGATAATGTTGCTACAATATCAGGAATATTATTTTTCTATAGAATGATGTAATGTCTCATTAGCAGGAAATCCCTTTAGACACAATTTGGACCTCTAAATAGGAAATGTGAGCAGGTCTAGTTGCATCCTCCGATGAATACGCTTCTCCCTTTTTCCTGTAACTGTTTCCTGAATCTTAAGGAGAATGCTAGGAAGCTGTAGGTCGTTTCCAACATCAATAGAACCACCAGGAAGTCCAATAAAAGTTGGTTATAGTTTTGTGGCCTTTTAATTCATTTAGCCATTACATATTCAGCTGTGTAACTCTTTCTATCTTTCTACCAACTTTCTAGTCTTGTACATAGGACTACTGCCAGTTATATTTTCCCCATACCCTGCTTTTTAGTCCTCATCAATCAGTCATTAGTCAGGGCTTTTAAAATATCGTTAATTACTGCTGTGAAAAATAAATTTACTCCTAGTTCCTGCGTATCTCCTCCTGAGAGTTGTTTCTCCTGGGTTTTTTGGTGTAAGGACACACTACATTGTTTAGCTAGCAAGCCTTCTCGTGGACGCGCTGCCCTCGAAGTCTGCTTGATCTAAGGGACTCTTACCGCACTACAGCATCAGTCTGTTTTACTGGTTACCAAAGTGGAACGTGAAGGATGTGTAACTGGGGGTGCTGCTTTTCTCATTAATTGTATCCTCACCTGCATGAAGACCCCATGATTATTAATCAAGTATTGATCATGTAGAAAAATGCACAACACACTCCTGTATATTTTGCTATGGCCCACGTGCAGTGGTGATGTTTTGCGTGTATATTTAATCTCATGCTTCCATGTATTATACATTTAGCAATCAAAGATTTGTGACCATGTTTCATTAAAAGCTTGTAATTAATTCAGTGGCTGGCATATCCAGTTTGTCATTGTCACACTAGTGTGCCTTCTGTGCCAATTTTATGACAGTTGGATGTCACTTATTTAAAATTTGGTTTAAATGGGCTAATGATATACCAATGGCTAATGTTCTTTTCTGAAACACTGTATAGGTCGTGCACTTATCTTTAGTTTAAACTGAGTGTTCTAGTCAACATTTAATCCTGTTACGTTAAGTGTTCGACAGTACTTGCTCTTTTTCTCAGATTCTTGATCAAGGGGCTCGGTTAGAGCTGGACACTACTGCTTTGGGGGTTTTCTGGTTTTTACTTTTTTAATGTAAGTCTAAGTCTTTGTAATTATTGAATTGTGAGAACATTTTTGAACAATTTACCTGTCAATAAAGCAGAAGAGGGAGGTTTTAAAGTTAATAGTCGTCTGTCTTGACATGTGAAAACAGTCCACCGCTGACACGTGCTTTAGTTTCGTGGTAAATTCACTTTGTTCACACAGATGTTCTGTATAAAACTGAGGGGTACTCTGAAGCTCTGTCCCTGAATGCTGTGAAGAAGGGGTGTGTTTCTGCACGTAAATGCATGTTTGGGACCAATGAAAGTCCTTTTGCTGGAATACAGTGTTGAAACTTCTGCTCTTGGTTAGAGTTGTCATTTCATGAGTCGTTGGCCCTAGTAGTTAATTTTTAAGTTACTCCTACAACTGTTTCCTTACGGCTGAAGCAGAGTGAGAAGACTGCAGGGACCTATTCAGTCATCTAAAGTGGTCAAACAATTCTTTTGACTTCTTGTCAGAGCAGTAGTCCCGAAGAGACACTCAAGGACACTTCAAAGGTTGGTTGAGAATAGTGCAGCCCCTCCTATGGGGTATTGGCTTACTTAAAGTTCCCTCATGCTCCCGTGTTTGAGCACTGTGGAGCTCACTGTAGCTAGAGCAGCACCAGCATCTTCCCTTGCGTGTCCTGGCTAAAGGAAGCATCCTTCAGCCCTTACAGAGTGCCCAAGCACTTCTGGATTACTTCCTGGTTTGTCTCGTCTGTTTTGCTCCAGGCCGTATTAACAGGGAAGGCCTGGATTTCTATTTTGGATCTTGCTGTTCCTTGCCTGACCCCAAACCTGCCGTGCCAAGGGCAGCAGGCTGGGTCAGGTCAGCTTGGGAAAGCGCACCCTCGCTCTGCCCTGGGGATGGTGGTGATGGCTGGCAGGAGGGTGAGGGCTCTGTGCCGGAAGCCTCACAAGTAGTCGTGCTAATCAGCCTTTGACTTTTAAAAAACATTTCTACTGCTCTTGAGCTGATTTTTCTCTCCGCAGTGAGGACTTCGGATGACAACAAAGTCTTTAATTACGGGGGTATTAAATCATAGCACTCAGCAGTGCCAAGGCTTGGTTATAATTTAAGCAGAAGAACGTTTCTAGAAAAATAAATTAATTGCTCAGTATGAATACATTAGTCTTCCTTCCCCCCTGCCCCAAGTCTGGTGAAGCAGAACTCTTCCCCAGGTCCTCCACCACAGGCCTCTGATGCTGGTTACCCAGAGAGTCCTCCGAAGCCCTGAGGAGAACTTTCTGAAATGCAGACGTTCAAGACTCGATGAGAAATGTTCCTCTGAGAGTGCACTTCCTTCTCCCTGGCGGCTACCAGTCTAGTACCGCACATACAGAATTGAGTTATGCAAGGAATGGGGATAATTTGGTCTCTGCCTCCTCCTATGCCCGTTTTGTTTTCACACAGGCACTAATTACATCAGGACCTGAAGCCAGGGGCGAGGGTCATACCACTCGTGAGAACACAGTGGTCACTTCCAGCACAGATCTTTGCCCCAAGAGGCTGTGTGGTTTGGAACGCATCCACTCGTTACCCAAGAGCTTAAACCCATCTGCCAGCACCTCTGTCAACAGCACAGATATGCGGGGGACAAACAGCTTCCTAAACGGGTGCAGTCTGCTGGGGGGTCATGGGATGGGGTGCATGTGTGCGAATGCTCGCTCTGTGTTTGCAGGGCCAGCACTTAATGCAGCTGAGGCACAGGGAGGGGACTTCAGCATGGAAATGGACGTCCGGCCACCCTCGCTGCTCTCCACAGCATCCGTGGGAGAAAGCAGGTGGGTAAAATCCTGAAGGGCTGGCACTGGTGGCCTCAAGCAGCAAGGAGCAGGGAAGGGATGACCTGCACCCCTAGGAGAGTTAAGCAAAGTAACAACTGAAGGAAGGGGTTGCATCGTGCCCAACCTTCTCTTGCTGCGGCATTTAGCCTGTATTTAAAAGGAAAAGGAAAAATGGATATTCTTACATGCTGAGCTATTGGAGTGTCTCATGTTCCAGTCTGTGCTCTCCCCACTCTGTAGGAAGCGGCTCCAGCAGAAGATAGCCTTCATCTCCCAGCCTTTGCATTCACTGCCCTGGCAGCAGGTCTGGACCACCTCCTCCTGATCTCCTTGCCCCCTGTAAACGTGGGTTCCTCCCCTATTTCTCTGACATCCCTCCTGGGCAGCCTTGGGCCCCTCACAGTGTGTGGGGCAAGAGCTGCTGCAGCTGCTGCTGCCCTGGCCCAGCACAGAGCAGCTGCTTTCCCGCAGGCTGAGAACTGCTGCCCCATGGCCTTGGGCTCATCACTCTCAGGGCAGAGGGGCTCTGGGTCAGGGGAGGGGGTGCCACAGGCACAGGTACCACGTCAGGGAGGCAGGAGGGAAGGTGCAGAACCAGCGTTACCTCAGAACTCCCTTGCAAAGCCCTCCTGTGCGAGTTTCTGGGGACGTGGGGTGACGGTGGGACTGGACGTCAGCAGCACGCCTGTTGCGAGACGCCAGGGAAAGCCAAACACGGGTAGAGCGTGTCCCAGTGGCAAGTGATGCTCAGACTAGTGATGCTGGCGGGGTTAGCTGAGGACAGGAGCAGAAGACAGCAGGACGTGTTCAGCAAGCAAGAGCTGCAGTGCTGCGCTCCAGCCAGAGGAGGAACATGAACTCAGGAATCAGCCGGTTCCCCCTTCTTGCAGCAAATGTTTTCCCTGCTCCCCGATAAACTGCAGCACTTTGCTGTCACCTGACCGCACAGGTTTGTGCAGCTTTATCGGTTGTTTTCTCATAGATAAAACCCTCAGAATTTTTTTTGCAGCATCGTCTGCTTTCCAGTTTCTTTTGCAGTCCCTGCTTCTCAGTCCCGTGAGGAGGAGCAGCACAGAGCTCTGTGTCTGATGGAGATGGCCACAGCTCTGCTGCCATCCCGCAGTGCCTCTGCCGGCTCCTGCCAAATCTCCTCCCTTCTGCTGCCGGTACCTCCTGCTAAAAAAAACATACTCAAAAAATATGCATTGGGCCAAGTCGGTTTGTAGACTTGGAGGTATTTTGAGCACTGCTACTGCCCAACCCCAGGTAGGCACAACTTCTGTGAGAAGCTGTAACGCAGGGAAGGAAGGCACAATGCCGTGAGTTGGTGTCTGCTAAGTGTGCAGGTTGCTTTTTCTTTTAAGGCTGGGGGAGGATGACTCCTGAGACCTTGCCATTAACACTAATGCATTCTGCATTAGTCTGTCACAGCGGGGGATCCTTGACTCTCAGGACCAGGAGCAAAACAAAGCCATCAGGCTCCCTGGCCATGCTGCACACAGCCTCACCGACATAAACCACCCATCTAATGTGCTGCTTACCAAAGATGCCTGCGAATTAAATTCCTTGTTTAGACAGGATCCCAGGAGAGACCCTTACGTACCGAAACCCATTGCGTTACCCTGCCTGCACCGCAGGCTGCCAGCGCGCACCGCTGCGCAGGGCGGTGAGCGTGGATACAGCTGCTTTTCCAGCAGCTGTTGGCCTCCAACATCACAAATGGTGGTGAGGTTTATTTCTGCAGAGCTCCCCCCTCCCTGCTGCACTTTCCGTACGAGCGAGCGAACGTGGCTCCTGAAGGAAAAGTACAGAATGTGCTCTGCTAGCGCACTGACAAAAATTGATCTCTACTTTAATTAAAGCTTCTATTGTAAGTGACCTCGAGCTGCTAATGCATTTTAAAAATGAAGCCTCGCCAGCAGCAAATCCATACACCCCAATACAGAGGTGTTACCGGGCAGTGATCCGTGCTGCAGGGCAGCCAGCCTCCCTCTGTGCCGGCTGTGCAGTCAGCTGCGCATCCCTGGAGCCGTCCCACCACATGGCACATGCCTGCCCAGGGCTCATGCTGAAATCCCCACGTGGCCAGGCAGGATGGAGAGCTGGTGTCCTCCAAGACCATCCTACCACCATCTCGTGCAATCATCCTTGCTGCTGCTGGGTAGTATTTTCCCTCCTTCAGCATGCAGCCATGGGATCACAGAATCATAGGGGTTGGAAGGGACCTCGAGAGATCATCGGGTCCAACCCCCCTGCCAAAGCAGCTCCCCAGCTCATATTACACAGATAGGCGTCCAGACGAGTCTTGAATATCTCCAGAGAAGGAGACTCCACCACCTCCCTGGGCAGCCTGTCCCAGGGCTCTGTCACCCTCACTGTGAAAAAGTTCTTCCGCATGTTGGTGCGGAACTTCCTGTGCTCCAATTTGCAGCCATTGCCCCTTGTCCTGTCTCCACAGACCACTGAAAAGGGGCTGGACAATTCCCCCTCCATCCCATGCTTAAGATATTTATAAACATTAATTAGGTCCCCCCTTAGTCTTCTTTTCTCAAGGCTGAACAGCCCCAGCTCACTCAGCCTTTCCTCATACGGGAGATGTTCCATCCCCTTAATCATCTTCGTAGCCCTCCTCTGGACTCTCTCCAGGAGGTCCCTGCCTTTTTTATGCCAGGGAGCCCAGAACTGGACACAGTACTCCAGGTGGGGCCTGACCAAGGCAGAGTAGAGGGGGAGGATAACCTCTTTAGACCTGCTGGACACACTCTTCCTGATGCATCCCAGGATGCCATTGGCCCTCTTAGCCACCAGTGCACATTGCTGGCTCATAGCCGACCTGTCATCAATCAGGACCCCCAGGTCCTTCTCCACAGAGCTCTTCTCCAGCAGGTCATTCCCCAGCCTGTACTGATACAGACTGTTATTCCTCCCCAGGATGCTCTTGCCTCTCGCCTTCAGCACACAACAGGGGATGCAGCCACAGAGCTGCCTCGTGATGCCAGGGTGAGGGGCCCAGAAACAGCAGAGGGAGGGGAGCATATCACGTCAAGGTGAGCGGCAAGGAGCTCATGGGGGGGTGGCCCTGGGCCCAATCCTTGCATGGGGTGATGGGCTCTCTGCTGCATTGGCCTCCAGTGTGCAGCGCTGCATCACCCTCGGCCGGAGAAAAATAAATCACATGTACATAAAAGCTTGTAAGCTAGAGGAGCTTCAGTCACAACAAACTGACTGAACAGGGAAAAGAGCACAAATAGACTTTCATAGGCAGCAAGTAAAACACCTGTATGGATGCAAATACTCCCCTCCACAGCAAGACCCAGCTGGCAGATGCTGCGGTCGCTCTGGCAGGCACCATGGTAACATTGCAGCACCGGCACCTCACTGACAAGCACTGCACACACCGACCACTCTGCACCAGCCCCCCATCCTCATAATGTCTGGATGAGGGCTTGGTGGGTGTGTGGGGTCTCCCTTGGGTTCATATCACAGGGATGACTCTGTGTTGGGTCACTGCTCTCCACAGAGATGCGCTTGTGGAACCACAGGGTATTCCCAACCTGCCAGTGTCAGCCACCGCCTGCAGCAGCCGATGGCTTCCTCTGCATTCCTGACCCGGCTGGCGACTGGCTTCTTCAGCACCATGCTGACAGCTGCAGCTCCTGCCTGGGCACGTTGCCTTTCACCCCAGAACTGTCGGAGAGGGGCACTCTCAGGAGAGGTGTGCACAATGAAATCCCTACTCCTCAGCCCTAGCTCCACTCTGGCTCGAGACACTGTGGCAGTGACCAAGGCCTGGACATGGCCTTGCGTCCTGGCTGTTTGTGTTGTGTGTCCTGCCTGCTTGCACTGCCTGGTGCCAGAGGTCTCAGCCTGAAAGGGGGCAGCCGTGCCAGTCTCATCCCTGCACGCTGCCTGGCACCCTTCGTCAGGGCTCTGATGCACCTAATGATGAATTCCTAGGCCTTTGAGAAGGGATTATGTCTTCCAGAGACTAGAACAAAATATAATAAACTTAAAATAGCTGCTTCCTTATGGAATATGCCAACAAGCCCTACTGAAAACCCAGCAGAGTGTAAATTTGCATAAATTTGCATGCATTTCCATAATTTCAGCCTCACCCATCAGACTTGCTCCTGTGATGAAGCACGGCCTGACATTGCAGTCAGCTGAAGGTATCTGACATATGCCAGGCCGCAAACATCATCACTAATGAGGCCCCTCAGTGCCACCACTGCCCTGATCCTCACCAGAGATGGATCAGAGCAACTGTCCCCAGCCATTGGGTACCTGGCTGACCCCTGCCTGGGGACCCCAGGCACTGGCATGGAACCTCTTTCCTCACGTACCATGAGAACGTGCACTCTTTTGCAGTGGGGAATCACATGGAAATCCCCAGGTGTGACCAAGAGGGTCCTGTAGCCATCAGCCTGAGCACAGGGAAGAGACAGGCTCAGGCAGCTCAGCTGAGGGACAGAGATGGAAACGTTTGCTCGGGATGGAGCCCTGTGCCAGCACCTAGGGGATGGAGCAAGGTCCCAGAATGGGTGACCCCATGCAGAGGTCCCCTGGCACCAAGCACACTGCTAGAAAGAAAATAATTTTAAAAAATTAATTTAAGCACTGAATTTCCATTATGCATCCAGGGATGCATCCTTCAACCTGCTGCATGCCCTGGGCAATTCCAGCACAGTGCTGGGTAAAGAGCAGGATGCCAAGTTAGGTGCCAACTTCCCCAGGTATCACCTGAGACCCAAATCTCAATGTTTAACTGTCTAAAAAGGGTAAAATACCTACAAAATACAGTTTAAATCCCAGAATCAACACCAGGGAGGTCATGGCTGCACAGCTGAACCCTTATGGCAAAGGTTTGCTGTGGATCCCTTTACCATGTGGATGCTTTTATTCAGGTGGGATCTGCTTGCTAGTAGTTTAGATCCCACCAGGAGTGATATGAGGGGCTGTGAGGGCTGGAGAAGTGGTGGTGACCCCAGGGAGGTGGCAGCTCCCAGCATGAGGCCGTGCCATCAGGTCTCCGTCTCACTTGCATCATACAGAGGGTTGAGGTAGAAGACATGATGGTCTTTGGGAGGCATCTCCTGCGGTGGCTCTTCTCCAGCACCAGTACTCGGGCACTCCTGCAGCAGTGAAGGAAGGAAAAGCAACAGATAGACAAAGGAAGACACAGACAACCACACCTTTAGGTGCATGTCCTGCCCACAGCCCTGATCAGCCCTGGACAGCAGTGACTCACCACATCAAACATGGGGTTGTCGAAGCCTTTGACACTGGCCACCTCAGGGGATGTCTGCTCCTCTGCTCTTCCATCCCAGGGCCGGGGGATGTGCAGGACAGGCAGCCTGTGGAGAGGCCTGGGCATCACCCACCCACATCCCACCTATGCCCAAGAGCTCCTCCACCTGAAACACTGCCTCTTCAAGCGGTGGATGGAAAACACTGGGGGCAAGGTGATAGGCTGTCTTTGAAACAGGATGCTTGTACCCTTTCCCAGGAAAAAGCTGCCCTATCCAGCAGAAACCTGGGGGGCTGGGACCTGCATCCTGGAGGGAGAAGTTTGCCAGAGGCAAACAACCCCAGCACCAGCTTCGCTTTGGAGCCATCGCTCTTCCCCCATGGCCTAAAATGAATTGTCACAGAACTGACACCTGTTCCCTCTGCAATCTCAACAAGCACTAATTATTTTTATCATTACTTTTATCGTGTTATCATTTTATCATCTTAATCACCATCCCTGCTTTTATTATTTTCTCCATTACTCCTATCCTAAGGGTCCCAATCACCCAGCATCATTCCCTGCACCAGGCACCTGCTGCTGGCGGGCTCAGCAGTGGGTCTGTACACATCACCACAGGTCCTGAGAGCCCCCCAGTACCTAAACACTGTGGCTGCCCTGGCATAGGCTCTATGTAGATAATTGGAGGAGCTGCACTGTCCTCAGGGAGGCTGTGCTGGGCCCTTTTTGCTGGAAACAAGCTGAATTCACAGGTTTGCTGGCGGTCAGGATGGCTGTGCCTCACGGAGGCATCATCTGCAGGCTCCCAGAGCCACCTGTCTGATTTGGAGCATCCCTGACGGTGTCAGATGCCTCCGTGATGCTCAGCAGCACTGCCCAAAAGGGAACCTGCCCTGGAGCCACCCAGGGACACACAGCAGGAGAGGGTCGGCTGGGGACATGGCCTGGGCTCAGGTTCAACTCTGTCTCCTGTAGCTACACGAACTTCCCCCCTGCTGCTGCCGGAGCTGGTTTCAAAGGCCTGTCCAGCATCCAAAGAAGTGTCAGGAGAAGATAAATCATCAAGTAGCAATTATGGGGCTGGGAGTTTTATTTAGAAATTAAATTAAGGCCCGGGTTTATTGCTAGGAAATGTCATGTCAGCACGTGCCAAGCGGCAGGGCAGGCATCCCCGGCCACGGCCACTGCTGCACAGTGAGGAAACCCCAGCAGAGGAACCAGAAGGGAAGAAGCAACCTGACTTGTGAGCCTGTGACATGACCAGCCCAACCACTGAAGAGCTCAGCATCCCCTGGGAGACATCAGTGCAAATTTAAGCAATCCTCTGGTTATAAAACATGCAGGGTCCATCCCACATGCCCACAGTTGGGCAGGTGGGATGAGCTGTAGCAGCTCAGCAGACAGCCTCAAACACAAAGATGTCCACCAATAAGCCTGGCAAAACCCTCCACGTGAAGGTGGGTGCATGAGTGAGGAGCAGAGGTGGGTGCCCCAGGCACCTGCTGTGGGCACTGCTGGGATGCCCTGTTCACTGCTGGAGCCTGTCTCCAAGATGTGAGGGGAAAAGGTGTTGGAGAAGGAGCATTTCTGAGCAGCTCCCAGCTGCGGTGCAGTGGGGTGCCGTGCATCCCACCATCCATCCCCTGGGATCGGCACACAGCTCTCCATACAGCATGAGCCACTAAAGCACCAGAAACTGCATTTTCCCCTGGATGCTGTCACTGCCTTTCGTGGTGGCAAAGCTGCAGGATGAGCACTTTGAATTATTTTGATCTGTTTCTACTTAGCCGCTGGCAGCGTCACTCCTCCAGCCCCTAGCAGTGCTACAAACTAACAGTTGCAAGGAATGGGAGATGGCCCCAGCAGAGCTCCAACCAAGCCACAGCAGCCCTGCTCCTGCCAGAGTGCATCATGCCACATGGCACCAAGAAACGATTCCTCCCAGCCAAGTACCAGTCCAAGAGTACAGAAGTGCCTTTCGGCCACATCACCTCCAATAAACCATGAGGAGCAATGAGAGCAATGCTTTTAAACTAAAAGAGGACAGATTTAGATTAGATAACAGGAAGAAATTCTCCCCTGTGAGGGGAGTAAGGTCCTGGCACAAGGTGCCCAGAGAAGCTGTGGCTATCCCCTCCCTGGCAGGGTTCAAGGCCAGGCTGGATGGGGCTTTGGGCAGCCTGGGCTAGTGGAGGGTGTCCCTGCCCATGGCAGGGGGTTGGGACTAGATGAGCTTTGAGGTCCCTTCCAACCCAAACCATTATGCGATGCTATGAACTAGTAACATGGGGTATAGCAGACTGCTCAGCCATGTCCACCACCATGGAAGCTGTGGGCAGCCCTGCATGCCTCCATGCCACCAGGCTGGATGGAATGACAGCCTTGGGATGATAGTTGCCCCCAGGCAGAAGCAGCCTGGCAACATGCTACTGGCAGAAGCCTCATCCTTACCTTAGCTTTCCCTTTCTGTATAGAAAGAGGATCCCTCCAAGCAACAGGAGACCAAAGAGTAGCCCCAAGACCATCCCCACTGTGATCCTGCTCGATGTGTGGCTCCCCACTTGCCCGCTGAAAGTGCTACCCGTGGCCGTCTCCATTTTGCCACTTGAAATGCCAAGTGCTTCACCTGGGAAAGAGCAGGAAGAAATAGGGGTGACGACTGGACAGGTCAACACACAGCATCCCAGTTCACACACAGGGCAGAGGGAGCCTGCAGTTGGGTCTGGCACTGCTCGCCTGCTTAATCAGCTTTCCCTGGGGGTGGGGCTGAGATACACAGGTGGGTGGACTCAACTGGGACCTTAGTAGTTTTCAGCCCAGGCAGCTTCACCCCAGCTGCATCTTGATTTCCAGGTGATTTGGGTCACAGCAAGCTGCTGGTGAAAGAGCTGGGATGTGGGGCTGCCATGTGGGCTGCTGGCAGGGGACAGGGAGCTCTGGGCAGCCATGCCTTTAGATGCGCCTCGGGGGGACTCGCTGAGGAGGATAGCAGTGTTACCGTGCTGTGCTATGTCCTCCATGATGTCTGCAGCCAGCTGCTCTGCTGTGGTGCCAGCCTGTGCTCCCGCTCCATCATCGATCAGCACAACTTGGATGAGGGGAGTGGAGCTTCGGGGTATGACTCCCAGGAAGGTCTGTGCTTTGTGCACTTTGGATATGGCCATCTGCACACCGGTGTACTTGGGCTTTTCAAAACACAAGGCAACATGCAAAGCCCATGAGTAGGCAGAAATCAGTCCCCTCTATAGACAGTCAATGATGGATGTACCAGACAGGGCCACCTATAAATTCTTCATGTAAGCCCCATCACAGAGCTGCCGTCCCTGTTACCACAGTGCCACTGGGTTTCCCAAATGAAAGGTTCGTATCTCCCCTCCTTTCCAGCACCCAACACTCAGCATCCCCCTAACCCCCCCATGGAGGCGAGCACACCAATTTTGTGTAGCACACCCATTAAATGGTGTATTAAGATGTGCATGGCTGTAAGGAGGGCAGGCAGCAGGCTTTCAGCTTGGGATCAATAGAGCAATACTCTGATATCGATCCTCCGGCGTAATGCCAAAACAAGCCTCCCACCCCAGCAGCTCCCAGCCAAGAGGAAGAACGTCATACTGTGTCTGACAAGCAGCAGTGTGAAGTGATGCCTTGTAGAGCATGCATCTCACTGCTGCACCCAGTGCTTGCCTACTGGGAAATAAAAAGCATCCCAGCATTGGGACTGATCTGCAGGATGCGCTGCAGCAGGTTTGCTTGTTCCCAGGCACATGAGCTGCTCTCCCAAGTGCTCTCAACCTGATCTCCTGGTTGACCTCCCCTGTCTTCTAGAAGTCTGGGATTTCCAAGAAGCTCTCCTGTGCCCTTCCCCACCTGCATGCTGGCAGCTGCTCCTGCCCCACAATGAGAGGGACAGCATGGCTGTGGTGGGGAGCAAGGGAAGCTGCACCAGCTCCTGCAGCAAGCCGGCACAGCCAAGAGGCCAAATGTGGGGCCTGAGCCCCGCAGGGTGGTGAGGAGAGAGAGGCCGAACCCCCTGCATTGCTGGGACTGCATGGGGACCACCAGCATGGAGTCACCAGCAGATGTGGCTGGTGACTTGCAGTTTTGTTAGACCCTGATGACCTGGTGAACTGATGTACCTGGCTCAGCAAGGATTGGACCAGTCTGTCCTGGTACTTCTGCAGATCAAAATCGGGAGTGAAATCCAGGTTAATGGTGGCTCCTGCAGGACAAAAACAGAGACACATGACATTGTCACCAATGCCAGAGCAGCATAGCTCTGACTGCCACAAAAGGCTCTGGGGAGCCCCCAGGACCTTTGTGCAACTGGTTTTGCTGGGCTCAGGAGAGGCGGCCCAAGCAGTGCTGACCCAGAAAACCTCTTTCTCCCTCCCTGGTCTTTTAGTCAACTGGTTTTGGTGAAAGAATGATGGTTTCCACCATATTCTGAAGAGGAGCTTCCCCCAGAAAGCCTTCTCTTGCGTATCACCCCAGGAAGCTTTGCATGCCCGTGGGTTTGGGGGCTGCAAGGCTGTGATCCAGCACCACTACCTTGGCTTTGGAGGGAAGGCAGAGGGGAGGGGACACCTGTACCCCCCGGCACCACTGCACTGCAGTCATCCAGCCAAGCATTTTCCTTGGGAAAAAGGCAAGCAAGCAGTTGTTGGAATACACAATTCTCCTAAAGGCTTCAAGGGGCTCTGCTTTTAGGAGACACACATAGTGCCTTTTTAATGAATTTGGTGTGATACACCAAGTACCTAGGTACGATTGTGCATGAAAAATTCCCCTTAGCAACCTTCCAGGTAGATTAATGGAGACATGCCCATGGCAGAGGGAACGCTGTCAATCTGCATGGGTTTATTTTAAAATGAAATGAAACGAAGTTGCTGTTGGAAAGCTGACATCAGGGTGGAAAAGGTGCGTCTCCTCCCAGTGCTTTCCGCAGCATAAACTCAGCAGAGCCCTATTAGCTTGACGAGCTGTGACATCCTGACAGGATAAACCAGAGGCAGGGACAAAGGGCTCCAACTAGGAACAGATTCCCAAAAGCCAGGCTGGTGCTTCAGAGATGCCCCGGGAGGGCAGCATGTGGGATGCAGATGGGACCCTGAGGATGAGACCCGTGGGAGCAGTGATACAGCCAAACTTCAGCCCACAGCCGGCTGCACCCCCTGGCACCTAGCCTTCCCCGGTGGAGCCAGCACAGCGGGGAGGAGGAATAGGGCTGTGCCCCCCACTCACCACAGACCCTGCAGCAGTGGCCAAGGGGCTGCAAAGGGCTCTGGCACGCTGGCGCTGGGCACTGCCTCCCTGACGCCCTGAGCAGGGCCGTGCAGATGCGGTGGCCATCCTAAAAGGAGAGCAGGGGCAGCATTAGCTCCTCGCCCCACTAACTGTGACGGCAGCACCACCACCCTACATCCCAATGGGAGGGCTCACCGGGGAGTTTCCACAGGCACAGCCAGACTTGTTGGGACAGCCAGTGCCTGTCACCTGCAGGGTGCCATTGCCGTGGAACTGCAGTGGAGCGGAGGGGCCCCGCAGGTACCCGGCCCAGGCCTCAGGGCTGTTGAACTCCTGTGTGGGAGAAAAAACAGCAAAAGCTGGTGAGGATCTCTAGCCACATCCCCAGGCACTCAGCATGCCCCTGGGTGCCTGCTGCCATGTCTGGTGGCCAGCTTGGGGCAGCTCCACAGGCAGGGAGTACAGCAGGAATAGCCGATGGCTGCATCCATGCAGACTTTTCCATGGGGCCAACAGAACAACAGAAAACCCTGTCTAATTTAAAACCAAAAAAAAGGACCACAAATAAATCATGAGATGGCTGGGGTTTCTTTTTCTTCTTGCTCTATGTTTTTCTGTTGGCCCAGATAATTCAATTTGTCAGCTTTTAGTTACTGAGAGGAAGGGACTGGATCTGAGGTGTTTTCCTTCAATCTGGGAACTGTTTCAGTGGGCAAAAGGCTGAGCTGGACTGGCCAGCTTTGTCCTATCAAGCTAAAGGTAAATCCCTTATCCACTGCTTCTCCAGCAGGATGACTTCTCAGGTCCTGGGGTGAAAATATACCCCACACAGGGCAAGGAGTGGGCTGGCTTGAAAGGGACAAAGTAGCTTATAAGGTCAACTTTTAGGAAATACGCTACAAGCACAAAAATAAAAAGCACCTTTTCTTTCCATCTCATCGCTCGGCGGCAGCCTCTACCCCTGGCCACAGCCAGTCCCTGGGTGGCTGGATTTTGCAGAGGGGCTAATGTGCCCTGGAGTGAATCCCAAGCATTGGTGGGACCAGCACTACCCTGAGCATCCAAGACCTCCCACATCATCATCCCTGGGGGTACGTGTGCCCAAGGTGAGTTCCATCAGTGTCCTGCCTTGTCCAGACTTGCCTGAACCTGCCTGGACACAGACCTGAGGTTATTACTCAAAAACCAGTTACCTACTGCCTGGCCCTGGAAGAGCAGATCCCAGGCAGCGCAGCAGTCGAAATAATAAATAACTTATGAAATGTCTGCCGCATCTCTCACTCCTGGAAGGAGCCTGTGTTTACTGGTGCAGTGCTGTGATCTTTTACTCCTCTGGCCAGTGAGGGATGTGGCTTATGCGCCTGATTCCTGGGCTGGAGCACAGCAGACTGCCAGCGCTTCTATAATTATCCCTCCAATCAATTAAAAGAGCAGTACGGAAGCAAAGCTGGGAGATGATCACTGGGCCACAGGCCATGTCAAGGTCAGGGGATGGGAGGGAGGTCCCTGAGCATGGTGGTTGTGGACACGTGGCTGGGAAAGGGGAAGCCCCTGGGTGCCAGAGAAGATGCCATTTGCTGGTAGATTGCCCCTTGTGCACTGGCCATTTTTAAAAAATGAGAACAGTGAGGTGGCCTATGCTCCCACACTGCAGGGAGGGAGGTGATAAGAACCTGTAGGGGAAAAAAACCCAGGGCTGTCCACAGCAGCAGCCGCCCATGAAGCTGCAGCACCACAGCAGCGCCCCACCTCCCTGCTCCTCCATCCCCAGCTGGCCCATCCTCTCCCAACCTGCTCTGGGGCTGCAGTGAGGAGGCACCGAGCTCCTTTCTCATCATCCCCAGGTTACCTGGCCCATGAGAGAGATGCTGCGGAGATTAATCACTCGCTGAGATGAGTCGACGTTTACCCGGAAGGAGGTCTGGGGCTGGAAGATGACATCATCATAGCGGCACGGGACACGCTCCTCATCCACAGAAAAGATGCGCCCGCTGGGCCCAAGCTCCCCGCCGGGGGACACAGCCTGCCACAGTGTGGGGTCGAACCACACGTGGTGCTCAGCATCAGCAAACCTCACTGTTGCACCTGGAAAAGTGATAGGAAGGGTTGAACATGATCCGACCCCAAATCCTTGGCCCCAAGGGATGCATCTGGGTTGGTAAAACCAGGCATTGCTTCGCCCAAAGCAGATGGGGGCAGCCTGTGGGCAGGGAGCAAAGGGCTGGCCCTGGCATCACCCTCCCAGGCACCCACCACGGGCATCTCCCGGAAAAAAGCTTTTCAGTGCTCAGGGCCAGGGTCAGCAGCATAGCCCAGACCCCACTTTTGGCTGCAGGCCTTCCCCATTTCCCCAACCCCTTTTTAAGTTTCACCTTAGGGAGGAAAACAGCTGTCCAAATGCTGAATAACATCTAAACCAGATAAAAATGGGTATGATAATTCATGTCCCAATTTCCAAGCAGCCTGGCAGGCCTGAGGAAATGTGACTGGCCCTGTTCCCTGCAGTGGGTAACCCCAAAGCCAGTGCCCCATTTAACCATTAATTATTTAACCATTAACCATTTCCTTCCTGGTCACAGTGCTGTCGCAGTGTGTCCTGTTTACTTCTCACCCTTCCCCAAGAGCTGAATCTTTGCGGATTCAGGTAGCCTGCAGGTGTTTATTGATGGAATTATCTGCATTCGTTTTAAAATCATGCTCTGAAAAAAGCCATTTGTGAACGTTGCCCCAGCAACTTTATTCCAGAGGAGCAGGACATGGTCAGCAGGAAAAGCCCAGTGCAAAGAGCAGCTGCCAGAGCAACCCTCATGAGGGTAAACAGCCCCAAAGTGCAAAACATTATAGAGATGAAGGATTTCAGAGTGGCTCCAGACAGCCTGATGCCACAGTCCTTCTTCTGGGCTGATCCATTTGGGCTTTTTCCCTGTTTTAGCTTTTTCTGCCAGTCAAGCACAGGCACAGGCACTCTGCCTGGACTCTTCCTGCAGCCAGACTAAAAAGTTAGTTGCCACTGAAAGCGTTAGGTAGCTCATAAATACCCCAAATACATCTCACTCTCCCTGGCAAACAGCTTTCTGATTAGTAACAGCCACTGATGAAACAAACCTGCTGCCTCAGTCACGGCAAACCTGGGCTGGAGGCAAAGAGGGCAGGGAAGGATGCTCCCATGCTGAAATGCCTGTGTGCACTGGGCCAAAGGCCAGCTTGCTGTGTCGGCGGCGGTTCAGCTCGCCGGTGTGTAATGCCTATCCAGTCTTCTTTAGAAATACCACGGCAAAGAAAATGAAGGCTTTGATGTGGCTGCGTACTTAATAGGCAGGGTAAAATACAAACAATATCTCCCTCTCTGCTACTACTTCAAAGGCTTCCCTACTATAATTACTTTTTTAGAAGACAGGTGATCTAGCAGGGAAAAAAAGATCTGATGTGAGGGAGGTTATGAAAGAAAAGGTGGGTATTGAACGAGCAGTGATTCACTTTGCTCTGAGGTGGGACAGCAAAGACCTTTGTGGAAGCGTTTGGGCTGAATTTGCATGATTAATCAGGGGCTGATGGGATGACTGGTCTGGGCACAAAGTACCTGAGTCACAGCCTGGATCCCAGCTGCCATCGAAAGCTGCGAATCCTGCACCAGATGCCAGCAGGAATTCTCCATTCAGGGGCAGGTACTAGACGAAGGGATTCAGAGTATTATTGCATGGTCCCCAGGCTTGTAATCAAATAAGAGTGCTAATTATTAGTCTGCCTATTACACTTGCTGTCTCTGAGGCACTTTACAGGCATTAGGAGTTACCCTCGCCGTGCCCCGAGTTAATGGGAAAGCATCAGCTCCCATTTTTACAGATGGGGACGCTGCGATGGGGAGAGGCAGACTGACATTATCTTCCAGTAACACAGAAAGCATGAGGCGTTCAGGGAAGCAAGAACAAAGAAAAAGCAAAATAAACTCTTTCAACAGTGCCTTCCTCCTCTTGCACACACTCCCAGCAGCTCAGGGCTGGCTTTACACATTGCTATGCCACAAAAATCCAACCTAACTCTGCAAGCACCCTCAGGTCTCCTTGCTTAATGGGTTCCCACCTCCAGGCACTGCACTTGCCCCACAAAACCTAACTATGGGGTCCAAGTAATGCTTGGTGAGGATTTACGCTTGGCATAAGCGAAGGAAAGCACACAGTGGCATTTGGCACAGTTTGCTATAGCTAAAACCTCTTCTTGTCGGGTTGGACATCCCCAGCAGGTAGTCAAGGTCATCACATTTTCCTGGCTTTAGCCTGCCCAGGCTTCTGGGTGCATGGACAAACCTCAGCAGGCACAGCTCTGCCATGGGAGCCCTTTTGGCAAGAAGCTGTGGCCACCCAGGTCACCAGCCAGCACTGCCATCTCCAGCACAGGCCTTGGCAAATGACGGAGTCAGGCGACTCAATCCCAGCACACGGGTTGTTCAGCCCAGCACCTCTTACTTTATGTTTAGAAATTTCCAGAAAGTCAGGTTTTTCCCCACAGCATTTGCACGTGTCAAGGAGTGAGTGACGTTCCAGGCTCCCTTCTCCTCTAGCTCAGTCTATCCAGAGTTTCAGCAGCAATCCCCAGACAGCAGCTGGAAGCCCTCCAGGACTGCGTTATGCTGATGCACTGGGTCCCGTGCTCAAGCAGAAGCATGTTAGATGGGATTTTAAGGTCTCATCTACTTAATTGGTCTTTAAATATGCATGTAGGTTAGAGAAAGCAAGACTTATGAATGACTGCTGTGGGTGGCTGCAATAGCTCTCTGTCCTTGAGGCATTCTCGCCTGAGGATGCTCTGTCCCACACAGGGACCACCTGAGGGCGGGGCGGGGTGGACACAGCAAAAATGCTCCTCACCCCAAGCTGTGGGCAGTTGTTCAGAAGCTTAGTGCCTTGGTGGTGCAGTGCTCTGAAGGCCGCAGCACAGGTCCCCCTCTTGGTTCAGGAACCATGAGAAGCCAGGGTGGAGAGTAGAGGGTGGCTGCGTCCAAGAAGAGTCCTGCATTGCTCCTGTGCACCATCTGCTTTAGACCCAGCAATGTCATATGCTGGGCTGGACAGGAGGGGACGAGGAGCTGAACAGCTGAGCTCTGGGCAATGCCTGTCCCAAGGGCATGGAGTCTCCCTGTCAGCCAGGGAAAAGATTTTGCCTACGGCCACTGCTGCATGAGACCGTAGCGTGTGTCATGCCTACCTGGAAACCATGCCATCATATTCTCTGAATTTCTTTTACTCTTGAGTAAAGCAAATTTTTCCAATACTGAACCACTGAAAGAAGCTGAAATGCCTGCCAGGATATGAATGGCAACGTGCCCTTTAGCTGCAGATATAAAAGCCATGTCTAGTGACTGTTTGAGGCTTAGGACTTGGCCTGCTTTGAGCTGGGCAAGGTCTATACTACCAGCTTCTTTCACAAGGTGCTTCACTGCAGAAGTGCCCTGAATTGTTTTCCTGTGAGCCCGTGCAGAAATGGGTGATGGGACACTTTGGAGCAGTCAGACAACACCTAAACCCAGGGCAGGTACCATCAGCACTGCTGGCCAAGCCCCTTGTCCCATATCCACTGTGCCACTTCAGACTGAAGCCCTTCACCGCTGCCTCTTGCCCAGTTTTGCAGGTTGCCACCTCACAGCCCACTGTGCACAACGGGGCCAAGCAGAGAGGGTGGCCAGCTGCCAGGGCCCAGCTGAGCTGCTCGGGATGGGGTTCTGGATGGGATGCAATGGACCCTTTCACCAAGGCAGGGTACCAGCTCTTCACATCAGTCACCTGTGGGCACCCAGGTCTGTACCTGCAGGGACTTTGGGTGGAGGAAGGAAAATGAGACAGCAGCCGCTTTTGACAGGGGTGGGTGACAGAGCAGGGCCATGACCAGCTGGCCCCTGCTGGCTTCCCCAGGCTGCAGAAGCTGGCATTGGTGAGTGTCATGGCTGGAGCAAGACCACCATGTTGGGAAGTCCCTGCTCTCGTCCCTGCCTGCCTGACAGCTCCTTCCCCTTTGACTACGGCTGTGGGTCAGAGCTTCCCAAACACCCTGTGCTGGCCATGCAGGGCACAATGAGCTTTCCTGTCCAGGAAGCTGTACACTCAGATCTTCACAAATTAACTAGAAGTGGAGAAAAAAGCCACAGTGACAATACTTAGACAAATATGTGCCCACATTTGTAAGCTGCATCATTCATGATGCTCCAGGGAGCAATGCAAGAGCATGGTGTACACACATGCTGCACAGAGCAAAGCAAGGAGAACCTGGGAAGGATTCACATGGCATGGATGAGTTCAGTGTGGTGAGCGTGGGGATGAGGTGGGCTTGCTTGGCTAGAGACACACACACGCATGTACACATACAGATGCACAAGTGGCCCAATGCCCAACTGAGGTCACGTCCTCCTGGGCCTGGGAGGACCCAGGTGAGTGGAGTCTGGCCAGGGTGCAGAGCAGGCACAGGATCAACAGGACATGGCACCAATCCTGCCCATGGGGAGGGCCGGTAGGAAATCCCTCATGCTAACCCTGCCCCACACATGCAGTGCGTGCGCAGGGCACTGCAGACACCAGCCTCTGGGCTCTCCGGAGAAGATGCAGCTTCTCCAGCTCCCACTGGAGAACCCCCTCCACAACCAGGCTGGCTGGACTTCCCAAACTCAAAGGAAGCTGTCCACACCAGCGTGGCAGGGTAATGAAAGTCCCACAGCACACACAACACCCCAGCTGCTTCACACCCTGGGACTGCCCAGATGCTGTCAGCACCAGTCCTGGAATGATGTGAGCAGGGAGCTGGAGTCACCTCATCTCCACCTCATCTCTACATGAAGTGCAAGAAAAGCCCTGTGCTCCTGCTTCATAGCAGGAATCTCCGAGGCTGGCTCCCACAGCCACAGCTCCTCGTCCACCAAGGCGATCATGTTGCCCAGCCACCACCAGCCCTCCCTGAGATGCACACCACTGGGCAGCATGTCAGAGGAGGCTCCATCATCCAGAGGATCTTAGTTTGTAATTAATTCACCCTTTCTATTTTCCTAACATAAGTTAAGCATCCCAGCTCACTGCAGGGGACAAATGGAGACTCCGGTTGGGCAGTGGCTTTCTGCATTTGGGAGTTTAGTATAGAAATCGTGTATAGGCTGGGCCACTTTCCAAGTACATTTTGAACTGAGCAATGACACGTACCAAAGGACTGGAGCCAAAAAGCTGGCAGTTTCATTTTCTTTCCTTTGCTCCTGCCAACCTGTACTCTAGGGCCATTAATACAGCAAGCTTAGAGTCCCATTAGTCATTTGCCGTCCCTGATACTGGTAAATGACTTATCTCCTCAGTCATCGTTATCAAGTATAATGACAACTGAAACAGTCATCATTTTTCTCATCAAAGTCAGCAAAATAAAAAGAGGGAAGATCCCATGGGGGGGGGGTCTATGTCCAGAGTCACCACATTTGCAACCCCAGCGTTGCACCACTGAGAAGAAATCCCACTGCCCTAATGTATAACTGTGAAGAAAGCCAACCTCTGAAATGCAAAAGGAGAAAGATAATGAAGGTCTTAAAGGTGGCTTTTTGAGGTGGGCGGCTTTGAAGTGGCCTCCAGCACATCCCAGCTCTGCTCAATTCGTGAGCACTGGGCTGAGATGACTGGCAGCACCAGTGTGACTGTCATGTTAACATCATCAGCACAGGAAAAAATGAAGCACGTCTGCTTTAAGCAGCGCTCAAGATTGCCCCCAGCTCTGACCCTCAGCCTTATTTGCTCAGGCAAGACAGTGCCAGCGTGCCCATCACACAAGCTGAGACAGCCTATGAGCACTGCAGCCATGGGTGCACCAGCAGCCAGGGCTGCACATGGCTCCTGGGTACATCCCCCCATCTGTTTGGAGGCAGCTTCGGGGCTGGTGCTGGTGGCACTCCATCGAAAAACACCACTGGGGTCAGATGCGATGGAATTATTTCTCCAATATGGAATGCTTTAGCCCACCACTGGCATTAATGTGGAAGGAAGATGATTTCTACATCATGTCTCCCAGTCCTGTGTTGCCAGGGCAGTGGCAGCCCACAGACGGAAGCAGCAGCAGCCGAGCAGCCCCTGCCCCTTGCTGCCCATGGGTGGTGGGGGCCAGGGGTCTGAGGTTGGCTGGGCTGGCACACACCCTGCCCACCCACCCTGCAGACCTCAACAAAAGCCACGGGTGGATAAAAAAGCAATGTGCCCCACAGGCCATTGATTTGACTGTGGCCCCACAGCACACACCTCCAGATGCAGAGTCAAAGAGGTCCCAGCAGGGTGCAGAAATTGGGTGTCCTGAGGAGATGTGGGGATTTCGGGAGCCCCTTGGAGACCGCATTAAGTTAATCCAGCCCAAGATACTTGAATTATGGATGCAGAAGGCACACAGCGCCTTAAAGCCCTTTGCCAAGTCTATTTCAGGTTAGTTCAGCTCATTTTCCTGAACTTCCCTCTGCAGACAACGTCAGAGAGAGCTGGAAAGCAGCTGGAGGTGTGTGCAGTGGAGCCACCCCCAGCAGCAAAAGGCACCAGAGGGTCCGTGGAGCAGCTGCCCAGCCAGACCTGCCTCAGCATCCGCTCCAGTCCAGGATGCCCGCATGCCACTCGTCAGAGGCTTTCATCCTCCTCCTGCCAGAAACTAGCAGGCAAGGAACAAATAAACTCGGGGAGGCGACTGCAAAAGGCTGTTGTACGGCACTCCTTTCCCAGGGTAAACCTTCAGCGGGAACGCTGCCGGAGAACAGCCTGCAGGATTCAGTCCTGCCATTACGTGCTGGCACACGCACACACACACACTCCCCGGAAATTTTTTTACCTTCATCTCAGGAGAAGGAAAAATAATCCCTTTTCTGGGTGTCTCGTTACCCTGCCGTTTGGCAAGCAGGGGGGGAGGGAGCGCCGGCGCCTGGGACAAGCACAAACTGTGGCAATTCATTAGAGCCGGCGCCCCTGGAGAGCAATTGGCATTTCAAGATCAATCTCTGCCAGGAACTGAGCGGGAGCATCCTGCAGCAAAGCCGAGTACATTCTGCTGCCGCAATTAGGCAGCTAAAAATATAAGGCTGGGTGAGGCGTCCCTGGTTAGACCCAGTGCCCCCACGCTCCCCACCCTCACCTAGCCCCTGCGGCCCCTCACCAGGTGGGCAGGAGGAAGTATGGGCAGCTGCCACCCCTGTCGCAGGGCTCAGTGATGTGGCAGAGAGGGAAAGGTGATGCACCTGCCGAATAACCCCGGCCAGTGCCCTGACCCTGGCACCACGAGGGTCGAGAAAGGCTGCTCTGCCCACGTGGCTAAACCCGACTCCTGCTGCCCTGAAAATAGCAACCAGCATCATCCATCCCTGGCCCACACTGCAGTGCTGGCTGGCGTGGGCACAAACTGCACCGGGGCTGGCGTTACTGGGGCAAATGCTGGGCTCACAGCCACAGCCGTGCCCTCGCCTGGCTCCCTTTGTTAGCACAGCCATAGCCAGAAGGTTTAGACCCCTCAGAGGAGCCATCTCTCCCAGCAGAGCAGCAAGCAAAGCCTGGAGCTCCCACATCAGGCACTGCCGCCCTGAGCACCTCCATCTTTTTTGCAGATTTACTCCCAGGCGCCTCTGAAAGCCAGTTAAATACTGATTTGCATCTTTAGGCAGCTAAATGCCATAGAAAATCCAGCCTAATCACAACGGTTTTGCTTCAAAGTCACTTACACTTAAGCTGGATTTGGATTTAGTGTATGGCTGAATTAGGGACCCACTTCAAACTTCAGACCAAATAACCACTGTGCTGGGCAATAAATGGGTTTCCTCCAAGCAGGGAGCTGAGCTGTGTGCCTCAACAGCTCCGTCCTCCTCTCAAGAAAGCAGCTCCTGGCACTCAGCTGGTGCCTGCATGGGGTGGGTGGGGAGGGGATCTGGAGCCGTCACCGCACAGAAGTGTTTCCCTTAACACAAAATGCTGGGGGGGCTGATGGTGGCACATGAGGACCCCAGGTTTCTCTCCACTCAGCTGGTGTGTCAGGATGGGAGGTCTCATGGTACCCTCCACCCCCTGCCAGCAGGACACCAGCACTGAGCATCCCCCCCTGCACCTGCCGCACGCACTGTCCTCATGAAAGTCAATGGGAGCCCAGCCCCTTTTCCCAGCCATGAATCTCCTCCTGTGCTACTACAGCAAGCAACACTCTCTTTTTTTTTTGGCCAAAGGCTCTATAGCATCTCCATGGCGACTCTAAAGCTTAATATATTCCTGCTGATTTAAGTGATTAATGCTCCAGCGCAGCGCGACCAGCAGCCGAACAGGTGCAGCCCAGCCTCTCTGCAAAAAGCCTCATGACCAATTCATTTTCTAGCCAGCCAGTTGCCAAATTTCACACCATCCCCACAAGCAGCAAACTGGCTCAGGTGCCGGGTTTCATTCCTTTTTCATCCCTAATCTTGGCAGTCCCCTTATCACCTGGTGACAACAGAGCACGGCAGCACCCAGGAGGGAGGTGACTGAGTCTGAATCAAAAAGAAACATCCAGCACCAGCTAGGAAGCTCACCGGGACAGCTCGTGGCGAATCGGTGTGGGAGTGATGCCTCAGAATGAAGGCGTGAGCCGCTCCCCGGGATATAGCCTGCTACCAGCTAGCTGCAGTGCCACTTGGTGCAGAGAAACCGGGGGACAAGGACCGCTGGATCCTCCAAACTGGATGAGTCAGGGGCCATTCCAGCACCCTGACCCTGTCTGTCAGCTGTGACGGGACACGTCCACCTGAACAGCCAGTGGACAACGGGCACGGTGGCGTGGCCACAGGTGTCATTAGCTGTGCAAAGGTTGTGTTGCACTTCCCTCTCCTTCAGCCAGCCCAGGGCCACTCCAGCCCAGCTCCCCAGTGCGGCTGAGAAAGGCTCGTGCCCATAATGAATAACGCCACCTTGCAATTATGCACTTTGCAGGCCTCTGGTGAAAGTACTTTAGAAATATTATACATTCATCTGTAAGTAAAATAAAATCTACTGGAGTGGTATTTTGCTCTTTTCTTCTCTGGGTAAATTCCACATCATTTATTACATTATATTTGTACGTATTTCCCCAGTACATTCTTCCCTTCAAAAATTCATATTTAAAATGCCATATAAATAAAGTAACTCCTCCAAATATTTGGAGAGGGATTAAATGTGGCGCATGGCGTTATTAAAGCATCAAAACTATTAGTGGCGTAGACAGCCTGAACAAATTACACCACATAAATTTCAAGGGCTTGTTCGGCTTTAATGGCCAACAAAAGAGCAAAGCCACCCCTAAAATTGAGAGAGAAAGCTTGGCCACAAGCTGACCCTGTCCAGGGGAGGAGGTTTTGTAAATGAGATCCAGCC
Organism: Zapornia atra; assembly: GCA_013400835.1. NCBI lineage: Eukaryota > Metazoa > Chordata > Aves > Gruiformes > Rallidae > Zapornia > Zapornia atra. The sequence goes on along the minus strand of VZTU01000056.1, from coordinate 340,801 downwards.
CATTTCGTGCCGTCCCAGTGCTGTGATGGCTCGCTGGTGACCTGTCCTGCACCAGTGGGTTGGGGCAGTATGTTTCCTCTTCCCTTTAATTCCTCCCTATTAACTCTGAGCCTCCAAACTGTGGGGATTGAGACCTTGCACTATCACAGCTGCCTGTCACCCTATTCCAGGAGGGGTCCTCTTCTGGGGAGACGCTGCGTTGCTCAGAAACCCCTCTGAGGCAAGAACCCCCCAGTCATACCTCCCTCAACATAGGCATTGCCGTAGGGTTTCGTGCCCATCCCACCACATGCCACAGAAAAATATAAACCCAGTGGCACTCAAAAGAGAATTTCTTGAGCAACATTTTGAGATTTCTCAGGGTGGTTTGTTTTCATTTCAAGATATTTTGATGTCAGCTTCACTTAGCTTCTGCCCGGGGCCAAAGCCTGCTCCACACTGGCAATGCCGTGGGTTGGCACTCCTCAGCAAACTACTGCTGAGGTCTCAGTCCCACAGAGTAGCTTTTTTTCCTTCCTTTGGGGAGAGAAAATTAATTTCTTCCAAATACAAGTGAATTTTGGGGTGCTCTCCCCATCTATCCTAACAAAAAAACAAACAAACAAAATTAAAATCCCAGAAATATGCTTTTTTGGCTCCAGGTTTCAGAGAGACCCAGGCTGCTGTGACTCTTGCCCCCTGCCCCAGCTGAGGCACCCTCGGTCCAGCTGGACCACAGAGCAAAATGTCAAAGTCCCTGGAGAGGGGACAGGGGAAAATGCCACCCGGCTGGCAGTACTCCAGCACCGTCCCTGCCCTCACCTGCCCTCCCCGTGCCACCACGTGCTGCCTTACCATGTCCATCAGCGTGTGGGGAGACCTGACGAAGACTGAGACGACCTGTAAGAGAAGCAAAAATAAGGATGTGCTTTTCCCTGTCAGGCAAAGGGCTTTTCCAACACCTAACGGCATTTTCCAAAACCAAAACATAATAAAACAAATTTTGAAATAAAATTAAATCCCCAGTACCTTGTTCTTCTCAAAACGAACCATGTCTCTGGCACAGGGGGCTCTTCCTTTATCCCAGTTGGAGGCAGTTTCAAAATTGGTGTTGGGGATCCATCGCTTGTACGTGGCGGCGGCAGCAGCTGCAAGGAGCAAGGACATCAGCGTAACCCAGTGGGTGGGAGGCACTGGGAGACCTCTCCAGGATGCTCTATGGGGTGGCTTGGCCTTTTCAGGCTAGATTTGGGGATTTTTCCACCCAAAAGCAGCCCTGTAGCAGCCACAGACGTCCCTCGGCACAAGGGAGTTTTCTGGCTGGGTGACAGCTTTTATCCACCCAGGTAGGAAGAGGAGCAAGGGACAAATACTTGGCAGGCAGAGAGAAGGCAGGCAAGTCCTGCAGGCAGTGGGCAAGAGTAACATACAGCTGGTGCCTAGGCATTCATCCCAGTGGGGTTTGTTGCCACTCAGCCCAATCACATGTGCAGAGACTCCTCGACCTTGGTTTTTTCAGGAATGGGCATGCAGGGCTGTCAGGACCACGAGGACAGGGTGAGAGGAGAGAGGGCACTTGCTATGGGATGTGTAGGACAAAAGACAGACAATTGGGCTGGGGGAGGGGGTGGGGGGGGATTCAAATAGTGTCCTGCAGCCTGGAGGAAAGGCAGGATGGGAAATAGAGGTCTCCCCACCAGGGCTTGGGATGGTGGTAGTCCTGCCTGTGGGTTCCCACAGGGATGAGCCCACCAATTCAGGGACGGGCCGTAGCAGAGGTGAGTTTCCAGTCCAACCTGTGCTGTTTGCACCAGCATGGGGAAGCCACACACATCCCAGCCTGGGAGAGATGCATTCAGCTGCAGATGGATCCCTGGCAGCCTGAATCAAATGGCTTTGGGCAAGTGTGTTATGAGACAGAGAAAGAAAAGGGAAAAGAAAAAATAAAAAAAGAAAAAAACATAATAATAAGCTTTGTTCTTATTATGGATCATCCTTTCTTGAGGGGAAAAAACCCCACAGAACTATAAAATACGTAGAAAGCCAGCGGTGGAGGGGACTGGGTGGAGGAGTAATTCTGGGGCACTGGAGGTCAGGTGGAGAGTACGACAGGGAGGACATGGGTATTCCTGGGGAGCCTGGGGAGGGAAGGGGTGTGAAGGACTCCAGCTGATGGAGGGAGGTGCAGTGCAGAAATCTGGTCCCCGCTGCTCCCAGCTGCAGGGAGGGATGTAGCCAGTTGTGCTCTGTAGGCTCTGCAGAGACTTCAGCAGCATGAAACAATTGCCTTGGAGCTTAATTTTCACTGTCTGACTCTGCTGGGGCTTTGCTGAGACCATTTGCTGGATGTAGCCACTTTCTGGCAAAGACGAATGACATCTTTTTGACCAGAATAAAGTCCTAATGTAGGGACAGGGGCCGGAGCCTGGGTGCAAGGTGCACCGGAGCTCCCCCATCCCCCCTTTCAGCTGCCTGAAGGAGCTCTCAGATACAACAAACACCTCCCTCCCCCTTATCTACTTTAAAACACACTAAGGAGAAGAAAACAAAAGATAGGACCCTAACAGCGGTAAGAACGGGACCCAAGCAGTTGCTTGCAGTGTTGTGGGCACACACACCTTGCTGCCTTCGAGTCCAAAGAGCTTAAGAAAGGAAAAAGTCCCCAGGTTGTAACTGCAAGTTGCTCTGTCCCTGCTGCGGGTGACTCACGTCCCTCATGTCTTGGGCAGCTGGAGAGAGGAGAGGTTAAATCTCCAGCAGAAAGGCTCAGCCAGGCCCATCCCACACACCCCTCACGTTCCACAGCTGCAAGGTGTTGTGTCACAGAGCTCACGCCACGCTACCCTACGGAGATGGGTCCGTGTGTCAACACGGCCGCATTGGCACCGGCATCTCTTCAGGCCTGTGACTGCAGAGCCAGGGAGGTTAGCCTCCCCTTGCAAAGCAGCGCTGATGCATTCCTGCACCCTCCACAACCCTGGAAATATCAGTGCGCTGTTTAATCAGCCCTGTCTCCAGGGAAGCGCAGCCCTTGAACGTCAGAGTAACATGCATATTCAACAGAGAGCACGTCCTGCAGTGCAGAGCTTCCAACAAGAGCAAGAAAACCCAAGCAGCTGAGGTGCAGCGGGCGCAACACAGTAATCCCAGCCTCATTCCCCAGCCTACCCTCTGGCCCGTTGGGAATGCCTTTCCCTGTGGGCATTACAGGTCCACCTAGGGTGACAGAGCCTGTGGCTCTGCTCCCAAACAGGATTGCCAAAAGCACACCTGAAATGGCAACGTCGTCCAGCAGTCACCCCTGATCATCATGGCGCCTGGGCCCTGGATGTACTCACCAAGGAGCTGCAGGACACTGAGGAGAAAGAACAGGCACTTCATTTCCCAGCAGACTTCCAGCCCTCCGCTTCCTCTGCCCCTGCCTGGACCTTGGACCTTCCTCGGGGGCACGTGGCAAGCTCAGCCCAGAAGCTGCAGGGAGAAGGCAGTAAACCACTATAGGAGGCAGGTTTACCCCAGTCTGCTCAGTCCCAACAGCTGGTTTGCTCTCAGCCCTGTTCCCAAGCTGCCCACTTCCTTGGCATCCGTGGGGAGCCTGGGAGAGCTGTGGGGAAGGTGGGACCGGTGGTTCCCCCCACCACTTCTGTTCCTTGCCACCCTCACCCCCTCCATGCATCCGGGTCCTGCTAAAGGGTGGCGAGCGCGAACGCACCACGCGCACGTCCCGTGCCACTCTCCCCTGCAGACCGCCAGCTACCTTGTAATTACTAATAATGGTCTCAATGTATTTTCAATTAACTCACTTGGAAGAGAGCAGCTCCCAGCAACAACTTGTAATTGTACTTTGGCCACCAGCTGATTTGCTTATTACCCGGCACACGCGGCGGCAGCGCCAGCACAGCCCCACACTGCTTTTGTTGGGGCTGCCAGGGGTCCAAGGGAGCAGCGGGCAGTGGCACCGGTGCATGTGGCTGCAGGAGGAGGAGGAAGGACCCCACTGTCCCTGTCCTCTCCCCAAGCAAGGAGCAGTGCTGGGTGCAGGTCCAGGCCTGTGTCTTTACAAGGGTGTGTTAGGAGCAGAAAAGGACAGGAGAGCAATGACAGCCTGGGAAGAGGACAGTGTGGGGCTGGTGACAGAGGTCCACACCACAGGGAGAGCTGGGGGGCTTGGCACCCCTCTAGAAGGGACCTTTTGGCTGATGCTGGTACAAGCAGGGTGAAGGCAGAGGTTTTGTAGATGCATTTCACAGGAGCCCAGGAGGAGCCTGGAGAAGTGCTTGGAAGAGACGTCAGCGGAGGGGTCACAAACCATGAGCAGCTCTGACCTGCCACCAGCAAGGATTTGGGAGTGCAGGAGGGGGAACAGACCACCCCCATCCTGCCCTTCATGTTCCCACCACCTTGCAGCTTCCAACCAGGCAGACCAGGATAGGGACTGGGGACGAGGGACCTATCACTCTTCGGAAATCCACTGTCTCCCAAAACCTGGGCCTTTTTGGTGCCATTTCCCACCACTGCTGCAAGCGGAGGAGAAGATCAGCCAGGGTCCTGCCCCAGGATGCCCTAGCACAGCCCTGGGTGATGCACTATGCCCTGTGCAGGAAGATAGAGGTGCCCCCCTGCCTGAAGGTCTGCCCCACCGGTGTCACAAGCGTAGCCTGTGAATTGCCAAAAGAAAAAGCTCTCAGGCTGGGCATCAGCCAGAACAGAGTCAGCACTTTCTGTGCAGGGAGCTGGATGCTGAGAGATGTCCTCGAGGTGAAAGGCTCCTGCGCTCTCATTACAACTCACAAATCTCTCCCGTGGGACTCGTGGGCTGAATGCTGGCTGCGGTGAGACGTCCTGTATTTTAATAGAGGGGAACAAAAATATAAATCACAGACACTCAGCAATAACAGCTTGGAAAAAGGACTGCAGCGTGCAGAGGGCAGGGTGCACGCTTGTCCATGGCCTCAGCATCCGCAGCACAGCTGGGAAGGGAGAAAACACGCATGGGCCCTGTGCAGAAAGCAATGCCCTGGCCCCTGAACCCCATTTTTTTGGGGGTGCTCCAGTCCCTTATTTTTTACATTTTGTACCCTGCAGCTGCTGCTTTTGGGTGCTGCTCCTTTCAGCTGCTCAGCAGCTCCAGTCCTATCAAAGCTGATACTGGTTTGAGAGAGCCAGGATTCATCTGATAATGATGGGTCTGAAATACCCCATCTGTCCCGCATCCGTCAACGGGACAGTGACATCCTGCCTGTGTCCCTGCTCCTGCTGCTCTCGCATTAGGGTGGGACAGCTACAGAAATCCCAGCAAAACCCATGTTACTGGGGGTGGCATCTCACTGTGGCCTTACTGCTGGGAGCGGCGAGGCAACAGAATAACCTGGCCCTTACTGCAGGTCTCTCCTTGGGGCTGGAGCACACACTAGTCTCCGACCCAGCTTTTGACACTGCTACCCCCCAAGATGCTGCTATGCCCCAGGACCAGGCAGCACGATGGAAAGCTGCATGGGAGCGAGATTTGGATCTGGTGGTTACAGGGGTAGGGGAATTAAAGGTGAAGAGAAGCAGAAATCAGTCCCCAGAAATGAAAGTGGCTGCCCTAATGTGTAGGTCAGCACATTTTACTCCTTTCCACCAGCCCGCCCTACTGCTCCACAGCCCCGGGGCTGGTGGCCTGTGATGCCCCCCTGGGAAGGGTGACCACATCGCCACTGCACAGGAGGAAAGCAGTGCACGGCGGACACTTGACCTTCCCAGCACTGAGTAATAAACTGGTATCAAAGCCAGAAACACTGTTCCCCTTCTCCAGCCAGCAAAACCTCCTCCTAAAACTGGTCAGGGATGTCCAGCACCTCTTCGAATTTCCATGTTGTACAACTGTGCTGCTTCCCACAGCTTAAACCAGTTGAAGCATGCAACACAAGGGACTTCTCCAGTGACAGCCCTCAGCCCAGCACTTCAGCCGGAAAGGGAGCCCAGTGTTGAGCATGAAGCAGTGACAGCTGTGAGCACCAGTCCCTGCGACAGGTGATCGCCGCAACCCCACGTTCCCTGCTGCCCTCCAAATGGCCAAGCAGCAATAGCACTGTACCCAGAAGGTCATTACACACATGGAAAAGTTGTTCTGTGATAACCGTGTTGCTCACCATGGCCTCAAACAGTGGGGAGAGGGCAGAAGCCAAAGCCAGCTGGCTCCAAACCCCTGGGTACTGAAGTTATACCGCCACCCTGGGGGCCAGAGGCTGCTCCCAGAGCATGCTGACGGGCTGGACTACCCCAAAGCACACACTATTTGCCAGTTGACGTGGCACGTTGCATCATTGCTTAAGGTTTGGACATGAAGCTAATCCTAAAGAACTGTGGAGAAGTGCCCCACCAGGCAACAGCCTCTTTAGCCCTGACACCTCACAGCTGCCATAAAAACAGGCAGCCCCAAGCAGTGATCAGGGGGAGCAGAGGAAGATCCCACGTGGGATTTCCTTTTATTTAAGAAAATCAAAGTTTCTGGTGCAAGAGCACAGTCTATATGGCTATGACTGATCCCTGGTGGCAGAGGAGCTGTGTGTGCTGCCAGGACAGGCACAACCCCGTGTTGGGGCTGGTTGGGGGCTAAAGATGAGTATTTGTTCAGCCCATGGAGTTAAACCCTCTTTGGGACTCTGAGCTGGTTCAGCAAGAGGAGCTTGCCCAGCACTTACTGGGCTCCGGCAGCCACATGGTCACCTCTCCCATGAGCAGCAAGGCAAAAGGAGGCACCGGAGGGGATCACGCTGATTTCAGAGCTATATGGAAGCTGCACCCCAAGTCACAGAATCACAGAACACTGGGAGTTGAAAGGGACCTTGACAGATCATCTAGTCCAACCCCCCTGCCAGAGCAGGATCACCTAGACTAAATCACACAGGAACCCATCCAGGCGGGTTTTGGCTATCTACAGAGAAGGAGACTCCACAACCTCTCTGGGCAGCCTGTTCCAGTGCTGTCACTCTCACAGTGAAAAAGTTCCTCCTTACATTCACATGAAACTTCCTCTGCTCCAGCTTGCACCCATTGCCCCTTGTCCTATCGTTGGCCATCCCTGAGAAGAGCCTGGCTCCATGCTCCTGACTCTTGCCCATTACATATTTATAAACATTATTAAGGTCACCCCTCAGACTCCTCCAAGCTAAAGAGGCCCAGCTCCCTCAGCCTTTCCTCATAAGGAAGGTGTTCCACTCCCTTAATCACCTTGGTGGCCCTTCGCTGGACTCTTTCAAGGAGTTCTGTGTCCTTGAACTGAGGGGCCCAGAACTGGACATAATATTCCAGGTGCGGTCTCACCAGGGCAGAGTAGAGGGGGAGAAGGACCTCTCTTGACCTATTAACCTGCACGGGCTCACAGTGTGGCTCTAAGGAGAACTGGAACTCAGCAATCTGAAGGAGCAGCTTGGTTAAGGATGTGGATTTGCCTACTTCCAAGTTTTACTCAATGCTTTTCCTTCAACAAGTGTGAAGAAGATTTGGGTAGGCTTTCTTCCCCCACCTTTCTTTACTCCCTTCTTACCTTGTAGTCTCAAGTGGGAGAACAAGGGCTTCCTGCTGAAAATGACTGCAAGTAGCAGCTATCAAGCTACACCTCTGCAGACATGGGGATCTGAGCACCCAGCCCAGTCTCAAGACCTGAGTCCTAACCCGGCCAGGCACTTTGACTAGCCCCCTTCTTCCAGCCCCCATGCTTGGGTAAGATTTCTGTACATCCTTGAAGGACTGGATGCCACTTACTCACCACATACCCCAGGACACCTGCTAATGCAGCAACCGCTGGGGACAGGCTCGCCCCTCGGCTGTGTTCCCACTGACTGATGGCACAGACTATGCTGAGACCAATGCCATTCCTACCGGCCAGGACTGATCCAAATGATCTCCGCTGTGGGAGCTTCTGCATTGGCACAAAGTAGCCACCGTGTGTCCACAGCAATGTCTGCAAACAGCACAGGCCTCTAACCAGCACCTGCCCAAACCAGCTGCAACCTGCACCAGGAGCCACAGCCAAGCACTGCCTAATCCAACCTGCAGCCTGTGGGGTGGCTATCAGTCCCCAGGGTCTTGTTTGCATTTGCCAAACCAGCTGGTGGGAATTCACCTCCCAGCTCGGGCCATTCCCCATCCTTGGGGCCTGTGGGGTAAGCAGGAGCATGCAGTAGGGTCCAACCTCCACCACTGCCAGACGTTACCCCAAAGGAGCAGAGCTGGGCGGGCTCACCCTCCTTGGGTCCCATGCTTGCTGAGGGGAGGGGGGCAGGGGAAGATACTGGAGCTATCGCCACTTTTGGTCAAACAGCAAGGACAAACCAGACATGTTGCTTGACAGCAACAGCCTCCAGGGCTCCGCCCAGGAGCACAGAAGGAACTGCACAACAGATTCATGGAAGTTTGCCTTTGGAAGACACGGGGGAAATCATATCTTCCACCACTTGCTTTGTCTGCTGGGTATTTTCCCCTTCCACAGACGATTCCAGGACTTGGCCACACTGAAGCAGGCTGACCCAGAGAGCAGAGATAGGTCTGTCTGGCAGGACCAAGAAGTGAGTTTTTGAAACTGCTGCTCCTTACTAGACAGCAAACAAACCTTTAAACACTGGAAAACATTTAAAAAAAAAAAAATCTCCCTGCAATTCTTACAAGAGATGGCCCCTATGGCAGGTCCGGGCTCCAGCACGTGCCTGCACAGCACCCTGTGTAGAGCAGGAGAGCTCCTCACCTAGAGCTGTCACTCTGCTCCTGTCACATCCCAAGCATGGTACCTCCTTCATGCCAGAAAGCTGCCAGCTGGCTCCCATGACCTGTTGTGAAGAAGAAACCTATAAAACCTTATTCTTGCCAGGAACAGCATCATGTATAATTTTAATTACAATTCATTGCTGGAGGAGGAGGTGCAGGGAGGTGAGAATTGGTGTTTGCCTTCATGTTTAAAGCAATTTGTTTCCTCTCCACCTACCCTGCTGCACCGTAATGACACAAATGTTGTGTCAGAGCGGCACCAAGCCAAAAAAAAAATTGGGAAGGAGCAGCTCTGGGGACAGCAGAAAGGACTCTGCTTGAAGGTGACCCACTTCATTAAAAAGGCAAGGAAGTTCACCATCTTGTCACACTCCACAGCGAGATGTGAGGAGCATTAGGCGGTGCAGGTTCAAATGCCAGCGTGGGAGCATGAGCAGAATCCATGATGAGCAGGGCAGGGGATGCCAGAGCAGCCAGAGTTACTTAGCTGTGACTGCTCTCAGTGTGCATATGGCGAGGACAGCATTTCCTATCCCCCCTTCCCTCTCACCATGACCACCTTTGTTCTGGCATCCTCATTTTATCAAGCAAGGTGCTCACTCACCCACACAGCACTTTCTAACTGCGTGCCGCAGCGGTCAGTGTCTGCTGGCCAGACCACTGGCGTGCGGGCAGCAGCTGCACGCCGTGGCTTTCGCCATGGTCTTGCCTCTGAGCACAGGCAGGCCATTCCCACGTTGCTAGACCCAGTGCTACCCCTGCAGCACTGCAAAGGAGGGGAAATGGGGATTTCAGTAAGGAAGAGGTGTGGAGAGCAGGGTTGGCAGCACTAGGCTGAATCTGAAATGCAGTCGAAAGATGATTGCTCCACTCGTCCCGAAACAGCGTGCTGCTTTTACAGGCTGCACTGTGGCCCATGATCTCAGACACACACCTGCAATGCACTTCTGGGTTGAGAAGAGTCACTTCGGACACTGGAGAAGATACAAGTTATGGCATATCTCCTGTGAGGAGGAAGGGAAGTGCCACAATTTAAGGTCTATCGGGCACGTAAGCATAAAGCACTGAACAGCCAATGTACTGTGGGTTCAGAGGAGAAGGGGTGCACTTTGGCCATCCGCAAGTCAACAGCAACCATTCAAATTCAACACGCCAGGTTTTTTTAAAAAATATGATTTCCTACTTAGATTTATTTTTCCTTTAATAACACAGTTTAGCATTTCAGAGTTTTGCATTCTACACTCTTACACACTGTCCTTGTTTATTAGCATTTAAACACAAAAAGACATAGCAAGACCTCCAAACACAAATAAATACAAAAACACAATATACAATAAACTGAAATACAACATATAATAATGCTATTGGGAAATTAAGACATGTTGCTAATTCCTTTTTTTTATTATTATTATTATTATTATTTTAACAACATGGTTATTGCTGAGCAATAAATTATACATTTCAACGTTGTTTTTCCCCCCTAAAAGAAAAGGACGAGAACCACTGGTTACCAGATCACTTGCACTGTATCCTTACAGCTATTGATAATTAAGACAGGCAGAATATACACAATCAAATGAGGTTGGCCTTCTTTGGTCTTTGTTTTTGATCATAAAACTGAACACAAGTGTACCGTTCACTGAAGAGTATGAGATTAAAGAAATGGATACACAAGTTTCAAACACATCAATTTGTACATCATTCTTGATCACTGATGTCTTTTCCATAGATATTTCTTACAGAATTTCTTGGAAACAAATGTCAGCTTCAGTTTTCCCGATTATTACGTTGTTCCATGTGTCTTAAAGGTTATCCTACTTGTCTAAGAGAAATGGACCTACATTTAGCCCACCACCTCCTAATGGGGTATTTTTCACAGCTCTCTAAGTCACCACTAAATCATTGGAGTTTTATACCTTGTAGAAAAAATCCTGAACTTCCCCTGTTTTGTTTTTATTTTTCTCTATAAAACTGAAAAATAATATATAAACCAAACAACAGCTATAAGAAAAAAGAAAACAGGTGAATCACATGATGCATCAGCAACGATGGAAGCTTGTACCTTCCCATTCCACAAGTACAGATTATACAACTCTCTGCCAGTGACGCAGGTCATAGTTGGAAGATGTGTCCTTTCAGATGTGAGCTATATTCAAATCCAAAGCTCAGAACACTACGCAAGAAAATGACCTTTACGAATGATAATGCTGGTTTATCTCAGTAACCCTTAGACAGAGTCAAATTTTATCACTACGCATCGCACTGCCAGCAATGGAGCGTGTGAACACCGGCATTGCTAAGAAGTTAAAAAGTCCTTGCAGAACTGGCAACCAAATTAAAAGCTTAGTTCCAAAGGACCGAAAACACAAACACCACGTAGAGACGACAAACCCTCCCCCAAATGGGTAGGTTAGTAAGCCACAGAGTTGGGATCCAGATTTGAATTCCACATCAAGTCTGGGATGTTTGGATCCAGGATTTTGGTTCAGGTGCTTCTCTGTGAAATTTAGAACTTATTTGAACCCTAAGGAACTAATCCTAACTTGGAGGGGAAAAAAACCCAAACAAATAAGAGCCTAGTATCTACACTAAGATCATGAAATGGAAGACAGAAGCTGCAGTCTTGACCATAAATTAGAAGAGAAATAGGAATAGTCAGATCCCTTGCGCATTATAGATCTCTACTCTTCTAAATCTTAAGAGGATGTCCCTGAATCAGCAGTCCAAAGTTTTCCACAACCTTCCTATCTGGTGCTTCTCAAGCAAAGGCCTGGATTAAGAGGCAGGAAAGAACAGTTAAGCCCTCCATATTTTGGTTTAAAGAAAAGGGGAAGAAGCCTGACAAGAAAGAAATGTTCAGTCACACTACAGGCTGATAAAACAAAGAAGAATCCACTATAACATGGTATTCTCCCTCCTCAGTTACATGGAGCATCAAATGAGGCTTGTTTTGTTAGGCGATTGGGAACAAACAGAGCAGGACACATCTGCTGCTGTTACGCACATCGGCACGTTGTGCTGGCCTACTGCTCTGCGGGCAGAGCCCAAATCAAGACAGCTTGTATGTTTAATTCTAGCCCTTACTGTCCTGATGTGGGTCTTTAAGGTACATCAACTTGGTTTTTGGTTCCTTTAAATGGGACAAATGCACTAAAAAGAGTAAAACCTAGCGATTTGAGGATAACGCTAGGGAACTAGAACCTCAGGTTCAGTCCTGGCTCCAGGAGATTCTTTTTGTGACTCTGGGCAAGTCACTTCACACCTCATCCTTAATTTTCTTTTTCTAGGAAAGACAAATAGCACTTGCTAGAGGAACATGTTTGCAGATGAAAAGTGCTTACTATGCTGTATGCAGCACTAAAACCTGCTCTCAGACAGACTGATTTCCTGAATCGATGGGTTTTATTGCGGTAGCTATGATTTCTAGGTCAACCAGAATACAGAGGTATTGACTGACAGGATAGGAATTCCAGGAAGAGGTCCAGCTGCTTTTCATTACCTTTGTTCCCAAATTAAAGGACAGAATTCGCAATGAACAAGTTGCCCATCGCTCTACTCATTTCAAATACAGGAATCTCCAAATTAATGGAGTATGAGGAAGGACATGTGTCCCAGATAACATTCCAAGGTCTTTAGAAAGACTAAACAGTTTGCTATATGCAGGTCTTCAAACCTGGAAGATGTGAACTCAAAGTTTGCCCTTAGCCAAGAACCTCCCTTAGCAGCAGCAGGTTTTATTTGCACCACTTGATCAAGTATAACTTGGAGGAAAGGGTTTTGTTTCATCACTTCTACATAAAGAAAAGACTTTGCATATATATGTGCATGCATGTCTGTGTGTATATGCATGTACCTACACACATACAGTAATTCACAGAGCAAAAACTAAGAGATTAGGTATGCAACCCAAGAATTTTTCCCCCCTCACCTATTTGTATATTTGCATAGTTAAATCATATCAAGGCATCGTAACTGCCATCACACTTTTCACTCTTCTGCGGTGCAGCCAACTTCTGTCACTTCCTATGCCCTTCTCTGTCTTGGACCAAACAGCACCAGTGTTGTAAAAACAAAACAAAGCAACAACAAACACCCTGCATCACTGAAGAAATGCCTATCCCACATGATGGAATACAGATACAAATAGGTGGTAGCTTTTAAACTCCATCTCAACCAGCCGTAATGGTGGCAAGCTGAGAAACACAAACAATACAATCACAACTGAACATTCATGGGTTCAACACTTAAACCAATACTAACACAAATCTCTTATCTTCGCATTTGAGAGATTCACCAGGCACAGAAACAGGCACATATCTTCAATTTTCCTTTTCCAAGTAGGAAAACCCACAGGAAAAGGAAATAAACTGTAAGTCATACTCATAAGCGAGCTAGCATGTTACCCACAAGAATTTTATTTCTCCCCCGGTCAAAATTACGCCACCCATCCTCCCCTTTTCCTATTGCACATTCTCTTTGTGAAGAACAACATTTACAGTACAAGGCTGAAATCAACATTGCATATTGTAAATCAGCGGTTGAAGGTGTACCATGTAGACAGTAACTGAAACAAGACCCCTTTAATTAGATCAAAGAAGTAATGCAGACGTGGTCATGCATCATAATCGCAGGCTGGTCTTTAAACACTCATATAGTTTCATCCTGTTTAGAATTCAAGACTTTCTAGGTAACAGATGCACTCACCCTGTGCTGAAGAGTGTACAAAAAGGGCAACATCCAGGTTGTCACACACTGGAATCTCCCTAGAGAAAGCTGGAAACGAAGAGGCTTGTACGTAACTCGGAGCGCCATCGTTAAGAAAGAACACCAGCGAGAGACTTCAGTTGTGCGCGGCTAAGAATTACTAGGCAGAGGAAATAAAGGTTCCCTTGAATAAACTCTGTTCAAAGTAACACAAGTAACCTGGGACCCCCTCGCTGTACCGGTACACCACAGGAGTTAGCAGGGATTCCAGAGTATAAACGGGGGGCAGACTGCCGCCCCGTGAATCACTTTAAACAGACACAGCCTAGAAAACTTTGGATCTCTGGGTCGGGAACATAGAGGAAAAAGGACAAAGGGCATTTCAGTGATGAGAGGAAAACAGTAAATTATTTAAAGTGTTGAGTAAAGCACCAGGTATCTTTTCCTTTCAATTTAGAGAATATACAGTGGCCTTGTTTTCACAAAATGCTACATACTCCTTGCTGGAAAGCAGAGGAAACTGATTTCTATGTACACAGTAAGAACTCTACAGAGATGGCCCGCGAGCTCTGCGGAGAGAGGGGTGTTACAGTCAAGGCTTCAGGTATTCCACAGCAGGCGGTGTTTACATTTGTGTAGCGAGATCCTGGATTTCACAGTACGCAGGGTTGGCAAACTGGAAATTCTCTGGCAGCTTCATGTAGTTTTAAAAAATAAGTGCAGTAGGCCTCCATTTTATTAACTGTGATAAAAAGCATATATGCAAAAATATTTTTATATCGATAGCACATTACTGCATTATAAAAGCTGCCCAAGTGAAGCTGAAGATTCTGGCAGCTGGTGCTTTTGGCACTTGGGAGATGTGAAAAGCAGCATAGAGATCTGTGAAATACAACAGTGACTGATGTTTCTGCTACAGTGATCGGCATTAATATAGTTAGCAGTGTTCATATTTAAACTTCTCTTCGAAGTTTCTGAGTCAATATCCCACTACGAGGAGATATTCAGATCTCTTAAAGCTACTAGTTTAGGCTGTGTGCAGACTCAGGAAGACTTCCCTATTAGTTTACACTTTTTGCGTGTTTCAGAGTCCTCTTGCAATCCCTAAGGCTGGAAACACTCTTTTCCTCCTCTTTTAAAGAGCCTGGGTTTAGAAGCGCAATTCTGTCACCGGAGTTGGAAACTGCAATCACAAATCTGCAGAATATGCTGGGCCCCACTTATACTAGAAATCTCCTCCAAGTCCCAGATTGAAACAGGATTTAAACTCTTTTGAGATGGCCAAACGGTTTAAGTTTACAAGACATGCATTAGCAATGGGAGGAGAGTCCTTTGGACATTTCCACTTGGGAATCCTGTTTTCAGTAAAATTCTGTAATGCACAAACACAAAAGCTCAGCTGCCTACATTCACAATTATTGAAATGACACGAGTCGAGCGGACCTTCGCCCTGAAGCGAAAGTGATGGGTTTGCTTACGCAGCCTGCATAAAACTGCAAGTGCCATATAATTATATCTAGAGATATAGATGTGGGTATATCTATAGATATTTATCTCTTGTGCAGAACGTCCTCCTTCCGTGCTAGAAATTAAATGCTAGCATGTGCCTCCATAATCTGAGCTCGCACCTGTTGACAGCTACGTACCATAGAGGGAGTACAGTACCTGGACAATGGAAGGCAAGAAAAGGAAGACAAGTTGCTGCTGACGGTTGCGACGGTCAGCAGCAGGCAGTATTCTAGCAGGTGCCTGGAAAACCCATGTAGACCACTTAGCATGCACTGTATATCCATAAATACTTCTTGCAGGCACTGTGTGTGAAGGCACAGCCAAAAAAGACAACAGCAAAGACAAGCTGAAATACAAAGGCATGAATTCAACTGCACTGTAGACAAAACTTGTGACTAAGCCTCAAGAAGCAGAAAACCGATACAAACTGGCACTAAAGGCTGAGATGCAACATTTTCTTTCCAGCCCAGGAAGCCTAAAAACACTGTGGTGCAAGTCCGCTCTGCTGAAGCGGTTCTTGGATTTTAAAGAGCACCGCAGCCAGGCTATGTCTCTAGACTTGCTTGTCACAGGCTATTAAATAGAAGCAGATGAAGACAGCAGGTTGCAATCAGCATGTTTCAGGGCTAGCAAATGCTTTCCACTACAGTTCAGGCTGTTACCAGAAAGAAGCCCGTGCATTCCCTGTTAGGATGCTTGTCTGCATGAAAAGCTGTCATGAGCAGATACATTCACAGCCCCACAGAGTTCTCAGATGGGTCCGTTTCAAGTGATGCCACTGTACAGCCACAGGCATTAGAGGAAACATGTCGCCTGCCTTCACAGTGGCCATGGAGACTGTCCAGTCCGAGCTCCATAGGAGCACTGAGCATAACGTTTTGGCACCTGAATAAGATGGATTCCACCATGGCCAAGTCATAGAAGCTCCAGAAGCCAAAGAAATGGGCTTTGGCTTCTATTTTGTACATCACAAGGTACCTAGGGGCTCTGAAGACAAGGCTAAACATTATGCCTGAAGTCCAATTAAACTACCATTTCAGATATCAGAATCAATCTGAATAAAGCGCTATGGTTTATAAGCAGCACAGCACATCTAAGGCACATGTATGCATGCAAGCCACCATCACTGTATTAAGACGTTGCCAATTTGTCCTTAAGAAGCAATGGCTGCTACTACAGAACAAACATAGAGGCTTTTTTCAGCACTAATCCTCCTCCCCAATACTGAAAATACTATATACTGCTGACAGCATAATGTGCAACATATATAGCTTGATTGGAAAGCATGGGGCAGAACTTTAAAAAATGTACAGGATTCCGTTTAGAACTCCAAAGTTCAACAAATGCCCTATTTTAGGGTGAAAACAATTATAAATCTGATAATGATGCACAGCATCCATGAGTGATTTTTCCTTAATTTTGAAATAGTGTCATTAACTACGACATATATTGTAGGTTTACATTTCTAAAGAGAAATAACAGAATTGAATAGTTTTTTTTCCTATCACAAGTGATAACCAGTGTTTGATATCTTCTATTTTTCTTCCAAGAAATATCAGTCTATCAACAGTTTTAAAATAAAATGTTTTCTGTAACAATAGAACTTTAAATAAAAATATGATTTTGATTCAGATACTTTTGAGAAGATACGGATGCTTTTCCAAGATCTTCTGACAAAGTAATTATTAAAACAGAGACCAGATGAGGCCTTAAAAAGACAATATACTATATTTCAGACAAGATTGCACCTCAGTTTTTCAAATAATATCATAATTGCAACATTACTTCATTTCTTCTTTTAACATGCTGACAATTTCCAGCTAGCCCACATGTGAAGTTTTTTTGTTTTTGTATTCTAGCTTAAAGGAATAAAAGTCAGTAATTTATTCAGCGCATACTGTATATGTCTTTTCACCTCCAATTGACTAGATCATTAATAAGTTAAAAAAAAAATTCCTCTCTGACCATAATCATTATCCTCATGAGGGATAAGTGATTCTTCAGAGCTTAAGTGTTGCTAGTTCTATTAAAAAATATACCATGGTATGATTTCTTAATGTGTTGCTACTTTCGCAATTGGACCCTATGCAGTTATGCCTTCAAACTCTTCCCTCTGTTCCACAAGGTGGTTCTGTGAGCTTTAGGACCTCTGATTGAAGACAAACTGATATAAAACCCCCAAACGGAGTTGTCTTCTGTTTAATCCGCCTCCCCCATCGTATGTCAGGGGTCTGGTAGATCCGATGTATCCACTATGACTTTAATAAAAATAGTATCATCTTTAATATACGTTCCATTCTCTAGCACAGTTTGAGCCACAAAGACCGGGCAGCCAGATGCAATGTTCATTTCTCCAGTTGGCTTCTTGAAACTGCTGCTGTTTGGATCTGGCTTGAAAGCATCTCCTAAGTGGCGTCGAGACGGCCCCTGATCCATTAGCATGAGAGTCACTTTCTGTTTAAACGGCCAAGGAAGCAAAGCATCATATTCTCCACGCATTATGACAAAAAACAGCGACAAGTGCGTCCCCTTTCCCATGCCATCTCCATTAAGGTAGACTCTGGCACACATCTTGTAGCCAAAGTATCCAGTATAAAAGGGCTGGCTGTACAAGGACAGAGTCTTCCCCATGACTGCCTCTTGCTTCCGACGCTTGTAATCTCGAATTTTCCAAATTAATACCCCGTTGTAACTGGCAGTTTCTAACACCTGGAATCGGAGGTCCATGTCAGCCAGCCGAATATCATGAACACTCAGCATCTGATCGTGTCTGCTCAGCTGTGTCTCTAGCAGGCCTATTAGGAAACAGAAAGGACAACGGTGAGAGAAGCAGCCTTTTCTAAAGACTACCAAAATCCATTTCCAATGCTGCTATTGTATATGACAACATTTTCTTCCCCAAGATCCAAATTGCATTCGGTCACCAATGAAGCTGTTTCCACAGGCAACAGTTTGCCAGCTGGTATCTAGGTTAACTAGGATTTTTACAAACATGGGTGTTAATCGTACAAGCAGTGAAAGTCAAACATTCAAATCACCCACATAAATTTTGTCTGGTCACTAAGCAATGTAAATACAGAGGATCCCACTTCTTGAGAGGAGGCTTGGCAGCACTATCTGTAGATTGCTATTAGCGGTGAAGACCTTGGAAGTGGTCACACATCCCACATAATCCCTCTGAAATTCAGAGGCACCACTGATCACTCAAAATATTCTTTGCAGACGCTACTTGTCTCAGAAGTGTAGTGCTGTTACCTGGCCTAAAGCTTACCATAAAGAACACAGAATTCAAGCTTAGCTTGTGTGTTATACTATCACTTGCTCAAGTTTGGAGGGAGGGCTGGTTTTAATGTCCCCTTTCCCAAAGTTACTCTTTGTCCTTGCACACTGGCAAAATCGGCCAACATGTCACACTGAGAAGCAGATGAATTCCTAAGGCAGGTTTGCTTTATACAGATCTATTTAAACACTCAGCTCTTTGCCCCCATCTTGTAAACGCCCACATATGACCTACACTATCTTGCTGAACTCCAGTTTTCCCTTTATTCAGCAAGGATGACAACCTTATTCTCAAGCAGATCTCACAGTTTTCTTTGGATCAAATATACCTCTGTAACAGATACCAGGACAGGTGGTTTCAGGTGGATAACAGTGTTGATCCATTCGTGGGGGAGAAGAGTAATAAAAGAAGACTTGTCAACATACCGAGACTATATTTAAAGAAGCTGCTGAAAGCTATTAGCTGTCAAAGATCAGCTGGGAAACTATTTATAATGAACTAACATTGTAATCAAGACAAGGGTCAAGAAAACAAAATAAGAGGCAAGAATCAAGCCTAAGAAACAGTGTGGAAGCAATGCCACATCAAAGGGATCATGCAGTTTCCTATTAAATCAGGAGAATCAGCATTACTGATGGTTCCACATAAAAATCACAATGGGAGTGCCATTCAAAGTGACATAATTTTTCTCTTGACAGCGCTGCTGAGTACTTCAGTCCATTGCACTTACACTTACTTGTATTTCGAGCTCCTTGCCCTGCAGTTTTATCAACACTTTCCAGCTCAGTCACTCTGTTCTGGAGGGATTCCACACTGCTCTTCATGCTGTCAGCCTCCTCCCAGTTCTGTCGGAAGGGACGGATTTCTTTGTCCAGTTCTTTCAGTTTCTCTGCTTGACTGTCTATCACTCGCTTTATAAAACAGTAAGTTATGAGTTAAAATAAGACACACATTAATTTATGTTAATTAAATAAGAATTATATATCAATAAGAAGATGCATTTCCAATATAAACAAGTTTCACTGAAGTGAAATATTTTAATCACACAAACCTTGAGAATTTAGAGGAACAGCCCAACTAATTACAAAACACAGAAAAATCATTTGTGCTGCATAGGTATTAATATTAGAGCACTACCAGAATTAACAAGGGAATGAGTTAAAGAAGTTAGTGTGCTCTTATCTCAAATTTTTCAATGCAAGAACAGTGTTTTAAATGTCTCAATATATATTGATATTATGAGCTGGTATTTGTTGGGTTTCCTGTCAGAGTACTTAAGCACCAAATTATGAGCACAACTTACCATGGTGTGAATCAAGTGGCTACTCCTGTGCATGCATTTATTACTGGGTAACAGCACAGTAACTTACCCCTCCAGAAAAGCCATCAGTACTCTTGCACGCATGGAGCAAGAGTACATGTACGTGCAGATATAGCAGCATTAGCGAGCTCCAAGCTCCCACAAATAAGTTATCAAACCCTAAGTTATTACGTGCCCATAACCACTGCAGAAGCCCATAAGAGTGTAAGCAAAACTACCATTTCTGACCCCTTAAGCACTTCTAACATTCCCACCCTTACTTCCTAAATCGAATAAGCCACATGTCCTGAAGGTGCTTGCTAGTTGGGTCTTTTTAAGAAAACAAAGGAAAAAAACCCAGTTGGTTTTGAAAAGACATGAGATATAATACTCAAGAAAAAAATACATACATAGAAAGGCTGGTATTCTCCAGAAGAGGGATACTGCAAGCACCTCAGCATATTACAAACATACAGGAGAACATATTTCCCAGTCTACCTCAAATCTGACACAAGAAATACATAGTGCTTTACATTATCACAGCTAATTTGAGCTAGCAGGAATTTTAGCCAGAACCCCATATTCAGATGTGAATTTCAAACACCACAAATATTTGAGACAAGAAACTACTTTTGCTACCACCTACAGTTAAATTCCAAATCTAACTTCACGGTGCCAACGTGTGTAAAAAATTATTTTTCTCTTTTTGAAAAAAAAAAAAAAAAAAAAAGGGAGTATAAACCAAGAAAATAAAGTTAGTTTGCATTTGCCTTCTGGTTAGCCATGTGGATTCAGTGTTCCGCACTGATGGGGAAAACCCTTCTGCCTCATGCAACCTTCATTTCCCCTTTTAGATATTTGCTTTTAATCATGTGGCTTCAGTTACAGACTGAAAGTCTGTAGCAATTAATTGAAGGCTGTCAATTTGATAAGCCAGCTAGTAAAATCACGTTTAGGAGTGTTTTATTTTGTTGTGTCTCAAAACCACTGAATAATCTAACATATTTCAAGATTAACTATTTATTTCTATGTTGGTGTTTTAAAACAAGCTTATACATCTCACTTGGAACATTATGACTTCACAAAGGAAAGCTGAGTAGTGAATCATAAATGCACAGGCACGGTCCAATTAAACAGATTAAACAACTTGCCTGGATGTACTAGTCATCAGCTACCACCTCAGTCACACCCTCTCACTGATGGCAATCAGAAAGTAAAATAGGGAAGGGCTTTAGCTATACATATATACAAGGAAACACACCATGGAATGGCCTGGATGAACATTGTAAGAGCAGAGCCACAACATTTGGCCATTAGCTCATGGTTAGCATGCAAAAGTAAACTCAAGGTGTGCCCAAGTCAGATCTTTTCCCTCTACTCAAGCAAAACAGGAACTCTCCAAGCCAAGTACAATGGGATCAAGGGTTTGTTTAGTGCCTCACACAGAGATGCTCTAATTTCCAATTGGGACCTCTTGGCATTAATGCAGTATCACACAAAATGAATAAATACATTTTTAAATGAACTGGGAAAACGGTAAAGGTGCAGAAAAATTGCAAGTTAGTCTTCTTGTGGGAGAAGTTTAGTAAAAGTTGTTACTAGGGACCAACTTCTCTCCATCAACCCCTGTGCAACATTCTACCTCTGCAGACGTACAACCAATTCTGCTTTTAGCTCCTTCTACTACACATCAGCAAACATGTAGTATTTTATCTCCCTCACCTCTTCATGGGAATTCAAGAGATACCAAATAATCAGGAACAGACTTGTATTCCGTTTTTAAAAAGCAGTGGGACCTCTATCTTTTTACCCTACAGGGAGTCAACCTCCCTCATGCTGGGAGATAACTGATGTACTAAATCTGAATTTAATGCAGCAGTGGAGAATTTCACTCTGAGATCTCTGATTATTCCATTAGAAAGCACACAGATGTCTCACACTGTACTCATAAATTTTCAAGTAGATATCAATTTTCTGCATGCACTCTTTATTCCAGCAACTGACCTCTCCAGATCATTAATCCAGAGTTATATGCCTGGAAAACCACCAAGGGCTCTTCTTGATGCTGATTTTCATCTAGGTTTTGTTTGGTATTTCTAATAAACAATTTCCAGAATTTTGGCACTATTATTACTAAATTAATTTAGAAAGTGTCATGGGGAACTGAAGAAAGTTGTATTTGCAGTTCTGTCTTTTTCAGATACTCCTAATGGACCTTTCCATTGCAACTGAGAGTGTAAAACAGGAAAGCTGAAGAGCATACTAGAAAAGGAACCAAAGGTAGTACTGGATGGGGAAAACAAATCATACGCTCCTCTTCCTTTGAGGGAAGGAATACATTACCAATCAAATCATTCTATAGTCATAAGGTCATTGTTTCTTTCGTCTTTAAGTACCTCATGTCCACACTCAGTTTAAGATTTAAATTTACTGATATGCTTCCATGTTCTCCTAAGACAGGCAGGATGCTGTCTCGTGCAAAGCTCCTTTGCACAAGGCAGAAGTCAAAAGAGCATCACCGACTCACTCTCTTGGTAAAAACATTTTCCCTAGAGACCCGTATATAGAAAAATCAATCTGAACCAAAACATCTCAAGGTTGAGGCTCCTGCCAGTGCCCAGACACTGGTGCATTTATAGGAATTGTGTTAAATGCTTCACTGTGCAGGTGATGGGATCAGTGAAACAGCTATTCCCAAGCCAAAGGGGGTTACATGACAACTAATACTGAAACTGTACTAGAAATTACTAGCATGCACAGGACTTGGGCGACTAAGCAAGTAACAACCCAAACTGGCTAGTTCTACCCTGGAAACATCTGTGGCTCTGCATGGCCATGGCTGCTCAACGCAACCCAGGAAAAGAATGGCTCACAACAAGTAACTAACTCCTTCAAATCCTAGCAGGCAACAGGAGGAGGCTAAATCATACTGTCCGGGGAAAACCAAATTGAGGTGTGTTTCTAGGAATTCCTTAACAACCTGACTGAACCAGGAAGGAAGTGGAAGGATAAGGTTGCAATCGCTGTAAAACACAGTTTGGCTTTAAAATAACTACTCTAAAATAGCTTGCAAAGAGTAGTAAATAGGAGGAGGAGGGACAGAAAAAAAAACCAAATGGAAAACCACACATCTTCTCCAGTGCTTATTACTACCAAAAAGCCACCTGTTGGAATCAGCCAAACATATTTGGTTTGTTGTTTGTTTTTTTTCTAAACACAAACTATTTGAAAATTGATTTTGCTAACACTCTTACAGCTTGAGGAAATCAAAGATATTGCAATCTGTCATCAAGTCAATCGTGAAAAGCTCTGCTCTATGGTTTTTTTCCATTTCCCTCTCATCACTGGTTATTGAGACAGCATGTGTTGTAAAAAGCCCAGGCGTACAAATTAACTTACCTCCTGGTAGATTCAATCAGCAATATCAATACATAAAAGGATTAGCTTCCCTGTGCAGAACGCAGTATCGTATTAAGCATGCAGCCATATCCCAGACTGTCATCAGACCAAATAACCAGGACTAAGGCAGGCTAAACTGGTTACTAAGTGGGCAGAACATGGAAAGGAGTAAGTGCTGTTGCTGAACTTAAAGGTTTCCTTACAAACTAACACTGAGGGTTCCAAAGCTCTGAGCTCTTGAACGTGCTACCCTCTGAATTCTAGCACTCCAGTTTGGATAATTGGATCTTTCTTGAGTATCAACAGTTGCGGTTTAATACGTGAAGCAAATATAAAGTGAAAAAGATAATTTTATGTACATTCCTTTTAGCTAGATACCTAAAGCAGGTATCTGATATTCTAGCAGTAGACACACCACATTAATGTGTAAAGGACACCTTCACAATAGCTTGCTAACTATCTCCTGAGGGTTCCCTAATTGCAGTTAGTATCACGCAAGCTAGCACAAATGCCCAGCGTCCACATTCCAAGTCAGCTCTGAATGCAAAGCAAAGAATTTCAGCTTGGGCTCAGCACCACGTGGGCTAGTGCATCCAGAGGATTTCTAGTCTGATGCTGGCTTGTGGCCAGATGATTCAGTCCAAAGTAAGAAACTCAGACCTACTGGCAAAGCAGTAATTAGATACATTTTCCTCAGAAGGGGGACAACAGAAACATGGATTTTTGAAAAGTGTATTCAAATACATAGTACTACGTTTGGATTAATTCCACACCAGACTGATCTCATTCATGATTAACAGTTTTTTAAAATACCAGTAAGTAGGAAAGAGATATACATCATCCATACGACAGTTTTAAGGTACTAATCTTGTGCTCCTGTTTGACAGCAGTTCTTCAAGCAGTTAATTTTTCAGAGAAGAAAAAATAAGATTATTCTTTAGATGAAAGTTGTAATTTTGTTTGCAAAGTTTTTCCTTTTTAAACAGGGGGGACTCTTTTAGCATAGGCTAGGCAACTGTAGTGTTTTAGAGAAGTATTTTACTCCAACGAACACAACAAACAAGCTACTGACCAGAAGAAAAAAAAATAAATCAATTAGAATAGCTTGAGAAGACGACAAACTCTTCCCCCCCCTTTTTAATTAGAACACCTCTACTTCACAAGTGTAAAGGCACAGAAAAGAAGCTACTACCATTTCTGCTTTAATGGGGAGATTCTAAATTTCTTACCTGTAAATGAAGTATTTTAGATTCATTATTCCGCAGCATTTCCTTCTGTCTTTCAATTTCTATTTCAAAGCTACAAATCTGATTATGTAAAGTTTGTATACTCTTGTTCTTTTCCAAACTTTCATTCTGGAGCAAGGCCACCTGGAAAAAATTCTACAATTACTCCTGCCAAAGTTTATTAAAAATACCTACAACTTCGTTAGTTTAAAACTATCTTACACACAGAAAGGGATGAGATCCTAGTAAAACCTCTCTCCATGTCTTGCAAATAAACAAACACACACACCCCATCTTCTGATAGCTACTTTTACACTTCCACAGCACGGTATTAGTACAACTTTGGTGAATGGAAGTGCAGAGTGGATACATAAACAGCGAAAAAACTTGGGTCTAAGCATAGTCTTTTCTTTATTCAGCTTGTTGTTTAATGGCTTGTTTTCCTGGTTCCACTAACTGACTTGGGAGTTGCTTGGGAGTTTGAAAGAAACAACCTATTTAGCTCTACATCAGTGTCAAGAACACAGGGCCTGCACAGAAGGGATACCAGAGGAATAGTCAGGAAAGGGAAACAATCTTCTCCACCTACTTCAAGCTAACTATAGCAAATTTAAGGAAAACATTGTCTGCATGGGATTGGCTTGGCTTCACAGAATGCGATGGTGATGGAAACTCCTGAGATGAGTGAATACAGAAGGGATCTGTGCATTTGAAGGAAAAAATCCAATGGTGTCTACCAGAAGAAAAGACTCAAGAGCTACAGGCTGCAGATTATATTCTCTCTCTGTATTGACATTTTATTAATTCATCCATTAGTGACTCATTCTGATTTTAAAACATGAGTCTTGTTAGAAGAGTATCTTGTATTATAACTCCTTGGGGACGAAAGTAGTACAGTAAAATGTTCTCTGTCACACGATTTTGTGCTCTGCTCATTAGTATGGTTTGGGGAAGGGGCTTACTTTGTGGTGGTGGGTTGCTTTTTAACTAAGAACCTCATTTCTCCCCAGGCAAGATTATTGGCTGAAAAACCAGAGAAACACACTTGACACAAAGTGACATTTGGACATGTCCTGACGAGTTCCACAGATAGATCTTTATATGGGTAAAAAGCTGCACCATTTTTGGACCCTTGAAAAGTCTTGGTAAACATTCTACATAAAGACCAATTACTTGGGCGCTTTATGTTCCCGAATAAAACCCACAGCACCACCCTCGATAAAGATGCTGGTTTGAGGTCTAGCCATTTTTGTACCTCTGATGTGGGTACCACTTTAGAATTCCACCACCTTAACTGCCCTCTAATCAACCATGATCAAATCACTTACATGTCACTGCAACCCTAGACCCAAGAAGCTAGCCTGTTTAGAATGGCAAATCATTTCAATCTCTCTTCCTAGTCTAAACTAGACACAGGACTGCCCAAGTCCACAGGCATTCAGCAGATTCATCAGACATGGGTCCCAAAATATAGATGCACTATAACGTATGTGCATATCTACTTTTCACTGCAGCATAGCATGCGCGCATAGACACACATAAATTAGTTCTGCCTTTTATATACAGAAAAACAGTCAGAAGAGGCTCAACAGAATTGAGACAAAACTAATTTTGCCAGTGCAGAGAGAGAAACAATCTTGAAGAAATGCATGCCTAGGTACTAGAGAATATTTTCAAGAACAGGTTTAAATTTAAGCCAGTACTTCTGCCTCCCACATATTTCAGATCTGCTGGGTAGCCACTTTAATTTTTTGCATTCTCCTTTTCCTTAATGAATCAGAGTTCTTTAGTTAATTGTGATCTTTACATTCCCTTTTTCTCATTGTTTCCTCCCCAGGCCTCCCTGTGTCACTAGCATTACATTTCCATTTTCGTACAAGTTATAAAACGTGGGCCTGTCTTGTACTGAGATTTTCCACACAGTTCTACAGAACACAAGAAAAACAGAATTATGTCCTGCAGCCCTTAATCACACAGAACTGCCCGTGCTAAGTCAGTAATTGTAGTTTAGCGGTAAATTGTGGCGTAAGAAATCTTTAACACTAAATATAGTTTCCTATTTGCATTTGGCATAAGTCTTTGGAATCTGAGTTTAAAAGACAGAGTAAAGGAAACACAATATCTTTTTTACAAACTGCATCCATCAGCTTCCTTTACTTCCTTGTCATAGCTGAAATATTGCTAGGATAAAGCATGCTCTTATTCAACAGTTTTTCAAATTAAGCTATTGCTTAATATTGCTTACAAAAAAGAATGGAAGAAACCCTTACACCACAAAAAACTGGATTAAAACAGACAAGTCCTATATGTTTTAGTCACATACTAAAAAAGAAAAATGAGTTTATACTACATTTCTTTGAGAATGTGATGAAGCCACAGAATTACGTTCAAGTCATTATTTCCAACATCACAAAACCTGTGGGAGTTCAGTCAGCAAGTTTGTCCCATCACAGAGTGAACAAAACATCAAATTTTAATTCACGCCACAGAGTTGTGATTCAGGATTTTACATTTGAGCTTCTCTTACTACTCTGTCAACAGCACCATTCAAATACCAGACTTGTAACTTAGCACCAGCTTTGCAGCTTCGAAGACTTTCGGTTTGCATACTGCACGAGCGTTACTGAAACGTGCTGACTGGGAGAAGGCAGCTTCTCCTTTCCTGTCCATACATATCACAGTGTGTACCCCAAATGAAAGCTTGACCCTCCAGAAACCAACAAGACTTCCACTGACTTCAGCAGGGCCAAGAGGTCTGCAATACTCATCAACTAAGATCACTTTGCACTTTGTTCTTCAGTGCATCGATTCACTTTTTCTCAAAGAGAAGAACAACAATGAAGTTACAAATCATTTTGTTACCCTTCTCTAGAATAAAGTGACTGACATATGATATGTGGTTAGCTATTCTGGTAACTTGGCACGGTCTTGGGATTTCCAGTGATTCAACTCTTTATTATGAATAGGAAGGAGTCTACAAAGCAGGAAGTGAAAAGAAAAAAAAATGGACAAACAATGATAAGCAGTTATGGCCTAAATGAAAGTTAAAACAAAATTTGAACATAAAAGAGTAGTAAAGTGTATACTCTCTTAGCTCTATAAGAGACAAACATAGAACTGCTGGGCATTTTTTAAATGACAAAGCACCTCTGAGGACACTGACAAAAGGCAGAACATGATCTATTCTGTAAGTCACAGGGAATACCATCTTTTCCTATGATGTAGAATAAATTGTATAGTTTTAATCAGAGGAATGAGAAAAGAAGCTAAGGATATGAATTTGTAGCTGTTAAAACTGAAAAATACACAGTTCCTACATTAACAGAGAGACTGCAAAAGCAAACTTAAGTATTGTTATTGGTCATCAAACTCAGTCTTACACATAAGAGTAAAAATTCTATCTAATAAAACTACACTAGACCTTTCCCAATGGTAAGGGTCAATGGTTTCCTTGCAGGGCTTCACATTCAAAAATAAGCAGCCCAGGGACAAAAGTAATAATAAGGAAATAAAATAATCACAATTCGCTGTCCCTGTTAACTTCTGCTTTAAACCTACACTTCCTGCAGCTGCAGGACCCTGCTGGAAACCTATGCAAAAGAGATCGCTGTAGGCCAGGAAGGGAATATGCTTTCTAGACAGAGATTGTTAAACTCCAGCTAGCAGTCTGCTGTGAGATGACAGAAGTCACAAGCCACACATACTGTAACTGCCACTGAGCTTACACTGGAACTGTTACTCTTATTTAACTCATTCTAGAAAAATCCGAAGGGGCTCCTGACTCTTCTGTCTACATTTGTAGAATAGTTTAGTAATTCTGGGATTCTTTTCCTCTCCTACACCCCTTCCCCACCCCCCCCACCCGCCCGAAAAAAAAAAAAGCAGCAGTATTATTTTAGTAGCTATGTAAAAGTTTTTCAAAAAGATTTAAGAAAGCAGTGATTTGTGTGATTTGTACTTTTAAATCAAAGCCTTAAATCTTTAAATCAAATCTTTAAGTCTTATTTGCAGAACAGATGGTTAAGTCATTCCAATGATTCACAGAATTGTGGCTGATATGATTTCCAGCATCTCCCAAATCCCAATCTAAAACCAGGAGTCCCAAGTAAGCACTGCAACATGAACTTCATTCTGGTCTAGCATTAAAGCAGAAATCATCATGCCCAAGAGTTACAGTATGCTTAATTTAATTAACCTTTGCAGGTCATTAAGTTTGGAGAGCAAGAACAAAAAAATAAATAAAATAACCAACCATTCTTTTACAGGGTATTTCTAATAATTCTATCTGTGGAAAAATCCTGAGGTAGTAAAAATACAGCTCATAGTGCTGCCATAGCTTTCTGAACCCTCCCTTTGTTAGAAGGCAGCTCAGAGAGGAAATTTAATACTGGACTGTTTATCTACATGAAGACAGTATTTTAATTAAGTTACCAATGAAGAAAATTGTATATGGAGTTGCGAAGCCAAGTGTCTCACAGCGTTTTATTATAACAAAGGTACCAGATATGCTAAATGGGTTGATTGCTTTTGGAGCCTACTAGTGCTTTAGCTGTACTGTTGAACAGCTGTTAAACAGAAAAAAGCGCTTCCTCCAGTACTTTTATATGATTTAAAGAAATCAATGAAAATTAGAAGTGAGTAGAAGATATACCTTATTTTCTAGAGCATTGCTCCACTCTTTCAATAAGTTAACATGCTGCACTGCTGAGCTGGCTTCATGTGCTTTAATTTGTTGGTTTGTTCCCTGTGACAACAAAGAATTTATACATTTTAGCCAATTCCACTTCTTTTAAACCTACAAAGAAAGAGTATATCAAGACATCGAACCAACACTACATATTTTGGTTCACGGATGCATGTTGCAGAACTGTGGAGAGAAGGGAAATCTACTTGGGAATTTACAAACGTCAGGAATACATTTAATATAGCAAGTGTTTTATACAACTGCCATATATCTCCATCCAGCGTGCTTGATAACGTCAGAGACAATAAAGATGAACAAAATTTACAAAACGAATTGTATTTTAGAGCCTTCTGTGTAGCTTTACACTAAATAAAGCACAATAAAACTCTTGAGTCATATAAAACCTAAAATGTCCAATTCCCCAAACCATAATTTAAACTTCTGCTGCGTTTCATGAACAGCTTCATAAGCATTAAATTCTCCCTCAGTTGAGTATTAAAGACAAATATTTAAGATAAATTTATCATCACTGGAAACTGCCAGCTTTATAAACTACTTTGAGAGATATCACAATGCCTAGTTTGTCATCCTGAGATGTTACCGTGATTGCTCTATGACACTCAGATATGCTGCCTCTGCACAACCTATAAATGCTGTTACAAATAACCACTATATAAAAAGTTTACAGAACACACATAGATCATATACAGAGTACATAAGATGCAGACCATATCGCTTACTTCATTTGTAGCGTGTTGCATTACACCTACTCCAGTAAGTGTTTTGCAATGCAGTGTGTATTAGCTTTGATGGTAGGTAAGCTGCCAAGCAACTGACAGGGTTTCAATGATCCTCAAAGTATGTACTCTATATAAAATACTAAAAATATATATGTGGATATATGTACATATATGCACACATATACATACATAAAATGAATGGCAATACATACGACATAACGGTGGGCAGGGTTACAGCATTGATCAGTTCTACCACTAAGAGCATTACTGTTAACACTTAAAATAATTAATATTCGTTATTCAAGAACCTGGAAATACCTGCAGGAAACAGTTTATAGAGAAGTGTTGCTGCTTACAGCTCTAGTTTCTTTCAGTTATCATTGCCTAACAAAGGAATCACACTATCTGATCAACTCATTTTTTTTCCTATCAGCATTTTCTGAAATTTCCTGACTAACCTTTTCATTATAGAACCATCCAAATTCCCCAAGATGAATGGTAAGGGAAGCAGAATGTTGGAAGAGACTGGAATAATATCACTGAAACTAAACAGTCTGAGGTTTGGCTTTTAAAAATTTTTTGTTTTGTTTTGTTTAAAATCTTGCAGGGATTACCAGGATTAATATATAACCTTTTTTTTTTTTCTTTTAATAAATTTCATGCTATGCTTTGATTATACACCTCTGTGCACACAGACATATGAATGCACATAAAAATACATGTTTTAAATGTGCTAACCTACGCTTAACCTTAATAAAGATATTAAGACACACAAATGAGAGAAAATATAAACATACTTAGCTCAAGAAAATAAATACTTTCATAGAAATAACTGAAGTTAGTGGCCTATTTTCAGAAGAACAAAAGTGACTTTCCTCTTATTCTAAGTTTAAAAAGCTCTTCAAATGTATCATCTTCCTATTCCAACAAGATGCACCTAATAACTGAACTCCCAAACCACTGGAGGAATGTGTGGGGGTTTTATATTTTTTATTTTTCAAATGCAAAACCAAACATCTGCTGTGTAATCACTCGGTGCAAACGGATGTCTTTTTCTTAACCAAGACTAGATAAGTCCAGAACTTTCATGTCAAAGAGTTAGGTTCTATTCGCAGATTTTCATCAATTGGGAAGGATAATTGTTATATACTGACCTGAAAAGTGCAGCCATAACGCTTAAAACTACAGGTACTTGGGGCATTAATACATTCTGACAAATGTGCATTCAACTGCAATAGGAAAAAAATGTGAGTTTTGGCAAGAGACGTTTGCATGATAATGTTCAAGACATAAAGGGCACAGGTTATCAGGTTTGTATTGTGTGCCACTTGCAGAACATACAATACACGTGTGTATATTTTCTCCAGGCTGACCTAAAGTGCAAATACTATATCTACACATATGTAAACCACACGCACATGCCAATACAGTATACCGTGTGATACACTTAATATACAGTGAAACTTCTACTAAAGACTATTTCAATAGGCAAGCCAATTTAAAAAAAAGAAAAACAACCAAAATCCAAAACAAGCAGCACACACTCTACAATTATTTATATGATTTCATTTGACTTTAGTGAATTACTAATCTTTTCTCAACAGTGATTTATTTTTTTACTGGAGTTCTGAGCAAGTCTTAAGATCAGTTTCACTGTAGTAAAGTACATTTTTTTCTAATCCTAATTTCACGAGGAACCAGTTTTTCAAAACATAACATGCAATTCTCCGTGCCTAAATTTAACAGTTAAATTACACAAAAAGGACTGAACAAGTACTGCATGAAACAGACAAAGAGGTTTAGAATAGGTACAGTTAAGTAACTTTAAAAAATGCAGTACACGGGATTAAAACCGATTAGTAAAATGCCTGCATTTCTCCACAGATTGAGATTTATTCCAATATCTCCGATTATTATAAGCACAGACCACTTTTCAATTAAAAATAAACCAATTCACTGAAGCATATAAATATGTACAGGCAGCAGCCATTGCAGCACAGAGGGCAGCAGCTGGATGCAAACCACCTAAAAGGTGGAGCAAAGAGCCATTTTTTGGATAGTGCAACAATTACTCTCTCTTCAAAAACAGGATTTCCCACAAAGCAGACAGGAGCTAGAGTCTAGCTCCTCGGCTGGCATCACTTCTGGGTTTCAAAATCTCACTTGAAATTCCCACACCATAAGCCTCACATGACTCAGCTCATCCACCTCCATGGAAAGAAGTGGCAAAACAATTCTGCTTTGAATGCGTTCCTCTGGAACAGACAGGACAGGCTTTAAAATCTGATACCAAGATGCAAGTGGTCACTCATCTCCGATATACACATGCTCTAAACAGGATTTGTAGAAATTCACAGGGTAGTTTCAAAAGACACGTGGCTCAGAGAAAAAAAAAGATAGGATCAAATAAGACACTTGTGGCGTAACAGGCTTTACAAGAATGCCACGTTTTCAACTTCTCAGAACTAGAAGTCTGCCAAAACGTTATGAATTAAACATGAAAAATTGCCTTTTATTCTACAGTAAGATATTCACTTGTACACTACAGAATTTTCTCAAACTGTTAGGCAGGCATTTTCCCATTTTCTGCATTAGAGTCCTTGTCCCTAACCATGCAGCTAAGTAATATATACATTTTCACAGTATCAGAAAAAAAATTAAGCAACATACAGCAACAGATGATGCAGGGCAAGATGACTGTTTAAAGTTCTGTTTCTTCCAATGGCTTCAAAACCCAATTCTGACTATGTGTAATGACCCAGACTTTAGTGGGTCAATTCTTACTAGCGCTCAGATATACCTCTTCTCAAAGTAACTGCTGAAATCAAGATTTAAGAATATGCCTAGAGTGCTCCAGAACCAGGATCTAAACTTGGAAGTAAGTGCTGATACAATTGGTTCAGTACACGTATTTTTTCTTCGCAGCTCGATTTCTCTTAACAGGTACAGTGTCTATCATATATTTTATATTTCATTATTCTGAGGGAAAAAAACTGCCCCAGTGTTTGGCAGGTAAATGCCTTACGTGCTTTCTGCACTATGGCATGACTAATAATTTACAAGCGTAGCTGAGAAATAGTACAGAACCAACTCAGGAAGTAAGCATAAGTGAAAAGAGAAAAGCTTATCCTCAGAAAAGAAAGCTAGCTTTCCTTAAGCGAGGCTTACAGAATGCCAAAGACTTAACTAAGCTCTTCCCCATCTTTGGTAAGTTCTATTTTTAGAAAAGACTAACACATATTTACTTTGGCACATGCTACTTACTCCTTTTTAATGTACAAGACCATGGATTTGTTCAAACAAGACAGGGTTTAATTTGTTTTATTAATCTGTCTGCAAGCTTCTATACGTTAAGAGAAAATTGTTATGTATTGTTGCATGTGGCTGTTGGAAAGTAGTACTCATATAACCCTGAATCTTACACTATTTCTTTAGCTGTCAATTACTATTCTTCCCAAAACTTAAACAGATTTAATCATAATTTAAGCTCTTCCTTTGAATGATTCTACACATTTGTAGGATTTTTCCCCCCTAGTCTTTACTAACTTTTGTCAATGTGCACTAAATTTTAATTTACTCTCTTTATTTTCATATAAACTAAGTACCCCAAGATGCTGCTCTATTGAGATCAACAAATGCTTCAAATGAGGGAAGGGCAGGGGGGAGAGCTAGTAAAAACGAAAGCAAGAAAGACATGCTCTAATCTCGGGCAAGCCAAGTGTAATAATGACACAAAACTAGAAAATTATTTCATTTTTCAATAGTTTTTCAAGAAATCATTCAAGATATTGGAGTGTTATCACACTTAACTGTGTGGTAGAAAAAGCTTTTCCTTAGATCTCACATTTTAATAAGGAAATGGCTTCTGGCAAAATTCTTGCGAGATCTTACTACAAAAGTATTTAATTTTTCAGCACGACACTGGGCATGACTTCTTACCTCGCTCCTCATGAGTGTTTTAACACTACATTTATGAGGACACGAAACCATGACACACGGGCAGTCTGTATCTTCATGTTTCTACAGGGGAAAAAGCAAAGAAACCACAAATCAACTCTCACTCTTTAATTTACGAGAGGACTTACCTGCAGAGAAAAGCATCCTGCAATAATTAGAAACCTCACATGGTATTTTTTCAGTGTTTATCCCCATTGT
Source organism: Zapornia atra (assembly GCA_013400835.1). Lineage (NCBI taxonomy): Eukaryota > Metazoa > Chordata > Aves > Gruiformes > Rallidae > Zapornia > Zapornia atra. The sequence continues at coordinate 307,077 of VZTU01000056.1, read as the reverse complement.
GTAGAGTCACAGAACTGCAATTGCTCACACGTAAGTCTACATTTTCAACAGATGTATTGATGTTCAGAGGCAAAAATAAGGGTTATCTTGTGTTTACCCACACAGAGAAAATCTATTTGCTTCCCATTTTATTGCTTTTACTTGGAGCAATGGACCAGTAATAAAATTCAAGTTTCCTTCCCCAGGAATCACTCACAAACATGGGCATCTTTAAGACTGAGCACAATCATCGCAGATGTCCTTTACGCTAAGGGTATATAGAGCATGGAAAAGCTCTTCAGAGGTGTACACTGTCCACTCTGAGCCTCTCCCTTTCCTATGTATAGATATTCTCCTTCCAATTCTTTTCCAATTTTGATTACCAAACATCTGGTTCTAAGTCTCGCTGCTACACACCCAAAGTTCAAGGAGCTGTTGAAATTTTATCATGAAGCCAGGCAGGCATTTTGATCTGAACCAAGAAGACAACAGATACTTCAGCATAGCTGTTAAACCCTATCACCGCAGGAAGGGAAGAACATAAAGCCCAAGCTAATTGAATTTACATTACTTCTCAGTTTTTCTCAACAAAATGAAAAATCTGGGGAAAAAAAAAAAAATTTCGTTTCATGTCAAGTGACATGTCCCATTCAATTCGAAACAAACTGTTTCATTTCTGGTACTTAAGAAAAGCAAAGGAAACAAAGGTTTAGATTTATGAGCTTGTTAGAAAAGAGAACAGATAACAGGTTCTTTTTGCCCAGTAATTATGTCTACTTTTTTGAAAGAACAAGATGTAAAGTAGACCCAAGCTCTTCCATGTGAAAGGCCTTACACGCCGAACACTGTCCTCAATCTGCAAACATTTGAAAACGTATACCTCCTCACTTTTAAAAACAGATCATCACGTTCTGATATGCTGTTCTGAAGAGAATAGCCTGCCATCCTCCTTGTTAGCACCAGTTCACTTGGTACAGCACATGTGGAGAGTCACAGTGACAGAATCCAAGGACACATACGCTGCTCCTTTGCTGGAGAGGTGGGACAGCTTCCCAAAACATGGTGCTGAGGAACTAGCTTCAGTCCCTCCCCATCAGGACATGGGATTCCCAACCAGGAGCCATGTTAACTGACATCTCTCCCCAGAGTAGCTCCTGTCCAGGTGACAGTCTGGGTACTCTGACCCACAGGACCATTTCTGCTCAGAGTCAAGGACTGGAGCTGGGTCCCCTAATTCTGAACACATCTGTAATCATCTTGAAGAGAGACATCACACACTACCACACAGCTTTGGGAGCCTACTGCCCTATGAACTTCATCAATGATTTATCAATCTCAAAACTAGAAAAGCAATACTCCCTTCTAACATTCCTTCCCTAACTTTTGCTTGCTCTTCTTTAACCGAAACAATCTGGCAAAGACTATGACGTTGCTTCTCGGTTCAGGATAAAAAGGCAATGTGCAGCTTCTTCTCAGTCCTCACTTTGCATCCAAGGGCTCACACTCTGAAACCAAGGGGAGCCTTTCCAATGACTTCAGGACACAGAGTGATCCCATACCAGTGGCAGTACCCTCTTTCTACCCACCAGCTAAATTCACAGAGTCAAGCACACAAAGCCAAGTGCAGCACGTAACATGGGCAACACCCCATGCAGGGCACCTGGCTCAGCTGCAGGGAAGGCAGGACATGAATGTGTCTCCCTATAAAAGCCAGTGCAATGCTGGGAACATGTCTGGTTCCCAAACAGCAACAAGGGAGCAACATGTCAATGTCTTGTGTTTTCCCCAGCGCTTGTCCCAGTCAACTCAGTGGTATTTTGGACTACCTAGTCAAATCCAGATTGCCTGGGATGGGCTGTTTGTGGCCAGGGTGGGAGTGAAGAGCCTAGGCACTACATCATGCTGAACTTCCACATCCTTATCATACTACTACTGCCCAAGCACAAGTTTTATAGAAGTGCTTCCAAGCAGTTCAGTGGAGTATCCATGGAAAAATATAGTAACTCAGAAGCATTTCAGGCTACAAATTTCTGTTTTAATGATGCGCCAGCTTTATCTGCCAGGAGTTACAGGATGGAAAAAGGTAGCTTTGTGACCAAAAAAATCCCCCCAAAACACAAACTATTAAGATAGTTTAGTAAGAAATTAGGAAGTTAACTCACCTACTGACAGTGCAGGCAAGACAAACATCAGCTAAAAAATGTGTACTAACACTGTTAACTAAAGAGTCTGCCTCCAACATCGGGGATTTCCTACCCCACAGGTCATGGGATTCTATGAAGATATGAACCATACGTGCTCCGGTAAAATTATTTTTGTTTCCATTTGCATACCTTTCTTCTCAGTACACTCCCTCTGTCTCCATTTTCAGTTCAAGTCACTGAGACCTGCTTCAGTCATTATTACATTAGGGAAAATTTTAGGCTACAGAAGCTAGAGACAAACTCAAGCTCTGGGTGACAAGTCAAAAGGAGCCTTTCATTCAAATGTACAGTCACATGAAGCTTCTGGGTCTCATCACCAAAGTACAATGAGGTAACATTTTATCAGAACACAGCAGATAAAGTCATCTGCATTTCTACTATCACTGAACTTTTACAGATCTATGCAAAAAGAAAAATTAATAGCAGTGACCAATTACTAATCTAATTCTGGAGTTTTCTGCACCCTTGAAGCTGATGGAAACAAAATTGTCCTTTTCTATGTACTGAAACTTCTAAGTCAATGACAATATGAGAACACGTAATGTTCTTTGGAAACGTTTTCATTTACAAATACAGATTTGTTTAGAACTTTTAAGGGCAGGTGAATAGTGGTACTAACTGTAATACAATCAAAATAGCGACATCTCAACATAAAACTACATTTTAACAAACCTCTTTGGCTCCCTAGATAAGTGAATTCTATTACCTCTTAAAACAACTCAGAATTCCACCACTTAAGATTTTGGAAGATATTTACTTTATTTACAAACACTCTATTCTGTACTTCAGATTACTATGCTATTCCTGTTTCTAACACGAAACACAGGCTTCACTATGAATTAAAAATCTGATAGACTAAAACTTTTCTCAGCTTGAGTATCTTGAAAGCTACCACTAGTTCAAAGATTTCATAAGTGTCAAATCCATCAACATCTGATAAAAGAAAGAGCTTTTAAACTAAAACAGAGCTCCATGTTCCTCAAAACGTAAGGACTGTTTCACTCAAAAATTTAACTACATTGCTCTTATAAAAAAGAAACTGCCTACAAGGAAACTGTGAGCATGTTGCTTAGATATGGAAATCCAGCTTGCACATTGAGACATATTTAATACTGATTTTGTCTGTGAAAACGCTGCACATTTTTTTAATGTCACTCTTTGCCTCATGTCAATTCCCAGCCTAAGGAAAACTCTGTGAGAACAGCATCCATAATCTAACTAAATACAGTTTCCCTTCTGTATCAGAACGTGCAAAGGTAAACACAGTGTAAACTCGAATTTCTCTGTGTATTTTCATAGTCACCTTATGCTAGGTAATGCACAGTTATTGAAGTACCAGACCTTGCACGTAGCCATGCAGCAGTAACCTAGATCTAAATCAAAACTTGGCGAGATTCTGCCCGTGTCTTTTTGTAATGACATCTCTGAGCAAGCAATGCTTATCACTGAGAACTTAATTTTCAATTCTGTTCTTTGTGTATTGTTTGTTAAGTTTCATATCACTCTTACTATACTAAGACGGTCTTAAGTCTGAGACTATCAAATGATGCAAATAAGTTTTTTCTAATGTAAAAACTACAGCAAGAGAGATTCAGCATAATCCAGTTTGATATGAAATAATGAAAACACAGTCAAGTTACAATTCTGTGTGTAAAGCAAGCATGCCTTTCTCAGCCTCTGCTCTGTACTTCTGAAAACATGCTGCTTTTCAGACAACCTACTTGTATGTCAAGAACAGCAGTAACTGACTTGGCCTGTCATGTACCATTGCTTGTCATGGCAAGGCACAATTTGGTTTTAATTGTTTCTTGCATCTCCGAACAGATCAGATGGCACCCAAGAAGGATTATACAGAAAGATGCTGTTTCTCCA
>VZTU01000056.1:270259-302998 GCA_013400835.1 Zapornia atra | reverse complement strand
GTTGCTATGCATATGCTTTTCCTGCATGTTTAATTGCTGTGATGGTGGTTGCATTATTTATATCAATTTAAGCAAAATAAAAAAGCACAGCAGCAAAAATTATTGTTAATATTCTGCACTGGGTCTGATTTTTTTTAAAATGCAGTATCTGAACATCAGGGGGAAAAAAAGCACTTCCCAAATACTGCAGTAGCTGGTGTTTTTGTAGCAAAAAAATATTTTGAAAGCCAGCCTATTTTCTTTTTTGACTTACTAATGCTGGCTGAGAGGCCAAGGCTCTGCTGGCAGCTACACAGAAATACAACAGTTATTATTCCACATTCACATATGGAATGTTGTTCTATATGCACAAGAAAATACTGCACCTGCAACATAATCATTGGGACTTGGCTTTTACAGTATTTACAGGTTGTCTCCCGGTATTTACAGGTCTTCTCTACATGGTCTGGCAAATCTTTTCTCAGTATTTTTTCTTTGCAATCAGCATGACGACATGGGAGTTCTTCAAACTGACAATCAGTTTTCAAATGCATCTGAAAGATTAAAAATGAAAAAAATAGTCATGCCAACCAAGTTTTGTGCATATCTTCTACCCATCAAGACATCCCACATCAAAAAACTTCAGAACCAAAGGAAGCCAAGTCATTTTGTGCACTATATTGTGCAAGAGCAAACACTAACAACTCTGCCCAGGTACACATTTCCAACTTTACATTACATCTAACTAGGCAGCAGCTTTCATCGTAATACAGATGTATGCAAGCTACTTTCACACTAAAATAATTCACTAGAGTCTAAAATTGCACAGGGCCTATTTAAAAAGAAAGAAAATGTTCTTTTTCAAGGTATATTATTTTGTATAAACATAGATGCTGCTTTAAGTTGCTCTGAATGAACAATCTCAGGTACTTAAACAAGTTTAAGTTTAAAGTTAGGTACTTAACAGCTCACTATGTGTAGCCACCCCTTCTGACTGTTAAATTACTGGCTATGTTATGCCTTCACAAAATAAAGCTGCAAGTTATTTTGTACAAGTCTGGAGAAGCCAAAGCTTCAACTGCATGCATAAACCACCACTTACATGAGAGGATTAAGACTGGCTAATAAATAAAAAACATTTACTCCAAACCACAAAACAAAATACACCACACCAAAACAGAATTAAAATTTCTCACATTTGTAAAGCGTACATTAAGATTTCTCCCAATTTTGGTTCTCCATCCAGGTCTCATTTGTTTCACACATTTACATTTCTGAGCTTTAGTGCCACATGGTCACTTGATTTTTGTCTACAAGCCCTTATATCTCATTGAAAAGCTGACTTGCAGAACAGTTTAACTCTATTCTGATATTTATAAATCAGATTAAGCACTAATTGAAGTCAAGAAATGGACTAGGGTTTTAATTTGTAAGATTTCTTCTCATTCTTTAACTCAAAAAGAAGCTTATGACCATGTTAGATTACTTACCAGTAACTGACCCAAAGACAGCTGTTCTTTACAGCCCTTGTTTTCATTTCTGCAGTATATCTGAAGGGCAAGCAGTTCTCTCCTGCAACAGTTATCTTTAAATACCTGAAAAATTTAAAAATCACTTCATTTTAGAAATTTGAAGACACCCATGGACATGCAAGTACAAATGAATTAGAAGCCATGCTGCTTGGCTTCAGCAGTGTCATTTAATTCTAGTTTTATGTGCCAGAAATAAAATCCTACCATTCAATTTTTCTTCAACATGCACATCACTGAGATTCCTCCGCTACAAAGCAGCCCAATGACCGAGAGTATTTGGACAGATGCTCTATTACTGTTTCATTTTTACTATAAATATATTAAAGGGAAAGGTACAGGGAAGGACTACATTTTTTGCTACTTGCTTGCCAATAATAGGCTACATAACCCTCTACATTGCTTGGCAATCTGGTCTATTGGGCACAATACTGGAAGACAAAAAATTGCTAAAGCAAAGCAGTTCAGAGAGGAAAGATTTCATGGAAGGCAGTCCCACAATGACTAGACTGGTTAGCTGGAACCTACTTGCACTTCAGTGGTAAAACAGAATTAAAGAAGTTTTCTGGGATCTTAGGCTGGAGGAGATATATTATTTTGCAGATAAGCAGCTTTAATCACCTCCCCATTTTAATATTCATAAGCTACACCAGCATTTTCTATCTATAGTACAACTGCAAGAAGTTAGAAATGGAGAGCTCACTGTTTGCTTTTTTCACCTTTTACGGGTGATACCCCATAAAAGATAAAGAGGAGGCAAAGTAACTGCGCTCTCAAGAAGCCCCACTGTTAAGGGCAGGACCTGGGGATGAGGTTGCTACAATTGAAGTTGAAAACAAGGACCTCTTAGTTCCTTCATGACCATTAAGAAATACCAGGAGTCAAGCCCAACCTATGACTACTTCTCTGACAAACGGAGTTCGGTGTTACTTCATACACTGTGGGAACACTGCAATTACAGAACTGTTCTGCACTGAACAACTGCAACAAAGAATTATTACCAGACCTGTTCATGGTTAACCGTGCATCTATGCCCAGTATCAGTGAAGAAGGAAGTGCTGTAACTACTTTAATCTGATCTCATCTGCCACAGGTCACCAATTTCTGTTTACTTTCCAGAGGCATGTGAATTTTAATGGATCAACAAATCTAATTTAAATAATCAATTTGCCAGTACTGTAGTATTTTTCCAAAGGAATTCACAGGGTTACTAGGTACAGTTTTGCTGACTGAAGGTGGTAATTTTTTAATGCAGTTTTTCCAAGACCGCCTAAAAGGTCTCCAGGGATTTTGGATATCAGCATTCTATGGGAAGAGAGATGTTTCCAGTTTCATGAAAAACCCTGACTTACAGAGTCAGTCTAAGGTGTATTTAATATACACTGTCCTTTTTCATCCTTCTCCTGTTTTAGGGGTATTTCATAACAAATATACGTATTTATGTATATTAGGAGCTAGAAAGTCAGTTAATATGACAGAGTAGACATCACAATTATTGGCCTGAGCTCCTTCCTGGAAAGCCTATCCATGTTAAAGTTGAATTATGCTGAACACTGTTCAGGGTACTATTTTTAGTTAAGATAAGGAGAGATTAACATACCCACAAACCTTTTCACAGAAACTGTTACTATTACAAGCATTTATTCAGGCAGGAAAGACTAACACAAAGAATTTAGTAAACACTAGAAAAATCTAACGTAAAAACTGCATAAACCACATACTAAGTCAAAAAGAATTTTCTCTACACTCAACATTTTAAAAGTAATACAAAGTTTTGCTGTGAAAAACAGTGAAGGGTATCAGTGAAATAACTATCCATAGGAAACAAATCTGATACTACTACAATGACTGTAACTCCACACTGTTCTGTTTCCAGTGCAGTTCACGGAATAACACACTGTAAAAATGGGTTAGGGAAACAGACACTGGTCTGGAGCCAAATCAGGAGTAAGGTTTGCCTCAGTCTGTCATCTCTCTGCATCTACAGGGGGTGCAATATTTCTCATCATCCCACACAGTTGACGAGAGAACAACTGCAACATGTTGCTGCAGCTCCCAACCTTGAAAACAAGTTGTGACACCTGGCTGGACTATTAGGGATGAAGCTGACATGTTGTTTTCTACCATGTGGTTAACAGTAAAAATGAGCTGTCTTCCTATATATAAAATACATGGGGTAGGTTTTACAGAACTGTCTTCCTCAGGCAGCTTATTAGCTTATGAAATAATCACCACAGAACAGTAACATCTTATGTAAGCCACATAATTCAATACTCTTGAATAAGAAACATTTTTAACAATACCTTATCTTTTACTATGCTTTCTTGACACGCTGTACATTTTGGACTAGAAGAACTGGAGAGAAAAGAAAACAGAAAATATTTTAACTCATCTGAATTTTTGTAGTATACAAAATTCCATTTGAGGCACTTCCTTATGACTATTCAATGTATTTTAAAGTAATTAAAAATGAATGCAGTTCATTTTAATTAAATAACGTGGAGTTTTTAGCAGACAGTATCTGACCACAACAATGCCTTCAGCCAACTGCTCAGTGATTTTCTTCAAGGTGACAAAATTCATTCCCTATTTTAGTCTTAGCCTGTTCCACAATTTTCGTCACTTCTCAATCTACCCGTGAAAACAGGCAAAATATCGTCTCTTCAATTATCCATTCCTCTTTCAAACACCACCTAATTAAACTTTACTTTCTCTGACAGTCAATTGTACATACTTTAAGGGTAAAAAGTATTTATGACCACCTCCTTCAAGCCTGTCCTGGTTTTAGCAACTCATCCAGGGTCTTTCTCCCTCCTTTATCTGAACTCTTGCTCCATAGCTGTTTTGGTAATCTAATTACCAAACTTGTGATCTGTCTCTGACCTCCTAGGTGTTGTACTGTAAATACCTCCATTCCACTTTAGCTTCTTTTCCCCATGTAAAATGGGAACAGTCATACTGATCTTCCTTGTAGAGCACTGAGATCCACGGATGAAAAGCACTAGGTAAAAGCTACGTAAATTCTTTTGTAAAGCAGCTCATTGACAGGCTGCGTAAGTTGTGGCTGCCAGCAGCAGTGCAAATCAATGTAAACGCTGAGTAAGTTCGATTATGTTACACAATCAGTACGGTTATTTCAAATCATCTCGCTGCCTTCTGCTCGTTAAACTGACCGTTCTGTGCCTCATCCTTTCTGAGCACCTTAACTACCTTGCAGCTTCACTATCTGTAATATTTTTCTTAGGTTAAAAAAAAAAAAAAAGGGAGGGGAAACTAATCTACTTGAGGGCATATAGTGTTTAATACAATGTCATGCTTTCCTCCCTTTCACTGAATTCACTCAAGCATCCCACTTGCTCTTTTAAACTACTGCTGCATTCTGAGCAGACATCTCTACTGCGTTATCTACACTGACTCACAATTCTTTGTCCTCAAATAACCCTGGAACAGAACCTGCTAGCATGTAATCAGTCTGTGTGTGCAGCAGCATATCAACACTGAACGAAAAATGTTTGTACCGAATACAGAAACAACATAAACTTATTTTGCTTCCAGCTTTATGGTATACTTTTTCTTTCTCAAAAGGAGCTGTAAATTTAATTTTAATAGAGGATTTGTTTGCAACAAGTACTTAAACATAGTGAAACAACGTGAATGAAAGACCAATGTGGTAGACGGTCTTACCCATGTGTCCTTTTCAATAACTGACTGGTTGCAAAGTCAGGAAGGTAAAATTACACATATTGTAGCTGCACTGTAATAAGCACATGTGCATTTCTCACAGCAGGCAAGGAAAATTGCCCAGATTCCAGCAGTGCCAGAACTGTTACTGCTTGCATTGTTAAGGATCTGCTCTGTCCATCTGCACACATCCAAGCATGGCAGGTGCTTGCTTTTCTGCAGTCACCGTTATTAACCATGTAAGAGTCTTCCAAAAACATCTATTCAGAAACAAATAACTGAATTTCCTAAATACAAACTATTCCTCACCTCAAAATGAGCACTGAAGGAAAAGTTGGTGTGGTTTTTTAATTCCTGTTTTAAATTTGGCGTGCTGTAGCACAAAACCTACAGGAGTGGATTTAGCGACCCTTGTATTTGCCCAGTGCAGAGGTTACTCTGTCACAAGACAGATTAATGTAATATCCTCCAATCTCTTTTGCCATGCTGCATGTAGTCTCAATTTATATCTGAGATTACAGTATTTCCAAGAGAAATACAAACTAATACCTAGGGTCAGGGTGGTCACAAAACGTTAGCTGATCACCAAGACCTTCCAAAGTCAAATCCTCTCTCTGTTACTTGCCCAGTGTGTGCAACATCCCCGAGTTCAATCTTTTCTGTACCTCTGCTTTCCCAGTAGTAAGTGGAAGTACTGACTGCTTATTTACCCTAGGAGATTAAAGCCAGCAGAATGGTCTCCAAACGTTAGAACAAGTTTTGGAATCGTACTGCTGAATACAATTGGTAGCAATGCATCAAAGTTGAGAGGCAAAAAAATACACTTCTTCTGATGCACATATGTTTCTTAAAAGCTAGGTACCCCTTGAATGATAGCACTTTTATTCTTACCTAGACTGGGAAAGATTGCATCTCTCAGCATGCAATTTATGTCCATAATATTCCTTCATGCGCTTTGCACTCTGGCCCAAAAATCTCAGTAAGAGATTTTTTATCTTTTTTTTTTCCAGTAGTAGGGTCAGCCTTCCTGATCCTACTACTGGAAAGGTCAAAACAAAGCCCCAGGACATGGAGCTAAAGGGTTATGGGGGGAGTAAGTTCCACGATAGTTATATTTATTCAAGGGCCCCACCACTCAACCATAAGGCTGTGTCCACAGCTAGGTTAGGTACTATCACTCCAAGGAGCCTCTGCAGGCTTGCTTCCTTGCACAACCATGTTTTACTGAGTATATTTTACACCAAAACAGCCATGTTAGCAGCCACGTGAAACAGTAGCTCAGTCTAGGCTCCACAGGCAATGAAACTCTTACTTAACACATCACTACATGGGATTAAACTACTTTAGTAACTGTTTCAACAATACTGATGGAAAGTTTAGTAGTCTCACCCTGACCCAGAGTAGGACACAAATGTTTGTACCAGCATGTGGATAACAAATAATGAAGTAAGCAGCAAGGAGAAAGCTGCTTTGAGCCAGGGCATTAGCTTAACGTATCCCTAAAACTATACTACTGTCCCCACGAGAATGAAAGGTGTCAATGTGTTCTATCACAACAAAAAAACCCTACCTTAGCAAGGCATTCATGCAGGTCTCACAGAATCTGTGTCCACATTCAGTCTGTTTCGGATTGCATAAGATGAGGTGACATTTTTCACATTTATACTTATCTTCCACAGCATTTACAAATTTCTCTTTGTAGCCACCTTGCTCTGGAACATAAATCGATGCTGAAGGACTGCGATCAGGATTGGCCCTTTGTTGTACCATTTCTACAGATAAAGGGGGTTCTGTCTTCTTACTGGTGTCCATGCTCTAAGATAGCGTCTGTGAAGCAAAAATGAGAAAACTTCTGAGAAATGAAGACCTCTTTTTCCATTTAAATAAAACAAACACAGCATCTCTTATAGACTACATAAAACCAGAAAGCACTAAGAACAGATGAATGTCCACACATCATGTGAACACAATACATACATAACTGCCCAGATATATTGAACACAGCAATTCTGTAAAACATTCTGTATTTTTCAAAGGTTCTAGAAGGTCAAGAGTTACAATCTATTACTGAAAGTTAATGATGAACATCACATTAACACTTTCCAACATTTTCATCACACATCCCCACGTGAAGAGAAGAGGTGATACAAATCTAAGTGACAGAGAAGAAAGGCCTACGTAACACATCCTCTTGATTAATTCACCATGACTACGCACAACTGACAGGCAGCTGAGAAAATACTACAGTCGAAGACTGAATTCCAGTACCTATTATCTTGAATTGGGATTCTTCTAGGTCAGGATGCAAAGCATTAACAGAGCAAAGGAAGAATACCACTGCAGGTTAAATTTTAACACCTGTTTTCAATAACTCCCTTGCTTATCTTGTAGTCAAACAAGCTTATGTGGTCTTAAAAAGCTTCAGCAAATCAAGGAGGAAGCACAGTTGCAGGATACAACCCCTATTTTCATAAAAGAAATACCTGGCTATTTACAAGAGTAAGCCATGCTTCAATTCTCCCTCCATGTTAACTGGCACTTGAAATATAAACTCCTTCCACTGCTCTACAATTCCCTCAACCACTAGTTATAGTTTAAGCAGCAGAATGAATAAGTGAGGCCCAGTCTATTTCTCCATTATAGAAGTACATCCACCAATAACAAGGGGAGGCAAATACCTCACATCCCAAATAAACAAACTTTCTTGTACATGGTTCTTGCGATCCCTTATCTTCCCTCACTAAGCCCAAAGCAAGTACTTGTAATTGAAAGCATTTTCTTGTAGATCATTTCTGCATCTATACTTTTGGCACAGAATTCTCCATGGAGACTAAACAGACAAGGAAATTTATTTAATTTCTAATGCCAACTGTTATTTCTAGAAATAAACGACAAACCACTGTAACTCATTGCTGATACCATTTCATGTCTACCAACACCAGGTGAGCAAGGCACCCCCCCAAAGACCCAAACAAAACAATTTTTACAGTAACTACAAGGGAAATATTAATTCTGGTCCTTAATTTGAATTAACACCTGACTGTTTCCTGTCTACTCTTCAAAGACTGCAGAGTCTAATGCCTTGGCAGAAAAGTATCTGAAAAAAACAACCAAACAAAAAAAATCAGTCCTGAACTGAAAGTAACTTCCACCTCTCCTTAATGAGGAAATTCAGATTAATTCAGACCAGGGAAGTAAGCAAAGCCTGAATTAGTTTCAGCAGCAAGAATTAAAAAAAAACCCCAAACAGATAATGATGACACTGAAGAGGCAATTCAAGAGACTGCAACCAGTACACAAGAAATAAGATGTGATGCTGAGAGACAGGGAGGTTAAAAGAAGTGCTGTTGAGTAAGAAAGGAAAGCAGTTGAGGAAAGTAGTCTTGCTTTACCGTTTGCCAAAGGCATGACTACCATTGCTGAACACCTGTGGCAGGATGGGGCGGGGTGAGGAGGGGGGACCCAGTCATGAGTTCAGGACATGGCACTGATGCAGTTGTAAGAGAAAAGGAGGTAAGCAAGAGGGAAAAAAACCTGCAACTCCATAAACACTCAGACTGATGAAAACTTGTCTACCTGTGGATTTGCTTCTTGTGAGTGACTGTGGGAAAAGCTTCATGTCCAAACACTTGCAGTTTAGGAATCTGAAACAGTTCTCAGTTCACAGAACTGTAGGGGTTGGGAGGGACCTCAAGAGATCATCTAGCGCAACCCCATCACCAAAGCAGGTTCCTTAGGGCAGAAAAGTCCTCAGATTTATAATTTGTAGATAGATACTAATGCATCTTTTCCCTCTGCAACTGCATATTTTAATCACATTCAAGACCTTTACTGTTCTGTCAAAGTCAAAAGCCAGCTTCAAGCACGTTGACCAGTAAGAACAACACAGGGAACGTGACTTTCCTTAAAATGCCAAAATAAAACAAGGCATAACCTTATTCTGACCCACAGAAGAAATTCAGAAAGAGAGGCACTACAAGAAAAGCTGACAGGAGAATTGGCAAGGCAAGAGAGCACAAAGCTCCCGAACTTTTAAGTCATACAACGCAACTATTGAATGTCTGTTTCTCCACTAGTGTTTCTCCCAAACAAAAAGATGGTTAGAGGTGTGAAATCTTCCAATAGCATGATTCATGGAAACTGAATAATTAGTCACAAGTAGGGAGGGAAGGAGGCAGGGGTGAGAAGAATATTCAAGATTTAATTGAGAGAGTATCAAATGCCAAATGATCAGCAGGTGAGAGTTTCATAGAGATATGAAACTGCTCAGGGGCTGGACTGTCAGCTGTCAAGAGAGATTTCATACCAAAATAAATGGCACAGCACTCCATAGGACTCCACTTTTGGAATTGACTTATTTCATATCTTGTCACAGAAAACAACCAGAAAGCACACCGATAAGTACAATTTACTATGCAGTATGACTAACGGTCAGATTTGAGTGCCTCGGGTATTATATTTCTGTTTTAGAAAGAAGTATGTCAGATAAGAAAAGCTGAACAAGTGCAGCACCAGAGTAGACAGCTCAGTGAGGAAATCTCTTCCACAACACTGTGAACAGCAAGTATTTTCTTATGCAGCCAAACCCGGAAGCCATTCATGAAGTACTGAACTAAAATACAAGACAGAACTGAGCTTAAAAGAACATCAAAACCTCTCTTCTTGTAACTAAATAGCTGCATTTAACAAGGGGGTGGGGAAGTGATGTCTGCCAAACTACTGTATGCACAGTGCTACACCCTCACAAACACGGGTTACATGCTCTTACACCTGTATATGGGATCGGTGGGGAACACAAGTGCAGATAATACAAACAATTCAGATGCCACCCTTTTGCAAACAGCTTTCTATGATGGTTTACATACCACCACAGGGTGACATCTGCAGTGTCTCCTTTTCCTTTTCAAGAACCTATAACAGCAGGACTCAGATTATAGCCCCATCGTCATGCTTCCAACAGCCAATAAGAAGCACTTTTGAAGTCATACCTCAGTAAGACACTGGCGCTTACAGCAGTGAAGATAACATACTTCCAGAAGGCAAGGAGAGGAATCTGGCTAGAACATTCAAGATAGGCTAGTGCTGGTGGGGGTCTCCTGAAGGCATGGCAAACTGCCATCACGTCAAAGACTGGTTCTTGTTCAGCAAGCTAAATCTTAAGGCCTAAATCACCACTAGCTATTTCTTAAGCTCCAGTTTCTTATTCCTGGGAAAATTCATGACAATAGAAGAATATGACTTTTAGACATCTCTTAAAACTGTTAAATGTTAGACAATCAACTTTACTATAGATAAGCACTCAAAAGAGGCAGAGTCACTAAGGTCAGTTCTGACCACTGTTGATTACGTTCCTTCAGCCACCTCTCCTGCAGCCAGCAAATGCTTATATGGACACTTCTTCTGTGGAATAACAGAAGCAGAGATTGTTCTGGTCATCAGACAGGTGGCAATGCTTCCCTCAGTCTGTCAGGTCTACAGAACTTAGTTTTTGTCACTGCTCTTGTTCAATACAAGTGGTACTCAAGTATCTGAAGCTGGACCTCAGTTAGTATTTCAGGCTGCATTTACTGTAATAAATTCAGGACAAATTGTTGCCACTTAACTCATACTAACATTAGAACAGAGGATTAGAAACTGGAAGCAAAAGTGAATTTACTGACAAAGATGTTCCAAGAATTACAAAGCATGGGAGTTCCCAAACAAAATGCATTTTGCTCTTTCATCGTTTAAGTAAGGATGATGTTCTCACTGCAGACAGGGCAAATATCCTGGAAGTCTGCATTAGGGTACTGTATTATACCACATATATTTATTTGCTCTTTGGGAATAAAACCAATTTGTAACAGAAATACAATAAAGCTTCTCTAAAAATTCAGAAGAAATATGCATCTAAAAAAACCAGGAAAAAATCATTAACTTATGTAATCTAAAACACCCACAAAAAGAATGTGTTGTAAAAGCAACCATGGGATTTGGTGCCTAGCAAGCTCTGCATCAAAACAGCTTCAATATATTGATAATACAAAGCAACTAGCTTTGACCAAAGTTTTATAATTCAAAAAGGTCAAGAAATTATTTGAAATAAATGGTTTTGTTACACTACCAAAGAAGAAGGTAACAGAAGACACAATAGTGTTGTTACTTAGGACAGAAAGGTTTTGCGATCAAATGACAATTTGCACTGACAATAGAAGTTACTTAAACAGAACAGCACTGTATGCACAATGTCTAAATTAAGTTCTGAAAAAGAAACTTCAAGTTAGATAGGGAGGTAAAGATCACAGCAGAAGAGTGACCAATAAGATGATTCAACCTTTTCTCTTCAAAAAACAGTTTATATATTCTTATCTAAGCAGCATAAAACCATGCAAACTTCAGTAACTAGGTCATTTTTTCAGTAGCAACAATCATGTTGGTTGGTTTTGGTTTTTTTCAAATCTGGCTTTAATGAGATAGGGCTTGTGATTGTTCTGAGTCTCCTCCCAGGCTCTCAAAAACCCTTGGGAACCAACTGCACAGACAGGTTTCATGAAAATGGGCAGCTATAAAAGGAACAGAAAGAAAAATTAATTGTAGCATCCCATTATTGAGCAAGAGGCTGTAAAACTGCAAGCTCAATCATCACCACCTCCATGTGGTCCATCAGTTGGCCAGTCAGTACACAATCACATCTAAACCAGCCAAGACCACCTACTTCCTCTTGTCCAGCTGAACTTCATGGTTTCAGTCTCCTCCAATATATCATGTCAGGCAGTGAACTGGAAGTAATCTTAATTATTTTTTCTTTCTTTTGAGGGGGAGAGGATTAAGGGTGAAGGGATGTAGAGCACAGACTGGCAGGCAACCAGACTTCCATCATTTTCACTCTTCGCGCATTTTCATCCATACCTGAAGCAGTATTTCCAGCTCTGCAGTCTTCCTAGCCCACATACTTTCTCTCACCAAGAATTATTGCTTCAAGTTATCACACAGAAGTCTTTATCTTAAAATTAAATTATTAAAATAATCTGAACTTTTCCTTTGTCTTATATTTCAGCATTTTATAGCTTCTAATAAATCCCTAGCACATAATTACTGAAAAGAACATACATCTTTCTTTCACCATCTTTTAGACAAGTCTTCTGACTTGGTTCTGCTTCTGAGTGTGATAAGATGCAACATACACTGTCATACTTTGGTTAAATCAATAATGAAAACTGAAAGCTGTATATTAGTGACAATGTATTGTCCATTTACTCAGTGCATACACATTAAAAACAAAAAAAGAGCTGAGCAAGGAGACTGCCATGGGAACTTCGACTCTAGAGCTCTTAAGCATGAGGGTGCCTTGCTGCAGATGGCTGTTCTCACAACATCCAGCCACCCCTCAGCCTGGCACTCTGGTGAAAGCACTGAATATCAACTGAGAAACAAAATTCAAATAGCTTGAAACAATCCACAAAAATATCCAGGCAGTGACTGAAGCAGCACTGCAGCAGCAGTTTTGAAAGCAAAGCACTAGCCATCGATTTTGTCTCACATGAGGTCAAAAGTCTTGGCACGTTCACTCCTCTTGTTTGTACAGGGGAACTGCTGATACTATCCCACCCCCCCGACTTGTAATGTCTGAAGCACTATTGCCTGCCTCCATACAGAATATTGAGGATCAGCCAACCAGTGCTGAGGTATTTCCAGCATATGCTTTAAGAGGAAATTCTGAGGGGGATAGAGGAGGATGGGGAAAAGTCACCAATGCTAGATATAACTAGAGGGTGAAAGAAATTAGATCATTCCTTATCTTCTTTTATGCAAAACATTCAAATACCACACTAATTCCTATTTAAATATAAAAGCAGCATTGATATTTTAAACTTATTTTTCCTTCTGTTAATCAGTTAACTACTTTAAACTTTGCCCTCTACTGCTGTAAGCATCCACCTCCCATGCGTAACCTAATGCAAACCATCTGTGAAGACCACCTTGAGATTCACGTAACAGAAAAGATGAAGATCAATAGGAAATATCACGACTTGATTATAAGCATGTAGGACAGAAGCATTTGAAAACAGAAGACACTGCGTATCTGCTGCAGAAGCTTCTGCCATTTGCATGCTCTTCAGTCACTTATTAATGCAGTATCTCAGAGATCTGAAGTGGGAGGGCACCTCTGAATTTATCTATCCCAACCTCACCATTACATCAGGATGTCCAAGGCCAAGCTTTCACAAAATACAAGGATGAAAATACTGCAACCTCTTCAAGCAACCTGTCCCAGTGCTTAATACTCCTCTGTGAAGAATATTAATTATCGAAATTATAGTGTGATATTCTCATGTAGAAAAGAGGCCTGTTCCAATACAGGAACTGCTTCTTCTCAAGCAACTAAACCAGGTTTCACCACGATCTTTAAGTTCTCTAGTCTGTAAAAATTACTGAAGAATTAGAAAAACTATTTTTGGTTTAGATGGTATGGGCTATTGCTACTTTTCCAACCAAAAATGGAATTTTTATATTCTTGCAAAAGAACAACCGTGCACAGCACTTGAACAACACAACATTCTGCATTTCCCACGTTCTAGTTTGCATGACTGAATAGCCAAAAATGAATGTTAAGCTTAGCTTACATTGTTTTAGTCTTTTAACTTTTTATCACTTTCCTTCCATTCACATGAAGTATCTTACAGGATCAAGCAAACCAGTATCCCAGTACAGGGAATTCAATTTAGCAAGCCTGCTAGACTATGCTTTCAGGGGAAACAGTTCTAATGCATACTGCCTCTTGCAGGTAACAAATTTCTGGATTCTAAATAGAAAACAAAGCATTGGATAAATGTGCAAAGTAATTGCATCAGTATTAAGAGATGAGAATAGGAATATTTCTAAATAATAATGTGGTATTCATTTATTTCAGAGTATCCAAGAGAACAGGTACTGACAGTTTCAATAGTTACCCAGTATTACATTGAATAAAATTAACATTCTATCTATCTAACATACACCACTGATGAGAAGAAAATCTTTAAGAGGGATTCTATTTTTAACTATTAAAAAAAGACAACAGAAAAGTAATTCAGTGCAATTTAATAAAGGTAGTTTTTATATATGCAACACTATGTTCAGTGTTCTTTTGAATCATGACATATGGGCTGGAGAAACAGCTTTAAATTTTAGCCTGAGGCAGTAGTAAAAACAAAGTGTTTGTATTTTGACCTAACACTTGCTGTCTACAGCTCTCAATAATTATTTTGTAATCTCAGTGGGCTACCAAAACACAGTATAAAGTCATCTGAAGTGCAAGAAATCAAAAGCCTCTTTTAGAAATCAAAAGATCTCTTAAGCTTTGAAAACCTGGGTCACAAGACAACAGATAAGAGACATGCTGTCCAAGCTCCCATGTGTATTTTCTTCTGCATTTCAAATTCCACTTTGGGTTCTTGCCTATGGGTGCAGGAAAGAAAAGACAAAACATACAAGGCTACTGCATTTCACCCACTAAATTAGCCCCTAGTTGGGATCCGTATTTTTATACAAGGTTTTTGTTAGAAGCATTTAAAGAACATGAAAGATCAAAAGATGATTAGATGATCTCTTCCTCCATTGTTCAGGGGAAGTCCATGATTGAGATACATATACCAGACCCATGTGGAGGAAGTGGGTCAACACTCTGTATTATTTTGTAACTTCTGACTCCGTTTACAAAGGAAAAGTTCTACCACAGAAGAAAAATATTCAGTTCAAATTTTCTGGGAAATGCCACAATAATCATAATATTTTAAGTTAAACTGTTTTATAAATGCTTTGAAGAGAGAACAGCGAAACCAGTTTATATTTGCATTCTGAATACTCTGTTTTTATGGAAAGCTCTTTCCATCAGTCCAGATTTCCTCCACTTCTTGTTTTACAGCAAGCCTAGCAATTCCTTTACTTCTGTTGCACAGCATAGAAGTCATTGGTTCACATGTTAGAAATGGTAATGTCAAACCACATACCCCCAAAGGAGAAGTCATTTGCTGTGTTTCCCACCTTTGCCTGCTGTGATCAGGAAACAATAAACTTGAACTGCCCACGACAAATCCTCACAAGGATCAACAAGAGTTAAGGTAGATGGCATGTCCAAATCACTTTGGCCAAAGTCCTAGAAAAAGATGTCTCAACCCATAATGATCTAAGTCACCTTCTCCTCCCCAAGGTGCACCTTCAAGAAAAAAAACTACTGCCTGATTTATCACAACTTGCTTCTAAACGGCATCAAATCAAGATCCTAAAGTTTCTTCACCTCTGAAATCACTAAACAACAATCAAAAATTCTTCAGGTCTTCTAAAGTTACTGCCTGTCACTTTTTTTTTAGCCAAGACCCATGGATGGCTACTCTTTTCCACTCCACTGATCAAAGAGATCCTCAGTTTCAAATCTAGCAAAACTTCAGAAGTCAAGCAGAATAGCAACAGATATTCTTCAAATTACCATCTAGCTACTACTCTGCTAACTGGCAAGTTCCCAAAGAATACTTTCTGCCCTGTCAATTTCTGGCACAGTGCATCTGTGCTGACTCTTAATGAATCCAGCCTTGAATTCTAAGAGGTACTACCTGTCTTAAATTCTTTAACTCATCTTCTGCAATTAGAAAAAGTAACTGACGGCAAAAGTGTAAGAGACCAGCAAATTAAAAAAAAGAAATCCAACCAAATCCCAAAGCACCTCAAGAGGCTTATTATTTATAATTATGGAAAAAATGCCTTCTCAAGAATAAAAAAAAATATTAATCTCCTTTTAAAATTTTTAACAAAATAATCCTCCCAGGAAATTCTGCACACAGCAAAGTATAGAGGAAGCTGGCAAATGAAGCAGAATTCAACTTCAAGTATGGCTCTGCACTTCTTGAATTCAATGTTGGTATGAAGTACCGTGGGACTAGAAATGGCCATTCCAGAGAACTGAGATCACTCTACCTCACTTCCAGAAGAAATTCTTTCCACTCCAACCAAAGGAAATTTTCTAAGCCTGTATCCAAAGCTCAGAAAGTCTATCTATCCATCACTCTCGTCTCCTATGGAAACGAACTCACCCCATAAAACATTTCCTTCTTTTCCATTTAGTGCAGCTGACCACTGCATACTAGAAACACAGATAAGAATGAATTCCTTTTTCACGCTCCCCTACATACTAATCAAATTCTAGAAACTAAATAACAGCAAGCGACATCATCAGAATATTTTATTTACCAGTAAACTGGCTGGAAGACATTCATTCATGCACAGATCTCAACCACTCAATAATCTTCAGTCATTTTTTCCACCATAGGAGATGACATCTTCAGTTTTATCTAAAATCATTGCTTCTTATAGAGGAAGAAAAAGGAAAAAAGGTGTAAGGGCAACTGTCTCTCATTGCCTGGATTGTATTATTTATCAGAAGGTGGGGGAAGACAAAAGCATTGCCTACGTGTTAATGAAGTGCTGGCAGGTCTAACTTGGTGATTTCAGTGTTTATATTATATTTCCTATGACCAACACCTTGAAGTTTTGGGAAGATGGAGGCATGGTTAAGAGGAAAAACAAACCCAATTGAAACATCTGTAAATGGAATATGGAAAAAAACCCCACAGAAAAATATTTTTTAAAAAAACCCAAACCACTGAAACAATTGTAGCTAGTATTTCTAGTTATACTACATTTCTACATCTCTAGTAAAAATGTACTGCTGAAGTCGAGTTTTTAAGAGGAAAAAGGAAGATTTAGGAAGTCAAAGACCCTTAATTCAAATTTATCAGAATATTCAGAATCAGAACTTCAGTCACTATCATGTAAAGCATTTTTTACTTTTATACAGGAGTTCATGGAAGCTGGAGTTGTGTGTTGTGAATCTCAATCTTCGGCTACAGTTTCCTCAGCAAGGTAAGAAAGGAAGGAAGGAACTTGTTTCTTCCTTCTGTATTAAATGTAGGCTTTGGGAATATTTTATTTGAAGGCCAAATCTAGGCAAGACAAATTCCTTCTAGTGTATGACACCATTCCTTCTTCCAACTGCAAAGTCTCATCTAAAGATTCTTTTACCTGGAACCTGTGAGCAGTTTCCTAGTTTCTCTCTCAAATTGTGATTACTTTACTGTATATCCAACTATTTCATTATTTTGCCTTGACAACTTTAAGTCTTGTACTTGCTGCCTGAATGTTTATATCAACTGTTATTCTGGAGGTCTCAGACCAACAGGTATTGCTGACATCTTAAGAACAAACCTTTCTACTGCATCAGTTCACACAAGACACTAGGAAAGGACAAAAACACCAACCAAAAATCACCAATAAGCCCATTTGAATGCTTCCCTCTTGCACTAGATTTTAAGAATTAATAAAAATCAGTGAGGAAGTTCTCCTTCTATAATATAGTGAATGTGAAGAATGTAAGAGTCAAATTTTTCTGACTAAATTCCACATCATGACCCAAAAGCGTTTGTCACTTTTACCCAGGCAAAAGAATTTAACACGAGAGATAGCAACCTTTCAAAGAAACATCTGTTGAGACATTAAAAACTGGCACTTTCCACATCATCCACAAGGCTTCAGATTCAGAATATGAATTTGCCAGTTTTAGCAGAATACACTTTTCCATGCTTAGAGAGGCCATGCTTTGAGACTGCACCTGGAATGTTGTGTCCAGTTCTGGGCCCCTCAGTTCAAGAAGGACACAGAACTCCTTGAAAGAGTCCAGTGAAGGGCCACCAAGGTGATTAAGGGAGTGGAACACCTTCCTTATGAGGGAAGGCTGAGGGAGCTGGGCCTCTTTAGCTTGGAGAAGAGGAGTCTGAGGGGTGACCTTAATAATGTTTATAAATATGTAATGGGCAAGAGTCAGGAGCATGGAGCCAGGCTCTTCTCAGGGATGGCCAACGATAGGACAAGAGGCAATGGGTGCAAGCTGGAGCAGAGGAAGTTTCGTGTGAATGTAAGGAGGAACTTTTTCACTGTGAGAGTGACAGCACTGGAACAGGCTGCTCAGAGAGGTTGTGGAGTCTCCTTCTCTGGACACAGTCAAACCCTGCCTGGATGGGTTCCTGTGTGAATTAGTCTAGGTGATCCTGCTCTGGCAGGGAGGTTGGACTAGGTGATCTTTCAAGGTCCCTTCCAACTCTGTGAAAGCCAGAGGATTCATCCCATTAATATTACTGACATTGTGTTCACCTCTACCAAATAAATACTGAATGGAGCAATTTAGTTTAATGTATCAATGGAATCTAACATTTAAGCATTCATTTTTATTTTTGAAAATTTAAACCTGAAAGCCTCCAGGTGTTGCACTAGAAACTAAATAAGAATTCTCACAAACTCCTTGGAGAATTTAGACTTATAAAGACTATCTGCTTGCACTATAAAGATCCATGCAGCACAGTCTAGATGTGCAGATTGCAAAGAATAATTTCCAATTGTAGCACAAACAGGATATAAAATTACGTGGAGGACACACACTGTCAGAGCAAAGGACTTAAGTCCTTAGATTAGAGTTCAAATATGTTGCACCATTAATGACTATTCAGAGGACAGAGTGATTTGTTGCAAATAACTTGTCTCTAGGCAATGAAGCTTCCAATATTACAGCAGTGGTTTGGATTTTCTTTTTTTCCCCACCAGTTCCACTGAATGGCTACATGATTTTAAGACTCTACTACTCTGTTTCCTCCTGAGCCGTAAAATAAGCTGAACATTGCTCGCCTTTACAGCATTCCTGGCCTGAAGTGTTCTACATCAGTAGAGAGTATTATTTTTAGACTCTTCTAGTGAGATTTGTCACCAGTCTAAATCCTCCTAGAAGTCTGAATAAGAAGGAATCACCTGCTCACTCTTCTTAGTCTTGTAAGAGATTTTCTTTTTCATAACACTCCCCAACTGAGCTACAGGCCAATGTTTTATGATCTATATGAAGCAATTACGGGATCTGAAATCATACGGTATATACTACAGACAAACAGAGAGGTCAAGGTACCCTTGTCACTATATATAAAGGAGAACTACTACCTTAACATAACAAATGCTTCAGTGAACAATCTTTTCTTCTAACTGCTTCACACAGTTCTGGAAGCTGTCCTACTTCTGCCTTTAGAAGATCCCAAGAAAGTACCAAAACGAATCCAATTAAGAACTTCCTGCAATCTAGCATGTAGTTCCAAAATACATTAAAAAATGCTGTAATATGTTAGCATATACATATTCTAGGAACATACAACAGTTAAGAGGTAAAAGACCCCAAAAAAGGAAGAAAATTAAAAAGGTAACTCCAGAGCATGTTATGCCCAATTCCTGCTTTTCCTCCATACCTCTGCTAACCCCAAAAGCAGAAAATCCCTAGCATCAGCTCTCATCAGTGAGTTCTGTAGGGTAATCATATAGCATCAAAAAATTGGTTTGGCTTGGGGTTTTATTTGTTTTTTTGTTGTTGTTCTTTAGAGATGGAGGGGTTGTTTTATTTTAATCTACTTTTCAAGATAGTTGGGGGGGAGATTTATGAGACTAGGTATACACAAACACACACTTTTTATTTATTGATATAGTTTTAGTATTCTCTTGGGTATTTGCTATGCCAGAGTTTTACTAATCACAGCTATCACTGGCATAGCTGTCAGCAAATAAGTATAAGTAAACATTATCCCAGTTTGGAACAAGGATACATTCTATTATCAATCCAAACAGCTTCTGTGTATCACTGTGTACTTACACAGGATAGAGGCCAATACCATGGGTAAAGTCAGGCAAATCCACAGTATATAAATTGAGCTGAATGAGGACAATCCTAATTTTCTCTCTATTCCCATATGAAGATTAAGTCTTTAATGATGTGTCATTACCCAATTATTTTTAAATTATCTTCAGATTATTTTTAAAAGCGGTTTAAGCTGAATATAATATGCAAATAAGAACTCCTATTCAGTAACAGAAGCATTCTGTACTGCTATACTACCCTCCATAGAGCCCCCCTTTTCCTCTCACCTGTTAAATTCTGGTCAGTGCTGTCAATCAAGCCCTCTACTACCACACTGAAGTTCTACCTTGAAGCACTACAAGATCAACAACACAAGTTTTGGGAATATATTTTCCTGGAGTCTTTTATCACAGCAGCAGTACAATGGAAACAATGTTGCACATGGAAATTCAGACCCACATCATCAAAATAAACATTCATCCTCATGAGTAGTTCTTATTATATTTTCAATGCTAACAAGGAGGAAACAGTAAGGGTATGACTAGATGCTGAATCGAAAACAAGGCAAAAATGAGATTTCCAGTAAAGTGTGAGATAGCAGGTAAGCAGAAAGATACTTCATGTTGAGTCCTAACCATCTACTTCAGTGCAGTAAAGAGAATGGTGTGGTAAAATATACTCCTGTATACAAATACTCATGCTTTAGTCACAAACCCATTAAAAAAATGTAGTAACAATTTGTATCCTAGCCATTAACTAGCAAGCTCATGGAATCTGGATTGGTTACAGAGCAGTTCAGCCAAGCACCCAAGCAAAAGGCAAAAAACCACTAGAAGAGAAAGTAGATCAATCCATAATTCCAAATGAATTTTTCTCCCTCAAAGTTTATCCAATGCTATTAAAATTTTCCTGCTTCATAAATGTGAGACTTTTTAATACAACTTTTGGTTGCTGGGAAAACAAAAGCATCAGGAACAAAATTTACCCTATCACAGCAACACAAAGCAGCAGCACTGCCACCAAAACATCTGACAGACTTGAATACACTGCAGTGTCAAGCAAGCCGCAAGTCAAGTTAGACGCATCAGAAGATTAAAGGTGAGTCTCCAAACCACCAGTGACACAGTTCCATAGAACACATCTATTTTCTCAGAATCCACCCTTTAGAACAGGTTTCACTGTTAGGAACAGGTTACAAACCCCTTTTCCATTAAAACACCTCATCAGCACCACAGCTGCTGTCATTATGGTGTAAAGGTTGAAATCCTTGATAGTTCTCATCCTCTCCCCAGCCCAACCTTTGTTCTTACTCACTGCCTCTTCTAACCTCTTCACTAGCTACGTGCTATCAGGTAAACTCCTTATCAACCTGGAAATTATATTTCTCACATACAATTCTCATTGAAAGACAACTGAAGAGATTACAATATTAAAAGGGAACTGGTTAATTTAAAAAAAAAAAAACCAGACACACCACCCCAAAACCCCACAACTCAATTTCCAAAGTTCGTGTAGAGGTTTTCTTGATGAAATGTGTACACTTCTTTCCCCTCCACACATACACTAACAACCCTCCCTTTCCCCACATTCAGAAAAGTCTTTGCTTACATTTCCTTCGTTTTATTTGAATTTCATTTGATCTGCAGCTTGAGGAGAAAGGAGAATAGGCTCTCTCAATGCTGTTAGGGTTGTCTTTACTCTTGCCAATAAGAGGAACTTTACTATATAGTCTGCCCAGTATCTTTCTTTGCCCTAAAGAAAGAAAAAATTCAAATTATGTTACCTTTGGTCGAAAACCCTGTACATGTTTCTCAGCATCTGTAAAGTTAGTCTAATGAAACTGAGGAAATACCAAAGTAACTTTTAATCATAAATTTTAAAAATAACATATGATAAAAACAATTTTAGGTAACATATGAACCTATGATTTTTAAATCACTGTTTTCCACTTCTCTATTATTGTTCACAAAGGACTTTCAACAAAATAACATTATAGGAGGACATGCACAAAGTAAATTCAGGGCTAATTTTTCCTTTCTTCACAGGCATACAAGCTTCTCCACCCAGACGCACTACTTGTCATTACAGACTATACAAAATCTTCAAAGCAGTGCCATCTTCTTGGTAACAGCCCATTAAATTCATTTGGAAACAGTAGTCCAATTCTGGGAAAGTAGCTAATTGTTCTGTAGAACGTTTTTTATTAAAACACAAACATCCTATGACAACATTCAGACCGATCGTTAGAAGAAAGCAACCTGGCTTGGGGAAGCTTGTTTGCTTCTCGAGTTTTACAGGCACAAAGAAAAAGAGAAAACAAGTCTGAAAGCATAATTAATACAGATCACCATCATTCTCTACGTGCATTCCTAAAATTTGGTAGTTTAGACTCAACAAATGCTACAGCAATGCTCAGGCCATTAGTAAACTAGATATGCATTGCCAACAGTCTCTCTAATATTTAGACTTCAAGGACAATTTGTGACCGTGCTGCAGTAACCTCAACTGGCCATTTACAATATATACAGCCAAGCCACATTTTTCTATGAATTTTGCTTTCTCAACTCTTGTCAATGAAATTTTCACCCACCTACCACAGAGTCCAACAGTGTCAGTGAACTCTGACAAATGTAAGCAGCTATTCCGTGGTGCCAGAGCAGTGATGTTCCCAGATGACACTAAGCAGACCGGCACCAAGGGCCCACCTCGGCAGCGTGTTCCCAGCTGTCATCCTGCACAGAGTGCTGCGAAGATGGATCTGCCTCAGCAGTTACACAGAGCTGGTTATGGAAGTTCAGACAGTCACAGAATTGCACACCTGACACTAAATGAACTGGGCTCTCGTCACTAACACGTCCTAAGTGACTTTGTAACATGAGACCAAGATAACACTGATCTAGTCAGGAGAAACACCACAAATTTCCACAGCTCTACGTGAGCTTTTCTGGGGGCTGATTTGTTTGATCTTTGTCACTTGCTCCAATTCAACTGTGGTCATCAGGAGGGGGAAAGGAAAGGCTGCTGCTACTAACAAAATAGCAGCAATGCTCCTCTGGAGCAGAATGTAATAAGTAAGCCGTTAAAGACTGGTTACAGACCAGCAAAAGAAACACACTGGCTAAGAAAAACCCAGTCTGGATCATTCTAGAACCACAGTAGCTGGAAAAAATAGTTCAGTGCTGAATTTATAGAAAACTACTGGAATAGACTCAATCACACCAAGATCTGCATCTGCACAACCCCACCAAAATAGTATATACATATTGCAAATCAGCCCATAATTCTTTTGTGTCACAAAGTACAAATTTCTGTACTACACATTTATATAGTAACTTAGCAAGAAATTTAAGTTCTGAAGCTCTTTTAAGCTCCCTTCCTGAGGTCAGGCAGTAATTATGATTGCCCTGATCACTGTTCATTCATACCCTCTCTCCTGACACACCAACCAACCCCTCTGATCCAGGGAATTCGGGTGCCTCCACGATTTCCTTCTCACTGAAAAAAGCCCACTCCACAGATAAACAGCAGCATTATGATGATGCTATATCCTTAAAATTCTGCCATTAAAAAACATCTGGAGACATGGACAAGACAAATAAAGGATTGGTTTTTCCTCTTAAGACTAACATAAAAAGAGGAACACTCCCAGAACTCTGTTCTAGAAAATAATTCCTTATTATATTAGATAACAAAAGTGAAACTGACTGCAAGACTATTGTAATAGATATGAAGTACCAATAACTGTTTGCCAACTTTAATATACTAGATAATTCAGGGAATTTATTACAACAAATTTCGATGAGTTACAAGCAATAAAAAAGGTAATCAAAACTTTTACTTTTCAACAAAACAGTTATTATTGCATGCTACAACATGCAGAAATTACTTCTATTATCCTTTATATGTTAGGCAACAAAAAGTACCTTACCTTATTCTCCACAGTCTGAGCACAGAGGATTAAAAACAAAGTATTAGGCAGAAACTGCAAGTGTTTCCTATCAAAAAACCCCCAGCAAACCACTGCATCAATACACTCAATGGCTGTCCAGCATGCCATCACACGCTAGGGACACTTAATGAAGACTTATCCATGTCCTTTTTTGCCAGCAGCCATCTCCAATACAGGAACCTGAAGGTAGCCATCCATTCCCCCCTGCTCCAAAACACGGATCTCAGCAACACAACACTGCAAGAGGAGCTACCATCGCTTGATCTTCCCTCCTAGCAATTCCCTCCTTCCCAATGAATTACTCCACTGCAGTCTTTTGCAGGGCTATGCAAAATGTAGACAGGGAGGACTGAAAGAGCTCAGTAAAGAAACACAGAAAAGTTTCTTCAAATCATCTCATGTCTCATTAGCTGTGGGCCAAAAGGAATAAACTGCAGAGTTTGGTGGGATCTCTTTGGACTCTTCCTGCTGTTGCTTCTCTTGTGTTCCTACCTTTCTTTTCCTTCATTTTTCATAGATTAATTTTTGGATTTCACTTTGTGGCAGAACTAGAATAAATTAGAGGAAAAAAGATTTTAAAATTTAGAATTGTTCTAGTTGTTGCTTATGTTTAGTGGCGTCACTGTTTCCAGGTGGTACTAAAGCTACCTTTAATTCTGATAACCACTAATATTTAAAGGGGTTAAAAAAACTAAAGCAAAGGAAAAAAAAAGTCTTTTAAGGTTTGTGGTGCCTTGTGGTTTTCTGGGTTTTGGGGGTGGGATGTGTGCTGGTTTTTGCTACTTAAATCAGGCAGTTTAGTCAATTAACTATTTTAACACTTGGATGCTTTCCCTATACAATTAAAACTGCCGTGATTGCACAGCAGCAGCATTTTGGAGACAAATGCCCAGCAGGGGCATTGGTAATTATTTCCCAAGTGTTCCACAACAGCAGCTAAAGAATACATCTAAATATTAAAGCATTCATGGAAGGGTTGAAGCTAAAAGGAAGCTCTGGAGATCATCTAGGCCAAATTCCCTGCTCAAGCAGGGTCAGCTAGTGCCAGCTGCCCAGAACCAAGTCCCATCAGGTTTTAAGTACCTGCAGAGAGTGACTCTACTACCACTCTGGGCAACCTGTTGCCATGTTTGAACACAGTCAAAGGTTTTTCTTGTGTTCAGACAATTAAAGGGCTTTTAATTTATGCCTATAACCTCTTTGGACATTAGAGGTTTAATTCATACTTGGGTTACCCTTCCCCCTTTCACTTCTTCATTCTCCACAGCTGCATTTAAGAGCAAAGGCAGCAACAAGGAGCCCTCAGTGCCAATCAGCCAGTTGTTGGCTCATTTGCAACAATAGGCTCATCACTGCTTTCCACCCCACATCCTGCAGATCAAGGCTCAAGGCCAGATCTTGAACCCCATGGCAGCCCAGCTGCCTACCATCAGTAACCTATTATTCCTTGAGATCCAGGTCCTTCCTGGGGAAGGATCCTGCCCAGCCTTTTTGGTTTGGCTTTACTGTAACCTCAGGCAGGGCTGAACACATGCTGACAGTGACATGGAAAGCTCAGAAACCTCCAGCAGCTCCTCCCTACCTTCTGCTGCTGCAGCCCCCCCAGGAGAAGGGGCAGTAGCCAGCATTCAGAGCACATTATATGGGGTTAAGCAGAAAGGAAATGGGAGCATTTGAAGGTGGATGCATCCTTTTAGGTTTTGGCTCACAGCAGTGAAAAGGTTGGCTGGTTTTAGTGACATGTTTCAGTAAGGTTTAAATTGGCCTTTTAAAGAAAAGATAATAGGCAACATAGGCACAGACCTGTAGATACAAGGAACATGCCAACTACCACCACAGATGGGAGAAAGATCAATTTCTCACAACTGTGCACAAGTCCTTTGCTTACTCTTCACAGGGGCCCCTGAGTTCCCATGCACTAAAACAGCCATTTTACGATTATTTTTCTTTTCTAGCATGGCCTAGTTGAAACTGAAATTCCTGTAGTGGACAACATACACTGACTTTAGGCTCCCAAGCAAAGTTTTAGTTTGTTTTATTTTAAGCTTGTCTCTACTAAAAATATTTTTTTTAACACTAAAGGTCATCTTCAGTTTCAAATCTCTTCCCTGGTTTGGAGACCAAACATCATGTACCACATATAAAAAATATGATGATGAATTTCAAAAGGGGAAAGGCCTGTTGGCTTTGAAATGGGAAAAAATATAATCAGAAGAACTATCAGAGACTTTCTGCATGACTTAGTGCACTTTCTATTCTCCTTCACTGAGGAACAGATATAATGCCTCCTTTCTCTGATCTTACCTGGACACCTACCAAGTTCCCATCTCTTCATATACTTGTATACGTTTTACCTTGTATACAGGACTTCAGTCTTAAGCTGGGAACTGCCAAAAGTGAAAAAATAACTAGAAACAAGGAACACAAAACATAATTATATCTTGGTAAAGTTTGGGGGAAGGAGGACCAAAAATATCCCTTTTCCCTAAACCCAGAACATAAATTGTAAAATAAGATCTTTAAATAGCCTTCAGTTTCTGAAGGTAGTCTAGAACTAGCACCTTAATGACACTTTTTAACCTGGGTTTTTTCAGGACACTAAGAATGCCTGGAAGACAGCCACAAGCAGCCTAGTTGCTTTCTGCCTGGGATTCTCACACTACCAAGGATGCACACAGGAGTTCTTGAGGGGAAAAAAACCCCACAGGAAAACAAAGCCTACTACTAACGAAGAAGATGTGGTCAAGGAATAAAATCTTACAGGAAGATGGCAGGCCTGCTTCATAAATTGCTCAAGGTGTGTTCTTCATGGGAGGGTAAATTAGAAACAGAAACAGCTAAGATATCCAATTATTCCAGCAGACTATTCCCTCCACCTGTACCCTTCAGGCACTACATCTAAATCACAACCTAGAACCTCCTACTGTTACATGAACCTACCAAAAGAACTTTTTGTGACAAGAACATGAACTTCTGTGTATAAACAGCATCATTAATACACATCATTGATTACTTATAAGAAGTTCTGAGTCATAGTGCATTGTCTAGTGGTACTGTAGCAAAAAGCTCATTTTTGCCCCTTTTCCACAAAGTTTTGAAAGAGCCTCTCTACCTTCCAGCTTTACAAAACTGCACCCGCTCTGAGGAACCGAACCTGCCACCAAATGGTCCCAGAGCATCACCTGCTGCCACTCTCCAAAGACACAACCCCTATTACTCACATGAAGGACTAGGGAATTTCCTGTGTTCATGTCAAGAACCTGAATGGAGCATGTTTCACCTTTTATCCATTCCTAATTTACAGCTTCAACTGAATGCAAACAGGATTGCTAACTTTTTCACAGAAGCATCTTTACTTTGTCTGGGGTTTGAAAGGAAGAGTGGAACGAGGCAAGTAAGCACAACCTCAAACACCTTCAGTGTACTGTTCTAAAAGATTCAGGATGCTTTCTCCTCTTGCAACTAAGGTATAATGTTGCTTCCCAAATTAGGCTGTGGCTGACCAAGGAAACTGGCTACCACCTATGAGTTCTGTTCATATTTTTAAGCTACTGGGGGGTGGGGAGTGAGGAAGAAAAAGGAAAAAAAAAATCATCTTTCCCTTCAGGTGTTTAATGGAGATAATAATTTGCTTACCTTCCTTCCAAACACAGCTGATAAAATGAATGAAAATTTTATAAATAAACAGGCCTCCATCAGGCAACTTAATTCCACCAGGCAAAAAGCACAGAACTTGCTAAATAGTCCTAACTGCGTGGAAGGCACAGAACAAGAAAGAACAAAGCTATAAAAGGGTTTTCCTACAGAAATAAGAACGAAGCCTGTCTGACTTTTGAGGCATCAGCCTCATAACCAAACCAAGTCCAAGCACTGAAAATTATTTGTAAAGTTAATATAACCAACTTTAAAATGTGAAAACACAAAGGAGAACAAGGTACTTTACAGTTGCATGCAGTAATACACATACTTCTACTACCAAAAAGCACCCAAAACCAACAAAACCCCCCAACTCGCATAATTGTCATGAGGTTTGTAAACGTACAGATTACAAAAAATATATATCGCAGGAGAATTGTTACTACCTACCTGTTTACATGAAAAAAATTCACAACACAAACCACAGGGACACACAAGACTGAAGTCTGTGCTTCCAATGGATTAATATATTGTCTCCCACTGCTGAAAGCTGGTCTTGATTCAGTTAAAGCCTAAGCACTCAGGCTTTCCTGCTGGGAAACAAACAAGTAAAGTTGGTTTCAAGCATCTCCTATTAATATACAGAAACAATTCTCACAAGCCTGAAGGCAGAAAAGAAAAATACTGGGTTAAGTTTGCACGAAACTGTATAGTAAATCAAGAAGCTGCACTGAGACTTACTAGTTCGCTAGAAAATTCATTGCAAAAGTCTATTTACTTCATGGAGGAAGTCAGCACTGCCACCACTTAGTGAGTCAAGCTAATCTGCAAGAATACTTTACATAATGGGAAAATTTTTACTGGCCAGAGGTTCACAGTGTTCTTAAATTTCCAGAAACTGGAGATGTAAAGATACTTCTGTTAACCTAAACCAAAACCAAGAAAAGAAACTACCCAAGATGCTTGCTCCATTTCACAACACAGGTCCTTTTTACTAGCTACAGTACTTCAACCTATTCAGCATAGGAAATACTTACACTCCAATATAAAAGGAAGGAAATATGAATCTAGTACTACCCTCAAATGGTATTAAAACATATCGGCCAGCACATCATTGTCATTTCTGATCTGCAATGCTGGGAACTGAAGTAGTTTAAGCTACCAGTTTTATTCTTGTAAAAAATTAGCACCAGTGAGGCAGTTCAAATGGATTTACAAGAAAGCACAATCCCATCTTAACCTGTGAAACAAAAGCTGACAAGAGAGCCAAGAGCCCCAACAGTAGGTTACAAACTAAAAGGCATTACTTCCTTCTTTTATCAATGAAAATATGCTGCAACACAACTGTAGTATGAAATCTAGTTTACTCAAAGTAACACAGTTTGAATGAGAAAGAACCTTCCCTCAGTATTCAGAAGGCTGATAACAGCTTAATGATTATATTTACAATCAGGCAGTTCAAAAAGGAAGTCAAAGAATAAATTCAAAACATTTCACAGCTCTAATGTTATTCCCCTTATTCTGCTAAAAATATAATAAATTTAAAAATACAGATTGTTAGTTGCTGCTTTTACAATGGTTAATGAGATTTAAGAGTAAGTCCATGCTTTTAATTACACAACTTCTTGAAAATTGGAAATTTAATAAATACTTTGAATTAATGTCGTGGGTTGTAAACACAAAAGTATGCAAGCTCTAAAACAGAGTTCAAATTACAGAACTGTTCAGAGACTGAACCCTCTATGTAAAGGCTCAAAAGCAAAAAGATCACATTTGTTTTAGTACTGAAGAAATACAACCCTGCCACCCTGACAATGTAACACAACTTTCCTAACAGGTCAGAAAGCACTGGGAGTAGGAGGGGAAAAAAAACCCCAACATTTAGAAGCCCAAATTCAGAGAATTAAATTCACCATCTTTTCCCAACCCCTGGCGTGAGGGCTCCATAATGCAGTATATGAACAACTGTTTCTATGGTCCTTATTTTTTAATTTTACTTTTGGCAATGCAAATCCTTTATAAAGGGTTCTGTCTGATCAAAACATTCTTTCTACTGTGCTGTACAGTAAGATCTCACACCTCATCCTTCTCACAGATGATTTACTTCACGTATGTATTTGCCAACAAAAGCCATGTTTCTGATTGTCTGAGTTTTATCTTAGTTGGCGATAATGAAAAAGGCCTTCTGACTCCATTATCTATATGTTCCTTATTAAACTGAAACCTAGTTAATGGGGCTTTGTCTACTGCAAGACAGAACCAACTTGTAGTTACAGAGGCGTCCTAAATTCTACCCAAGACCAGTGGCACAGCTGCATTGCCCAAGTAAAAAGCAACATCTCTGTTATAATGACCAAAGCAACCTCTGGGAACCGTCCTGAGGACCCAAAGGTGGCCACCAGTTTCTCCAGAAAGCAGACAGAACCACAGCTTTTTAAGTTTCTCAGGATAGCTAAACGCTTCTCCCCTACAACGGGACCATCAACTTTCCTGCTAAGTCCTGACAGCACTTTACTTCCATAGGCTTCATCATCTTCACCCACACATGAAGTACCAGTCCTCACCCTCCATGAACTACTGTCCCTGTACACCTTATCAAAAAAACACAGCCAGAACAATATTGGTTTTGTGGTCTGCCTTAAGTTTTCCACCTAAGGCAACTGCTCTACCATTTACAAAGGGTAAACTCAGCTCTTCCTAGAACATCAGACATCTGGAAATCACGCTGGTGCAAGTTTAATCTGTTATTTTGCAAGATGGCCCTATAGAGATCAGAACCCTTGGAGCTTCTGTCAAAAGTTACGGTCACGCCATGAAAACAATTTCCTCAATTCAAACAGGAATATAATGCTATAGAGGATGCAGTTGTTCTTGTCACTGTATCTCCATGAGGTTCTGGGAAGGACTACAGTCTAGTAATCTAACACACAAAACACACAATACAAATTCAAAACCTCACTGCCCAAAAATATCCCACACCACAAAAAAAACCCTAAAGCAAAGGCAAGGGACGGATTAGAAAAATAAAACCTTGCAGCAGCAAACAGCTGTGTGTGCCTATCGTCCAGCCCTGATCTAGTCCTCTCTTGCATTAAAGAAGTGTGAAGATGAAGGTGGGCAGAACAACACTACGCACCTGAAAGACTCCTCTTTTTTCTGTAATGGAGACTTCTGTCTGCCTACTGTGCTCTGCTTGTGGATGTAAGAGGCTAAAGAAAAAGCCCCCTGTATCACTGCTGAAGAACTCTGAAGAGTCCTCCACTGACATACTGACTTCCCATATGTTATACCCCCAGTCCAACTACCTACAGGACCAAGCATGGACTGGAGACACCCTGAAGCCTTCTGTGTTTAGGCAACCACCAGAAACAACCACATCTGGACAAACTGCATGCAGTGGCATTATTGATTTAACAGTCCAGTATCCTATGCATTTCTGTGTCATTCAGTATTGGTAGTAGGTTAGTTTTATCAGTTAACATAGTCCTGGAAAGTCCTCAGCCAGGTACTAATTCTCATCCTGCCACCTATTCCAAAGTTAGTTAATCTGGACTAACCAATTCTGTCACAGTCACGGCAAAGCTGCGGTACTGCCAAAAAAGAGAACCAACTACTGAGTGTCTGCCAGAAGACTGGTCCCCTCACCATTCCTTCTAGTTATTGAGAACAGATTAATTCGCTACATCAGCTTAGAAGAGCAGAAGCTGAACACTCCTGTACTAATTTAGAGCCATTGCAGTAAACACCTGGATATGGAGGGTGGTTTCGTCAGAGGCTGTAAGAAAACAGCGTCTCAGAAGTCACTTGCATGCAGACATCAAAGGTTTCTTAGACATATTTCTATTTACAGGAAAATGAGCAGAGCTCTAACAGGGAATAAAGCCATATAGAAACATATAGTGTTATTAAAAACCTCTTGTTTCTATTTTACTTATTTTATGCATTACTTGGCAATAGGCTCTGCCCCAGTGACTAACTAGAGCCATTAAAATACTGGTACATCTGTATTCAGCCTTCCAACTTTGTCCTTGGAAGTTACTATGCTTGTGGTAGGTAAGAGGGAAAAAAAAAAAGAAAAAAAAAAGAAAAACTGAACTAAACCATTCCATCCAAACCAAGACACCTCTTGGCTTTAAACACTACCCAAGGTATCCTGCAAGCTCCAGCATGCTGCAGCTCTGGGTCTGCTCTTAAGAGTGGCAGAAATACACGATTGCATTTCAGTGCTGGTAACAGCATCAAGACTGACACACTGCATTAGTCTTAGATTCAGGCATTTCATTTAAGATAACATGGGAGACTATAGACCAAGTACTTTGAAGCCTAACAACAACTTGAGCTGGACAACAAGAGAACAAGAGGAAGTAAAACTGCATCCTGGTTGCAAGAAAAATGCAGGCCATGTGAAATCTTAAGAACAGTGAGCTACTCTATGCCACTGACTCCATCAAGGTCTGTTCATTTTGAACTGGAGTTCTGTTCTCCAGAACACTCACGGGGCTCCCAGTTTGATATCCATTTGCAGATGTATTAAATATGTTCTCTATTATTCAATCCTTAAAGTCACTGTTGGAAAACTCTCAGGAGTAAAAACAGATGTCTAGGCAGTACTACTGAGATGATGACCTGCATCTTCCTGCTCGCTTTACCAAACCATTGCACACTCCCCTTGCAGCCAAGTCCTTTAAATCGGACTGTTTCTCCTCAGTAGCCTAGACCCTTCATCAGGACACAGAAACAATTGAGATAAAACACTATGGAGACATTTCTAATGGCCCTTAACATCATTCTGTTATTTTGCAGATGCTTATAAACAAAACATTCATTCTCATTTTTCTGGAAAACAAGTTTCATTACTCCGTTTCACATCACTTCTATCACAGAAAACGAATCACAAGATCAAATACAAAACCCCTTTGAATTGCATTTAATCTCAATCAAGTATTCCAAACAGATGTGAAAAAGTTAACAGCTAATTGTGTTATGTCATTTGGTTCTTCCAAAGTAGAAGAAAGAAGAATTAATCACTTAATTTCTCTTGGCATCAACTCTTGTCACTTTTCCCTCTGTACTGGCTACTGCTTACTGCTCAAGACCAGAAGAAAAACATTCTCGTTATCATCTCCTTTGTTAGTTTGATATTGTTTCATGGCTCAAGCACTCCAATCTTCTCCCTACACACTTGTGCCACTTTCTTACTCATCTTCAACACCATCACCTAATTTCATACTTCTCAAATCATTACCTATGTACTGATTTAGCCAAAGCAGTCTTTTGTGATGTGTTGGTGCAAA
>VZTU01000056.1:259125-270149 GCA_013400835.1 Zapornia atra | reverse complement strand
ATGCTTCCTATGGCACCTTAACTACACATTTTTGGAATTGCTGTTGTCTTTATTTTGATGCTCTTCTCTATTTTGCTTTTCTTCCTCCTTCAGTTCTGTAGAAACACTGGCTTTTATCAGTTCAGGTTAATCTTTCACAAGCTGCCTCCTTTTCCGTATTTTTCACCAGCGCCTTCCGCTCTTTGTCAACATCAAAACAAGCATCCATATTTATTATCAAGAGCTTTCCCACACGTTCACAAATTCTTGCATAGGACTGCACATCCCACACACCTTTCTCAAAAGATACCCTTGCAAATAAAATCCTTCATGTAGACCAAATCTCATGCTGACCATTTAGTGGTTTGGGTTTTTAAGCAGAACAGCTTGCCCAGCCCCACCCATTTTTGTTGGGCCTATCACAATATTGCTCTTATCACTCCCTAAAGCTTACCCTTATTACCTTCTTCACCTAAAAAACAGACATACACATGCGTACAACACTCCGTTGTCATTTCTTCCCTGACTGTCCTTACTACGCCCTCTGTGATCAATGTTCCTGTGGGAGATGCTGTTGATGCCATTTTGGCCGCAGGAACATCAGTTATTCTTTGTTCTAGAATCTAAGCACAACAAAATACAATGACAAATCCTGTACATTGCCAAGTATCTATTAATAGAGCCCAGAATACCATCACCCTTCTGTCTATACACTAACCTATGGCAATGTTAGAATCAAGGCTTTTTTTCAAGGTGAGAAAGCACAAGTTTCTTTCTGCCCAATTCATTTCCACCTTTGGCTTTGACCTCACTTAGCAAGTCAATCATGTAACTGAGGAACAGCAAGTTCATATTTGATGTGAAGTCATATGGCTGGGTGACATCATAACCACTATCCTTTAATTGCGCCTTTAAGGGTTGTTGTTAGCAAACTGATAAAATACCAGTGGCCAAGTTCCCTCACAGAACAGCTTGTCCATTTCTCCAGTTACCACATAACTGATAACTTTGGTCTTAATCATCCATTTTGAAATAAAGAAAAAATGAGAATCATCTATCTATTACTTCAACCTGCCAGATTTTGGGGAACTAACAGCACCTGGCAATCATACACTTTAACCTTAGCCAAGGTTAGAAAGTCAACAAAGATTTTTGTAGTTTTCCTAATTTCTTTTTTTGAAAACAGAAAGTTACATGTGAAGCCCACTGGCTGCTGCACACCACTTCAACAGCAGTCTCTTAAACTAGGCTTCCCGCTGCTGGATCTGAAATTATTTAAACCTTCCAATTCCAAGAAATGGATTTTCACTAAGCTACTACTTCTTCAAAAGAAAAAAAAAATATTTAAAATCTGTTTCTTAAGAAATATTTTTGCCTTTTCCACTTCTTGCTCAGTGCTGTTTAATGCTACTAAACGTTTTTGGTAGCTGGTCACAATTACATTGATTCTTTAAAAATCACACTGAAGATACTTCCACTCATAATGAGAAGGCACCTGTGGCTTCATGAACCCAACCTGACCAACTTTTACTGCTCTTGACCAACACTATTTATAAAAATGAGGAGTTTGGGGTTTTTTTCTACTTACAGCCCTGTGGTGTGGGAGAATTCAAAGACCTCAGCAGCCCTGTCTTGCTATCTTTAGAGTTGTTCAACTGGAAGGGACCTACCATGACTTAGTCCAACTGCCTGACCAATCTGAACGAGTCCTAACAGCAATATAACTAACAGCATTTACAAATACACTTGCCAATGCACCTTTTATTTCAGATGTATTTCAACTCTATTGCAGAGCGAGTCAAGTGTCCAGTCATGGCTGTTTAGTACAATTTTAGATGCCCTGAAATACTCGAGATGTATGGAGGACTGGAAGATAAGAGTTTGGCCATATGGAAGACTACACACTTTTGGTGCATCAACCTGAGACCATCTGGGATCACAAAGAGCATTTAAGATGGTACTTGGTGCCTCTATGTGTAGGCACCACCTTAGTTCCCTTAAATTTTCTAAAATCACTAGTCAGTCATGCTCAGGCAAAGAAATGCCAGCATTTTGTGTTTAAGTTAAAGCCTTGTTCTTTCAAGAGAAATGTTAGTGGACAGAAGACAAGAAGAAGACAGGAACTCAAATACTAGACTCATGAGAGTGTTGTTGCTGTAATGGTCAGTTTTGTTCATTTCTGGATTTTTAAATCAAGTATTTCTCAACACTGACTTTAATACCGCAACATCCCCATGTACATGATTGTAGGGCATATGTCAGAGTCAGGGCATACGTAGGGCATATGTCAGAGTTGTCAGAGTCAACATGTAAACAGCTACATGAGAGCTACAACAGAGCTTGCTGCTAAGATCTGAAGCACCTGTGCAAAAAGCATATGATTTACTTCTCCCATACCTTCTTCCCATGGAGATAGCTTGTCTTTTTAGCATCTTATCTATTCATTTCAAACTGGAAAAAACCAAAAAATGTAGCAAGTATCCCTGCTTTAGAAAGTATTTTAATAAAGAGAAGTCCTTTAAATAAAATACAGCCATGAAAACAGTTCAAAGCAGAAGCCTGCTTCCATTAGGTGTATAAATATTTCAATCCCAGCAGCACCATCTAATGGAGAGCTCACCATTTTTTTCCCCTTCTTTAATATGACAATCACTTTATTTTGGAGGTGTTAACAACTGATACCTTTAACACATGGCCTATTTAATGCTCTATAAAAACCGAGTAGCTACAAGAGAAGCTAAATCATTTCTTCAATCGACAGCAATCAGACAGTTCTTTTTCCCCCCACAGGCATTACATTCACATACAAATCTATTAAGTACAACAGGACGTTTGTTTATGCAGGAGGAAGTTATTAGTTAGAAATACCTTTTTTAAAATTTAAAAATCCCAGTAATTGTGAAGCAGTAATGACAACTTAAAAATCCAGCTACCTTAAGCATGATTAAACTCTCCCAGAGAGCAAAACAGATATGTCAGTTCCTCTAAAGTATAAAGAATATTGACAAACCCAGACCTTAACCATAGCAACAGAAGTCACTACCTATACCTGTTCAAGATGAAGTTAAGCATTCCAAGACATCTTCAGGTTGCACTTCTGCTACAAAACATACTATGGGAGATGGGTAGCAAATTATTGTAGGCATCACTAAAGCATGTAGCACGATGACTCTTGATAACTTCCACTATTTATCTCGTTAAGTCTCTCATGCCAGCCAACATCACAGAACTTAGATACAAAAGGGATCTATAAGAAATACTATTTTTTCCTCACTCCATTTTGTCCTTGCTTTTTCTACAAATCACAGAACTGAAAAATAAGGGTTCAACTACTTTGAACTTTTCCACTTAACTCCAAATATGAACACTTGTTCTGGAACAACTGCCTTTTTCTGTATAGCTCAAAGGATTTTCAAAGTCTGTCTGCCCTATCTCAGAAGAGTCAACTAATAGACTGGGAGTTCAAATTTAAATAAAAAACCAAAATAACCCCAAACCATACAAAACCCACCACCAAAAGTCATAGGAAATAACTGCACAAATACAGCATCATACTTTGTCTATATGTGCTAGCGTATTTCTTTACACAAACAGGACAATTCCAAGCTCCTTCCTCATTTATATTGAGAGCATCTCCTCAGCAAAAAATATACAGAATGCAGTGGGTGGATATTTGCTAAATCTTTCTTTAAAAAACAACACATAAACCCAAAGCAAACAAACAAAAAAAACCACTCTAAAAAAAGCCACACTAAAAACTCACACACAAACAGCCAGAGTAAATCCCCCAAAACTCCCTCAAAATCTTACTGGCCAGAATACTGAAAGTTGCATGTGTAAACAATCCTTCTCAAACTGAAAGTGAAGTTTCCAGGAATTTATAAGAAGGAAAGAGGAATAAGGGAAATTTATGGTCCCAGGTACTGAAAAATAGCTGATGAAGTACAACACAAAAATAACAATAAACTTGTTTTATCTTCCTAAAGGCTGCCAAGAGCACTCTTCTGTACGTGCTCCAAGAAAGCGTCAAAATACCTTGCCATAACAGAGACACAAAGAACCTTGCCAGACTGTGAGCAGCACCACAGCACTCTCTACCAGCTGAACTCTCACACAGGACCCACTGGCATTTCCATTACATATTGACACCAGGGGTTAGTAAGACATACTTGCTAATCTGAAATACAGCATGCTCAGGTTCTGTAGATAGAAACATGATTCAACTCCTGATGGAAAACAAAGAGAGAAGATACTGCTGGCTTCAAGTGAGACTACATATTATTAACTTCAAGTGAAGTTAGCTCAAATCCTTTCTCCCCCCCACAAATCATTGAGTATTAGAAGGCATCAAATGGTTCCAAAACTGCTCAGATGCACACACATGTATCAGCAGCCTTTACTGATTTAGGTATCCAACTCCCTTCTACTCAAACTGTCAGCCAAATGGTAGCATTTTGAGAACGTGATTTTACAACCACAAGCACTTTACCTTTGGCATCTATTGAATGCAGAACTGATATCCTAATCAGGTTCAACCACAACAGACATAACAATAAAAAACAATCCCAGGCAAAAGCACAATGCTCCACTCTCAAGGATATTGTGCTGAACAAAAAAGAGGACAGCAAAAAGGACGGATCGAGAGAGCAAGAGTAGATTTAAAGATGTGTGCTTCAGACAATAGCAGGGTACACTGTAGACCATCTTTAGTGACCTGGAAGAGAGCCTGTTAATTCACCTGGAGTGGGAGGTGGGGTGGGGAGGGAATCAAAAAAAGCAGGTAGCTACAGAGAGGTCAAAGAACAGTGCATTTGCAGAAAAAAAAAATATTATGTGAAAGTAAGTACAAACCTAGAAACAACTATTTCAAGAGAAAAAAAAATGTAAATGGAAGTAAGGGGGGAAAATGCAGTTGCTTTACTCAAGTGAAGCAACAGGGAAGGTTTAGGTTGGATATTAGGAAGAGGTTCTTTACTGAGGGGATGGTTGGGCACTGGAACAGGCTCCCCAGGGAAGGGGTCATAGCACCAAGCTTGACTGAGTTCAAGAAGCATCTGGATGATGCACTCAGTCACATGCTCTGAACTGGCTGGCCCTGTGTGGAGCCAGGAGTTGGACTGGATGATCCTTATGGGCCCCTTCCAACTCAGCGTATTCTGTGATTCTAAGTGCAAGAATAAAACCACCCTGGAATAAAAAGTCACCCCTTAAATTTTAAATAGAATTACAAAGTATCTGACGAAAAGCAGTTCAAAATAATCAACTTCTAAGAATCAAAGAAACCAGTTTGAGAAACTGAGAGCATGTATACTTTGGCCAAATGCCCCAGATGGAAGAGAAGCACAGCATGGACAAGAGCATTCCATTCAGCAACTGAAGAGCATAAAATGCAGAAAGAGAAGTCACTTGGGATGGTTTAAAGGAGATTAAAACAAGTTGAATGGAAATGGTAAGCCTATATTTCCTATGCAAAAAATCAAGACTTACATCTTTGAGCCATTAAACAAACAGCTAGAAGATTGAACGCTTAAGGAAGCCTACTCTCCAAAGTTTCCTCTCTGTAGAAGGTCAGAGAGAGGACTCAGTTGAAGCAGTACAGTATACAACATCTCCGTTATAAAAATCTCTAATAATTGTTCAAATTATCTCCCTGTCTCAAGTACACAGATGAGTTTACAACATGAAATCCCTTCATATCGTCAAAATTCAGTTTATGACCTGGGCTTTGGTTTCAGCAAGTTATTTTAGGCACACTTATCACACAAGATGGTTCCATAGAGTAAGAGTGATTTTCTACTTTTCTCAAACATCCAATAGAACAAGTACAAGCACCAGAGCAGCCACCACTGACCAATTCTGCCACGGACCCTCAGCTTCACATAACATTGCATGCCCGCTGTACGCAACAATGGAAGAGTGTGAAGCAAATACTGTTTCCTGTCCCATGATGCTGACGGTGCAGAACATTACAGCACCGCAGAGGAGACAGAACAGGATGCCTCTACCCAGCACTTGCAATTCGTTTCATTTATCAACAGATGACGCTTGTACTGCCCTGCTGGGTCTCAGCACCTCCTTGCTTCTGTGTCCTCAGATTGTAGGAAAGCACCCTTATTCCCACTTTATTACAGACGACAGAAGTAGTCTGTATACGGACCCATAAACCAGACACCCATAAGCCACTAGCTGCACCAAAGTTATT
This sequence comes from Zapornia atra, assembly GCA_013400835.1. NCBI lineage: Eukaryota > Metazoa > Chordata > Aves > Gruiformes > Rallidae > Zapornia > Zapornia atra. The sequence goes on along the minus strand of VZTU01000056.1, from coordinate 263,968 downwards.
CTCAGAAATCCCAGTCAGCTACCACCTAATCCCAGCAGCACTGAAGTTATTACTGCTCTTCTTCCCCAGCACATCTTCTATGCTTAAGGACACATCTGTCTTGACAAGACTGATCACCTCAGCAAGCATCTCAACATCAAGTTCACATGCATCAGAAAACAATACCCATCGCCTAAGTGGAAGAAGCATCACCAGACACTATGTCTCTCCTCATCCTGGTAACTGTCCTAACCACTTGACTGAGGCATCATGCTTCCTCTTGCTCAGTTTCTCAGGCACACTGAGTTTTGATTATTCCTGGCATAGCAGATGAGTTTCAAGAGGGGGAAGTGACACTACTCCTAACTGGCCTGTGACTTGATGATGAGAATTCTCCCCAGGGAAGGAGGAAACTTGGATTGGAATCCCCCTTCTGCCCCTGGGACTTGAGCATGATGTCACATCACTCAGCGCTGCAACATCAAAGCCCTTTCTTTGTCAGTTTGGCCCTAACCAAATGCCTTACAGTACATACATCTACTGGAACAAGAAAAAACAAGCTTCCAGGTCTCTTGGTTTTTACACTGGTATCTTCAATGGACCATCTTTTCTTTCTTGATAGATGTCAAAGCTCGTGGGAATGAAATGGCAGCCAGGAAGGCATTTCTTATCTTACAGTTGCATCTGCAACATGCTTTTCAAGACAGAGCAAATCAAAATAACTCTTTTTGCCAGACGCCAAAGAAAGCTATAAAGACTCAAGAGCATTTCAAGCTTGTCTTGAGTGGGCATTACCTTATTTTATTCACAAAAATGTTTGCAGCTTCTGCATTAATAAAAGGAAAAAAAAAGACAGGCAACAGCTTGGTATTACTCTAAATGTTATTTTTTTCTAATTCTGAGCTTCCATACAGTCAATCATTAAAGCATGTAAAATACAAGTTTCACGACTTCTTTCACAAATGTCTTTGACCAAAGTATTTACAATGTATACTCTATGTGAAAGGATATATTCAATTCAGAGTGTATAAACTATAATACAGAGTTATTAGCACTTTTTATCATTGTAAGTCACCTACAGAATGTCTCCTCTGTACATCAGAGAAGTCTCTTTCATAACTTATCGTTTTATGGTGCTATATAAAATAATACTGGAACTATGAACCATTCCAACTGAAAGCATTCCTGCTATGCCCACTGCAGTTCTAATCCCCGCAATTTGCGAAAATTCAATCTTGATGTCAAAGTACACAACACCCCAAATTTCAGTACAAGAGTGGACCCTGGGATGGAGTCCATCACACATGTCCAATACCAACCTTCTGCATGCATGAACATTTTGAGACTTCACTTCCCAGGCTGCCCCTGACTAGATGAACTGCAGAACTTGGAATTCTACTAAAATCGTATTTTACACATGCAGAGCAAAGCAGCAGGGAAGAACAACAGCATGGAAATCAAAGGCTTAACATTTTTTGGGGGGTGGAGAGGATTAGTGACCTACAGTTGTTGTATATAATTTTAGAGACACTTGCCCTGTTAACCTAGTTACAGAGCCAGCAGTCAGTAGCAATTGAAGTCACAGTGGCAATGATATCTTGCTGTCAATGCACCAGTAGAAAAAGATCACCATGAAGCAGACAAAAGCACCCCCAAAGATGTTTTTTGAGACTATATATAGTCAAAGACATTATAAATATGTATTTAAATATATAATTTATATATATTCAAAGACTACATACATATATATGCACACACATATTCACAACTCACAAGATCAAATAAACTTTTGCCTTATTTTCTCCCTAAGTTCTAGGGTTTTTCTAGTGTATACTTACCTTGTTGGTTTTCTAAAGGGCTTTTTTGTCTTTACTTTCCTTTTCTCTTCTTTCCCGTTAGAACAAGAGAGCATCTCTTTCTACTTTGCAGGCACCTAATGACTTTCCATTTTATGTTGCCCCCCCTTCCAATTTTCTAGTCCTTTCTACTTTAAATAAAAACCATAGACAAAATGAAATGTGTTTGTTGTTTGTCAAAACAAACATATACTGGCTTCATCCATTTTTATCCATTTATGAGGATGCGGGCTTCCAGCAGGCAGAGCTGGGAGACCAGTTATAGTCTCTTTGCCAGCTCTCCACTGCTGTAGTTCCTATGCCACCACTCCATCACCACAGCTTAAAAAGTAGAAGACAGAACCTAGCATGACTACAGCACTACTATCCCTGTGCCACAATCACACCTTTATTCTGTTACACAAAAATACACAACTGTCCCTGCCTTGGCTTCTTCTTCCCACACCACATCTTGGAATCTCCAATTTCACTCTCTCCCACCACTTCTGGTGTTCCCAAGCCACAGGCCAAGAATGCCAGGAGGTTTCAAACACAAGCATCGTATTCAGAGTGTACCCACCCACAGGCATATGAAAAAAAAAAAAAGCTTTGGCATTTCTTTAAAGGAACTGTGCACAAGAGCACAGACATCTGAAACCAAAGTGTAATGAGCAGTGTTCAGACATCATAAGATTCACCACCTTCAATTAAGAAACACTACTATAATAAAAAATAAAAAAACCCTAATGAAATGCAGTTGTTGCATCATCTAAGATATCACAGATCAAAACACGTCAACCTTGCAATAATATTCATACAAAGACAGTTAAGGATATTGGAGCATATTCAAGTCATTCCTATTTTTAAACTGCCTTTTCATCTAGAGAAGAACTATGATAATCTACTTAGTGTGCTTATGTTCCAATGGTTAAACAAGAAAAAAGTTAAAAATGAAGATTTCTGGTTTTTTGCATTTTCAGCATTGCTGAATCTACCAACAGAACAGATGAGCTTCATTCAGTATTGAAAAAAACATGTTCCTCTCACTTTAACTTTTCATTACGGACAAGAACAATGTAAAGATCTCAAATACAAGATCTTGAAATCATTTAGGAGACAAACTGTATTAGCATGGACTGGTAAGACCTCACAAGAATTTGTCGTCACTGATGCGAACTACTGCCATCTTAACAGAGTCTTCCAAGGTACCAAGAGTAAATATGCTTGCATGACGATCAAAATCTCTGAATCCATACAAGAATGGCTTCTCAAAATTGGTTTCAAACTTAATTGCAGAAGGACTTCAAGAAAGCCTAAAGACTGAGTCGTTTAGCACCCTCTTTTGATTAGAATTAGTTTGCCTTTCTACTGAATGCACTTTACCTTTCTATATATTCTAGGTCCAGCTATTATTGGAAGCTCCTCATCAAGCCATCTTTCAGTAAAACACCTACCATTTTCAGGTTGGAACAAAGCAACTTTTATAACCTCATAGCGCTGTCTGCTCGCAATGCCCAAACTCATAATACATCAATGTTTCCGTTATCGAGCTTTATGGCAAGGGGTTTCCCAGTTCAGCCATAAAAAAACCTCTGATTCAGTCCAAATGTTCAAGTATTTCTCATCTTCAAACAATCCCCCTCTCCCTAATCACAAAAAATAACACTGAAGTGTATGTTAATCCATCAGTGCGTGTCGATTGCCATTTATAGACGCTTTTAGCCAAATGGCTCATTTTAAAAGGAAAATGTATACACACACGATGATCTCTTTAGTTCTAACTCTATCAGTGTAGCCTTTAAATCCACGCTTCTAAGCAGAAGCAAATCAGCAGCTATTTTCAATAGGGATTTTTTTTTTTTTTTAGTAACTATTTCGGGTTACACTGTTTCATTCGTCTAAGCTAAGCATCACCAGTACACCTTCACATCACAGGCTAAACTCCTTTTCGGTCTATGAACAAGCAAGTTCAGCCCAGTACACAGTAATACTACGTGCATCCTACGGGACAAACCTGCAAGGAAAAATACAGTTGCATTGAAGAAATAAAAAAGCATGCGAATTACAACATGCAAGGCTCCGTTAGATCTCAGCAAGCTAGAGAAGCCACTGACCCAAGGAGACAGCAAATTTCACATTGTATCACTGGAACTTCCCGCATTTTACTACTACAGAAACAGAAAAAGAAGAAAAATGTCCTAAGGCAGGGCACAGATCCGCGCAGAGGTGCACATACAGCCTTTCACATCACACACACAGGCTCACATCGGCACAACATGAGATGATGCCTCTCAGCACTAATACCATTTCTCCGTTTCTTTCCGCAGGTAATTCGGATCACAGACACTCGAAGATACAAATAAATCAAGATGTAAATGCCTTACCTTCCTATTTTACAAGCCACTGCAGTTCTCAGATTATGAGTCAGTCATAGGTTCATCTGCAGAGGAATGACTCAGTATAAACTTTTAAACACTCGTTATTTTTTTCTAGCCTACAACGCGGTAATTAATTTAGCGTACTGAAACGCGGCGCTGCGAAACGGTGCAAAAAATGAATGGCGTGAAAACAAAACACTTTTCTTTCTGCTCACGCCAGGCAGGCAGACGGGCTTATAGCGCAGGGCTGTTGTAGGCAGATAGACTTCACAAAAATATAACTCCTTCCGCACCGATCAGGGGCAGCTCCGTACCGGCGCCACAGGAATCTTCCCGGCGGCCACCGCCGAAGTGCCCATCGCACGGGAGCCGGGCGGCCGCCGGCGCAGGCACCGCCAGCGCGGCGCAGAGCAGAGCCGGGGCCGCCGCAGAGGGCAGCCTCGGGAGGTGCAAAGTTGCGGGGGACCCCGCGCTCGGCGCCCAGGCGCGGCGGCTGCCGGCAGTGCCCCTTTAAAGGCCGTCGGCCCGCCCCCAGCACTGCATATGGAGGGAGCCAGGAGCGGAGCGAGGCTTCTGCATTCAAACGACACATCAAACGCCGCAAGCGCCGCCGCACGGCTCCGCTCCGGGCTGCCGGCCGGCCTCGCCTCC
>VZTU01000056.1:230218-257956 GCA_013400835.1 Zapornia atra | reverse complement strand
GCGTTAAATAAAAAAAAAAAGCCGCTGGGAAAAAGGGGAGGGAGGAAAAACCGCGGAGGGGAGGGAGGGGAAGGAAAGGAGGGGGAGAAGAGTCTGGAAAAGATCGGGAAAGAGCAGCCGGAGAGGCCCATCGGCTCAGACGGGCCCGGGTCGGTTGCAGGCGGGGTGCAGCCGACCGTAGGTGGCAACCCCGAGTCACCGGCCGGCGGGGCGGGGAGGTGCGTTCCCTTCCCCTGAGTCTTGGAGGTGTGAGAGGGACCCGTTCTTCGTCCTCCCTCCTCAGGCGGCTCAAGCCGGCGGCGAGGGAAGGGGGTGGACGCTGACACCCGATGGAACCTGTCGCCTCGGGCGGTCAGGTTGAATGAATGCCTGTATCGGGCTCGCCTATCGCGGTGTGTTCTGATTAGGGCAGATGGCCGGCCGGTTCTCCGCGACCTCGCTTGTAACGCGGGGCACCGCCGTTCGGCAGCTGGTCTCCCCACGGCCCCACCGGGCTGCTGTGAGGGGAGGAGGAGAGGCGGTTCTAGAGCAGAATCGGCGCGGGGGCTCAGCCAGCTTCCTGGGGGGGCGGGGGTCAGCCAGCGCCGGGCGGGGGGCTCTGCCAGCGCCGGCGGCAGCGCGGGCCGGGGTCGGATGTGGGGGCGGACTGGGGGTTTCGGAGCAGCGGTGGGGCTGGTGGGTCAGGGAGAGCCGGAGCTGTGAGGAATGTGCGGAGCTGAACACGGAGAAATGTGTGGTGTTTGGCTAATTTCAGTGGGATGAGGTCACCATCCTTTTTGGACGTTGTTTATCGAGGGATCACTAGGGAGGAACAGTTGGATGCGTGATCCTGAACGGACAAGCTTTGCGTCATAGTTGCCGCTTACAGCATCTCCCCGCGTCCCGAAATCCATCCTGACCCTCTTCGGTCTTCATCCCCCGGATCTCTGTAACGCCCACGCCAACCTGCCCTGCGAAACCAAACATCGCTAGCTCCGGCTGTGTCCTCACCAGCCCCCAAAATGCGAAGCTTGGCTCGCACTGCTAATTCCCTCCTTGTGTGCTGGGTTTTTTTTTCCTCATCCCACTTCTGTGCCAGTTCCTTTCTCTCCCCGCACCCCGCCTCTCTCCCGCCTTTTGCTGCTGTCCCCGTAAGAGGCTGGCTTAGCTGTCAAGACAACTGCGCCTTTCAAAATGATGCCGTGAACCTGCGATCAGAAGGACAATCTAAGACCGATGTCTTAAATGTTCCCATCAGTTATTCAAGATTGCTTAGCTCTGGACCGGCTGATAGGACTGTGCACCGAGCCTGGATTTCTCCAGCAGCGGGGCTGCAAATAAGTTTCTGTCAGACACAAACCTGCAATTTCCTTCTTTGCCACTCTTTTTGCTGTTGTGTATGTGTCCTCTTGTTTTGCCCTAAAAAAAAAAAAAGATGGAAAAAGGAAAAAAGCATAATAGGATTCCAGTGCCTGTAGCTCTAGCAGCTATACTAATGTATTCTTCCCCAAAAAGAGAAAACAAATTATTCTTCCATCTAAAAGGTGTCAGAAGCTTTTCCACATGTAGAAATGTCTCTTGCTGAAGGGATAAAGTGCTGATCTAAAGCAATATCTACTGTTTCAAGAGCTTTGGCAGGTTTTTTTCTTTCCCTGACTCTACAAGACTGGAAAGATTTCTAATACAATTATGACAGTGAGATATGTCACCAGTGTCTTTAACTGGTTTGGAATTTCGTTGTTATACATGAAATGGAGGGGGGCTGAAATGCTGTTCCATATTCATGTTCAGAATATAGTTGTTGGAGGGGCAGCTACTTACAACAGCAGAAAGAATGGTAAAGACCATGGACTAACTCTGTATTTTAGTCAAAGGGTTTGAAGAAATAAAATAATAGGGCATTGCATTGGAAAATTTCACAAGAGGAAAGAATTAAAATCTCAGAGAGAAGGGTGGCAATCCATTACAAACTTGGACAGGGATAGTTATCTCCAAAAACTATGCATGGGGAGGTACAAAAGAGTGAGTACCATATGAGTATGGGAAACTGTCATTTCTCAGATAGGGACTGGAAAATACCACTGGGGAATGGTAGGGCTTAAATGTTCACGACTGTCGTCGAAACTCCATTTCTCAAGCAAACAGGGAGTGAGTCCATGAACGAGGATGCTATTTTAGGCCTAGTATTAATAAGCAGCAAGGACCTTGTAGAAGGCCATAGTATTGAAAATACTCTTGAACTGAGCAATTGCAGACTAATCCAGCTTATGTTAAACTGCAGGAGAGACAAACGTAGATCTTTGCCTAAGGCTTGGGATCACAGAACAGCAAACTTGCAGAAACAGAGGAAATTCATGAGGCTTACAGGACAGAGGAACCCAAGGATTATTTTTACCCAGAAATATTGAAAGAAGCTGGCAAAGGAAATTACAGTTTTCAATGCAAGGATCCACTCAAGGTTAAAAGTACCCCCATGTCTAAAGCACTCTGTAGCCAAAGGAGGAAGGTGGTGATGCTGTTCGCCTTAGGCCTGTTCCTCTGGACTTAGTATGTGGGTGAATTCCCCCATGAGAAATTGTGAGCTGCCAGGGAATAGCTGTGGAAAAGGCTTATGTGAGTCTATGATGAACAAAGCTGGGTATTTTTAGTAAAGATAGGGAAGTGTTTGTATGGCTTTACACAGCACAGCTAAGGACCCTCGTTTGGAAAATTATGTGCAGTTCTGGTGACTTACGATGAGAAAAGATTGGCTCAGGTCACCACAGGTGCAGAAGAGGAATACTGGGGTGATGGAGAGCAAAAATCCCTTTTAATGGGAGTTGCAAGCAAACTTGGCTTCCTTAGCTAGCCAAATGAAGTGAAAACAGCATTAATGATTCACTGCAAATACATGCAAACACTAAATATCACGGAAGGAGAACTATTTAACGAATCGTGCTAGTAGAAGGATGTGGGGTTATAAATTTGTCATGAGCACACTTGGACTGAAAAACCTTCTAACCATTCAGGACTGAACACACAGTGCTCTAGGCACAAGCACCTAAATCAGGGCATGAAGCTTTGGTGCATCCAATGGGGATTTAAAGGGGACTGAGCTGCTGACCTTTGATGTTGTACTTTGAACATTCCCGAGCTTCAGGGCTTCTTCTGGTCCTCTACCCATCTGCGTTTGGCTTGTGAGGGTTTTTTCAGCTACCACTGAAGCAATGGAAATCAGTTAGACAGGATGTAGAGAGGACACTGGTGACATTAAATCATCAGGTGGTTTGCGGTGCATCCTGCTCACAGGCGTACAGCTGAGTTGAGTGCCAGATTTGGGTCACAGCTAAACCTTTTCCCTCAGGTGAGCCTGGCAAAGGACTGTTTTGCCTTTGTCCCCCCTGTCACTTTCTCAGAATCTTCTGAGAGATTTATTTGGCAAATACCTTGTTGCAGCACTGCTGGTCATAGTCTTCTGTGAGGCTGTGCTTGAGAGGTTTGGTCTCTTACTGCAACTCTTGTGTTTATTAGCTGATACTGAGAAGTGGCTTGTGACCCTCAGCGAGCAGGGGCTGGAAGAAAGGTGTTCTGTGAGACCTCCCAAACAAAATGTCCATTGTGTAGTTGTAGAGAGGGATCATTTCCAGTTCTGTCTTCCCAAAAGCAGCATCAACAGGTTATTTTAATGCTGAAAGTAAACCTGACAGAGGGGGAGAGAGAAGGGAGGGCGGTAAACAGTTGTTTCTTGTATGAATTGACCTATTGTAATTAACAGTCATTCAGCCGAACTATTCTAATTGGTAATGTTACAGCACATCCTTATTAGCCCTGCTGTTTGAGGTGCAGTTTGACACTGCTTCTGTACATAATGCTAACTCTGAGTGTCAGAGCGCTGGTGTACATTGTGCATGCCCTCTCCACTGTCTCTGCAGAAAGTGGTTGTGTCTCCTTCCTCACTGATACCCATCATGGAGCTGAGCAGGACATGGCAGGGCCTGGTTTCTGCATTCCTGGCACTGAGGCAGCTTCTTGACTTGCATCTTCCTCATCCCATGCTTTGGATTGAAGATGCTTATTAACAGAATAATGAAATCATGATACTGGTTTTTATTGCTGAAGCACAGCCCAAGAGGACCCATATCATGGGAATACACATTCATTTATTGCAACCTGTACATGAGATAAAAATTCCCTGGGGTTTATTTCAACTGCTACTAAGAAATAATGTATAATGTGGTAGCCCACTTGGTTAAGGAACAAAAAGATTTCCCCTGCCCAAGTGGTGATTTTCTACTTGAAATTCCTAGAAAGCATTGGCTTTTTAAATGACAAGCATTTGAGGTGAAACATTCCCGAGCCTCCTACAAGTTAGTTATACATGCTTTTATGAGTATGCTATGTGGCATTTTTCCTTTCTTTCAAGCTAATTGTAATTCCCAAGTCAGCTTATAGATCTGCTTCACAAATGACAAGAAATATTAGTATGGCACATCACAACCGTGTCTCCATAATCTTAGGGCCTCCTTACGCTCTTGTTGAGGCTATTAAAAATACATCGAGGTCCCCAGGCTCCCCTTCCATCAAGACTGCCATTGTGCCTGTGCCAAATTGACTTTGAAGTCAGATGAAACTTTTTGAGTGTGTGTCACCAGATTTCCAAAGAGGCCTGTAAAGTAGTTCACATGAAATCTAAGCTGCACCTGGAAAAAGAGACAAGATACAGTTCCACAGCAGGGATTTACTAGAGCACAGCAATGCTTCAGCTGTACGTCTGTCTCTCAGTATGGCTCCAAAATCAGAGCTGTGATGGGAAGAGTGCAGACTCAGCAAGACCAGCCTCTCCACCATATGGAGATTTCCCTGTGACAGCTGAATCTGAATATAACCGGTAAAAGCATCTTAAAGGCTGCTTTGTGCCTTTTGAGCAGCACAAAGCAGCTTTATCAGGAACAAGGACTTGGTCCAAAAGTTTTCCCCAGACATAAAACGTCAGTTATTATACTAGTTTGTAACTAACAACTGCAAGGGTTCTGTTGAATACCTGGCAAAGTAAAAGGCTGACATGAATATAACAGCTGTATTGATTTATCCAGATGCCCTTGTTTTCTGGCTGATCCACCTATCTCTGAAAATATCCTTAGGATCCTTTCTCCACAAAAAATCTCAGAATCTAATCATACAAGAGGAAAAAGCCTCACCTAATATTGGCAGAAGGACCAGGTGAGTACACTTCAATGCTGAGAATCATTCGCTACTGTAGAAAATGTTATTGGCTCTTCACAGTAATCAATAATAGCTGTTTCTTCAGGGTGACGTAACTATTTTTACTTTCACCTCTTCTGCATGTAGTCATGGGAACACCAACCAACCTGTGAGAATCAGGCTTGCGAACATTTTGAGCGTTTGAGGTGACTGGGAGGTGGTCATTGAGTCTCATCACTTTCCCAGCTTCCAGCTTAGCTGTGTCCCTCTCTTCGAGTGCCACCAGAGCATCATAACAGATTTGGTTCCTGTCATGCCAGCTGAGAGGCTTTTTCTCCCCCCTTTTATTGACATTGCCCTAGCAAGTTCTAAAGGAGGATTTCGGAGTATTTTTGACAATCATTTTAGCCTCTGGGTGTCCTTTTGTTATAAGTAAACTGCCTGCAAAAGATGCGTTTCCAAACCCTGAAATATTCCGTCCCGACTTTACGCACAGCCTGACCCAGGCAGAGGTACCAGGCTTCAGGACCAAAGAGGCTGCCGCGGGATGGAACCTCAACGTTTGCTACGCAGTAATGCCAGCAGATTCCTGGAGAGGATCCAGTCAGTAGCAATCATCATCTAAAGAATAGTTGTTCTGGAAGCCTAGAGGAAAACAACACTGCTCTTGTCAGTGCTGCTCCCTTGGGAGCTATAGCTGATACAGCTAACCCTGTTTTGCTGTGTTAAATCGCATGGATTTGCCCACTGCGTATGACGAGATACCGCTGTCCTCCACTAAAGGCTGTTCCACTCTGGGTCTGGTTCTTACAGATGCAGTTTTGGGACTTCCTTCATGGCATTAACAACTCCGTGGCAGCCTTTCTCTGATATGTTATCTAGCCCTCTGGTGTACCCATGTGTGTTGCATCCAAAACATGCACACACCTGTATGAAAACCTAACGTCTTGTCTCCGGCTTTTACCATAAAGCTTGTATGCCTTCTTTGTCTGCCTCTTGTTACTCAACAGTTTTTTCCACAGTTCTTGGCAGTTTTATCACCTCATATAGTAACTGGTGATGCAGATTTACAGTTTCCCAGGTACCATTCATTCTGCCTCATGACAATATATATAAAATGTGGTAACTTTAAAGAAAAAATAATTACCCAGCTCTTTGTCTGAAGATATCTCTTAGCTGGATTCTACTTATCCACCTGAGCCTTCAGCGTTAGGAGAGGAAAGAAGATCAGCATGTTCACTGACTGATATTTAGGATAATTTCACTTTTGTCTGTAGTTTTTTTATCACAGGGTCTGGGGAGGCTCCTGCTTTGTGCATATGAAGAAAGTGACAGAAAGTGCTCCAGGTGGTATCAGGATGAGAGTCACTGTCTTGGGATGCAAAAACTGACTGCCTTAGTAACCCTCACGTATCGCATAGCTTTCCTTCTCCCCTCTCACCAGTTATGATGAATGCTCTGCAAGCCACATTACACCCTAATCAGCATTTGCATAATCTTTACTATCTCTATGATTACGGTATGAGGGGGTTATATATAAGCTAGACGGTAATTAAAGAGAGCTAGAAAGAACCCAGCTCCGATGATTAGCATAAAGGAGTAATGACTCAAGCACACAGACTGGGGAGAAAAGCTGAGATGGAAAAAAGGTGAGTTGGCTTTCAGGATAAGACTTCCAGTGAACCTGAGAGCTGTAGGATGACAGAACTGCCAGTGCCGGGTGGAGGAAGGAGGAGGCCCCCAGTTTGAGGAAGGCCAGTGTCAGTTAGCTGCCAGATAACCGTAGTGAGCTGTGGATCCTTCGGGTATGGCATTTGGAAGAGAGCTACCCTGGTAACCCTTTCTCTACCTTGAGTTGCTTAATCATGCAGTACTTCTGGTGCAGACCCACATCAAAGCCTGAGGAGCAAGAGGAAGCCAAACAGACCTGTCAGACATTGAGTCTTCAACCATTCTGCTGTAGAGGTTGCTGGTTGGATACTGGGGGATAACAGACAACTTCAATTGGCACCAACTTACACAAGAGCCATGTCTACCAGAGAAGCAGCCCCTCTTGCTCTTCCAGATGCTGAACAACCTGTTGTAGAAGTGGTGAAATATGAACTCAGACCCTGGAGTCTGAGCTAGAAGTGTTAGAAAAATTGTTTTGTAGCCTTCAGATGATTGAAAAGGAGTGTGTCTAACAAAACTGGCTTGAAGATTTTCCACAGAATTGAGTGACCTACTGCTGTCACTGGTGGTCATCGCATACAGCCATGGGATGGTTATCAGTCACAAACAACCTCCTGTAGAAGAGGGTGGTAACACTTTGCTGTAGCTGCCCTTAGGGAAAAAAAAAGAAGAGCTCCTTTGAAACTCAGATGCTTAGGCTGCAACTCTGTAAAGAACCTTTGGAGCAGCAGCAGATGTACAGAGAAGTCATCTGGTCATCTTACAGGACACACCTAGTAAAATGCTGCCAGTGTGGAAAGCAAGGACTTTTTGCAAAGCAAAAAGAGATAAGCATACATTTGTTCATAAAAAGAGATAACAATAGAACAGAACCTGTTGGCAAACTGCAGGCAGGCCCAGGCACACTCGTGATTTTAGCAGATGTAGCCAAAGAAACCCCAGAATATTCCAAGTGCAACCCTCTCACTTTAATAATAGCAGACCAATGTCATCACTGGTGTTGAGGACAAGGGCCTGCCAAGTCTATTCTCAAGTGGAATAGCTGAATTCTCAGGATCCCTAGGGAGACAGGACAATAGGACTTCACCATTCAGTAGGTCATGCCACAGCAGTTCCCAGGTTCTTCACTGTTTCGTTCTTCCTAGATTATATCACAGAGAGATAAGAGCTCGCATCTGATCCTGTACCACTTTCCTGAGGTCAGTCTCCAGTGTCTGCTCTAGCCATTCAGAAAAGTGCTTCCACATCCTGAGTTAAATGCTCCCCTGTTGCAGACAGACGTGAGTTAAAATGCAGCACAAAATCTGATGGCATCTCTGTGCTGAACTAAAAGTTGCAAGAAGCTAAATTGCTCTTTGATTGCCTTGTGTGAGGTATGTGAATTTGCCTTTATGCAATCTCTGCAGAGTTAAACCAACATAATCTAGAGCAGAAGGAGGCCCCAGACCTCTTCTCAGCTGTTAGAGATAACATGCCATCATGAACCTAAAAACTAGTATCCTGTATCCTGCCCTCCTCCGGTTTCCCTGTGCTATCAGGAAATGTTCTGATCTTAGATCCAAAGTGGAAAGCTGTGGTATTTGCACTAACTTTCCTGGAGTTACTCCCAATCCTTACTGTGGTAACAGATTGTCGACTCAGCTGAGATCAGAACTCTTTTTTCCGTTAGCTGGGTCTCCCATTTCAGCGGTTGGCTGAGTGTGGCAATCTGCATCTTTCCCTGGAGAAGGAGAAGTTATTTCTAATGGTATTGCTGCTACAGTATAGCTTTGCACCTTTTATATACTTCAGGAGGTTCTATATTTGTAAGAAGGGCATATCTGAAACTCAGACACCTTTGAGGAGCTACAAATTGCAAATTCTTGCAATTTTTTATCTTAAGTTTTGTGATATTTGAGGCTTTTTCCTCAAAGTACCAGCTCTTGGAGTGATGTGATTATGTGGGAAACTCTCATTTTTCTTTCATTTAAACAAAAAGGCAGTCATTTGCTTGCACTCATGGTTGTAGATAGAAAGCTTAAATATATAACCTGAGCACAGTGCAAAGGCTCAGGAATCAGAAGGCGAAGCAAAATGGGTTGGACATATATTCACTCCTAAACATTATAATTAGAAGTCCGTGTCATGATATTTTTTTTAAGATCTGACTCATGATTTCTAAATGATTCAATTTGGCAATATCATATAGATTCACTAGGCTCTTGGATAAAATTCTTTGTCACGCTAGAGGCTAAATTGAGCCAAGACTAAGTCCACTGTAAAGAATTACACGTATTGTCTATTCTTGGCTTTTTAAAAATATCATCTACTCCTTACAAAAACTCTATAACACAATGAAGACTAAAGCTTTCATCCAGCCAAGGCCCAGCATATGACAAATAGAAAAATTGAAAGCCACAACAGAAACAGAAGCTAATAAAACTTCAAATAGGTGACATTTATTTCTTTAAAGTGTAACTTTTTCCATACCCACTGGACCACAGTCTGTTCTGGGTTACACTAGGGTAAACCCAGAGTAAATCCAGTGAAATAATGTGACTTTATTGGTCACAACTAATATATTTTGCTGTGAATTGGTATCAGTTCTTCTAAGCTGATTTGTCATTCCATTTCCAGTTCCAGCATTTATATCAAAATCTAGTAAGAACAATGTGACGGGGGAATTGAGGAAGTGCTAAAATTAAGCTTGGGTGTGCAACTTCAGTTTGACTGATATCCCTTCTGCCCTGCTTCTGCTTATTAATTCTGAAGCCTTTAATGATGCCATCACATTTTTTCCACAGGATCCTCGACCTCCCTGAGTAACAGATCACTCTGTTGGGGTTTAAATGTGAAGTGTGCAGTAACAAAGACTCCTGCCTTCCAGGTCTCTATTTCACTTTAGCCTTAAAGAGATACTTGGTGCTAAGCAAACCACATGCTATAGAAAGTAGGTGAAAATGAGCTATTCCCACACTAAGCTGGTAAGAAATCCCAGAATGCAAAGAGACTTTACTGTGCTCTGCTTCCAACACAATGTGCAAGAAGGAAAAAGCTCGTGGTCTGTAAAAGAAAAACAATCCAGGAGTCTTATTTGCAGTCTGATGTATAATCAGAGGGTGTTATTGATCGTGCTACTAGTGTGCTGTTGGCAAGGTCTTTGCTTGAACAGATGCACCTTGTAATCAAAGTTGAAAGACAGATAATGAAATTTATTTCTAAAACCCCACCTAACTTTCCCCCAAAATAACAGAGCAAAATGGAACCCTTGCCAGGCTGGTATGAAGATGGATTGAGAATTTGTGAAGCCCCCAAGAACAGCCCTGATGAGCACTAGAGAAAATTTTAGGACTTGAGCTACCATATCACCCTCCAAAGCGAAGTGCACCTATCCTTCAAACTCTCTTTTAAAATTCTGATTACCTCCTTAAAAAAAAAAAATCACCCAGATGGGATTCAAAGGGCAGAAAAGAAGGATGTGCCAGAGAAAACCAGATATATAGCATTCTTACTTAGGAGGAAACAGATGGCCTTTAAAACAAGCCCGAATATCACACAATAAAATATGTGTGGGGCCACACATTAATTACTACAGATAAAACAAAATTACTAAGGAATCCTCTGCCCATGTTGTGTACCAAAGGAATTCAAGTCCTTTGGAAAAAATAGTATCCCACCAAGGACTGCATCTTAATGCAGTCTCTATTCTGGTATTTTTCTGAGTCATCTGAATTTCTGAATCACCTGAACTTCAACCTCATTGTCATTTGTGCATGTAGATTTCTAGTATGGGTTGAGGGGAAGCAGAGCAAAGACTTTTTTTAATGTATCATCTGGAATCATTCATATCCTCATGCTCAGAAAGAGAAGACTCTTTAGATCTGCTCCACAGATTGCTACCACTTGAACTAATGGAGTATCTGCCATGTACCCTGGAGGGGAGAGCACCTCTGCAGCCATCACAGTTTCTCTGCTATTTATCATCAGGGGAACAGGGAGGCTCAGCAGCCTGATCCCCCTTCCTTGCACTGTTGGGGCTATCACACATCTCAATGGGCACTGCCCTAAAATGGACCTTTCTGTATCTCAGTCTTTTCCACATCCCTGCTTCCTCTCATGCTGTTTGCTTCTCCCAGTGTTTTAGCTTCATTCTCCATTGCTCAGGGATCTCACCCTCATCTTAGTCTTTCTGGTGGTCTCTCTGTAACTTCCATCTCAATTCTCCAAGTACTGTTCTCCTTACAGACTGTCAATGCCTTCGTGCCGAGGACCAGCCATCTTTTAATCACATTAATTCCTGTTTCTCCTCCTTACTGCTTACAGAATTTCCCTTTCCCTTTCTCTCCACTCCCCTCTAGGCCTGTGCCCTGCACCAGAATACCATTGGGAAACCTTGGCAAAAAACCCCCTGCAAAGGAAGGTTATTGAAGACAGCGGTGCTGCAACCTGAGCTCTTGTTGGTGCTTGAACACTACAAGGGCCATGTAATGCAAAGTGTTGAAATATCATCAGAATACACACAGAAGCAAGGGTCAGGATGTTTTTCCATGATTCAGGATCACAATTTCAGTTGCCCATCACATGATACACTTCACAGAACACACATGTTTTTAAATAGTTATAGGAAACCCCAGAAAACATGAAAGCAGTCTAGAACTGTGGTGTCCAAGAATCTGTAACATGTGCTCTGAGAGATCAAACGAAGGGGCTAATTAGTCTTCTCACCTCATCTTTCCTGCAAGGCTAGACTTAGTTTTACAACCCAAATGAATGGGAGGAGTAGTCTGGTGAGGATATTTATTGAATATGAAGTAAATCCATCCTAAACCTTTAAAATAAAAGGCAAAAAAAATCACCAAATCCCTAAACTTCTCATGGCATAGTCAAAGGGCTTCTCTAATTGAAGAAGGTCAAAGGAAAACAGGTTTGGAAATCTAAAATTTGCCTAATTTCTGAAGAAAGAAAAAAAACCAACCCTACAAATTATTTTACCATGAAGCATTAAGAAGAGACACACTTGCAAATAGAAGGGTCAGAGCAAATACAGCATATCCTGAAGCCTTCAAAGTGATAGCAATAAGACACTTAATATACCAATGTCAAATCTTTATGTCCTTTGTGTATTCCAGTAATAACTGGAATAAGACTGATTTTTGCCTCTAAGCTTATATTTCTCTTTTCCCACAGTTCAGAGAATCCCTGCTGTCTGGAATGAAGTTTGGAGGGGACAAAGACAGAACAAGACTAGGTATGACTAGCTAAATCATTAGGAGTGGCCCAGGATGCTGAGACTCAGAGATAGGTGCTGTAATATCTGGAACAGGGTTATTCTCCCAGTTTCTCCTCTCTCAAGAATCTCTAATTATTTCATGTGGCAGAGAAAAACTTCAAAAGGTCTGCAGGGTTTTCTCTTCCAGCATAATTCCAGCCATGCCTGCATGCTCTGCTGACAGACAGGAGGTGAATGGATCTCTTTGTCAAGGGCTCTAACCCCTGCCTCTTGTGTCATCTCCAGCAGCTGACACAAAACCAACAAAAACAACAACAAAGAAAGACAATAAGGCAAAGTTTCAGGCATCTAGCTCCAGTCTGAATTCTGAAAGGAGAAAGGCACTGCCTGGTGCTGTGCAGTAAGATGTCTATGCCATGGGGAGGGATGGATTTAAAGCTTTGATCAGATGACCTCTTGCAACTGCAGCTGAGTGTTGTAAGGAATCAGGTCCTTGTCCTTCATCTCCTGGGCTGAAACCTGTTGCTTTCCCTTATCAGGGCTGGCAGAGCTGCTGGTGACATAACTCATCTGCTTCAGTGCAACTGGTCAGACATTGCACTGGAGCAGATGAAGAGCACTCAGGTGAACCGTTCAGCTGTGACAAGAGATGTGAGCAACTCAAAGAGCTGTGCTCTGGGTGCCCCATCAGCAGGGCAGTCCTCCTGTCACAGCTAAGAAATGCTCTAGTAATTCAAAGGCACTGGTAAAAGATGGGATGGAGGCTGCAAGGAATTTTTTCCCATATCAATCTTACCACAAAGTTAGTCAAGCTTATCCAAGAGTCACTTGTATCGAATGAGAATATCCTTTAGCTAAAACATTGTTCTCACTGTTATGTGATGGTCTAAATAATAACATAAAATGTACCTTTAGCAAAATAAAGCCGACAGCAGCAGAAAGGCATGGAGAAGCCAGCTGGTGCCTGCCCAGTGCTCAGGATCCCCTGATATACACAAAGCCATCAGGCTGCCTTTTGAAACTTGAATGTTTTTACTATCGACTGATTTTCGTTTTGCCCTGTCTCCTGCCTCCCTCCCTCATCATCACTATGGTGACTACCGTATCACAGCCTGTTTCCTAGCCTTTGAAACTGTCTCACTCTCTCCCTTATTCATCTTTCCTCCCTTACCATCCCTTTTCCTTTTGACCCAAACCTGCCCTTTAAATGATAGGATCAACTCTGGACCATGGCTGAAGTCATCCCAGCTGTCCAGCCTGCCCCTCCTGAGTGCTTGTCTCATCGCTCATCAATCATCTCCTGAACTACCTTGGTTTGCCAAGCAACATTTTAAGGCAAACCGAAATAAGCAACAGTTCACCTTGAAACACACGCTCCCAACTGTGGCAGCCAAAGAGCTGACTGACAAGCAGCTGTACAACAAAAGGGAGGGGAACAAATGTCCTAAGGTAAACTTTCCCTGCTCTTAAAACGGTCTCCTCAATAAATACAGGTAATGAATGCTCATCCATCTTCCTCTTATTGATTTAATCTTATGTCAGACCTACCTTTTCACATATTCTGGAAGAGATCCCATTTTCCTCCATGTGTCACCTAGCATCACCTAGCACAGCGACTGATACGAGCAGAGTTCAGGGATGATAACGAGCCGTGTTGTTTCTGATGCGAGACACAGCCCCAGAGGCTCGGAGGTGCTAACTCAACTTCAGCTGGGTAAATGAAGTCCGAGGCTTCAGGCAGGGCATCTCAGGCCT
The DNA here is from genome assembly GCA_013400835.1 of Zapornia atra. Taxonomy (NCBI): domain Eukaryota; kingdom Metazoa; phylum Chordata; class Aves; order Gruiformes; family Rallidae; genus Zapornia; species Zapornia atra. The sequence goes on along the minus strand of VZTU01000056.1, from coordinate 244,161 downwards.
GCGTATCCCCCTTAACTCACTGAAAGAGAGAGGAAATGCTAAAAGCATCAGATATGCAAAGGATTAAGTAAGGCTGTTATTTTTAAACTCCTTGTTCCCTTTCCCATTTTATCCCAACTTCCTGTAGAAAAAAAGGCTTAAGAGATCAGGTGGGTGATGCACATCTCTCCCCTTTCACCCCCACCTCCCACGTCTTCTTTTTCTTCCATTAGCTAATGTCAACAGTAGAGGAAAGTTCTTTGGACTTGATTAAATGCTTACAGGATTTATAAAAGACAGTGGCCAGAAAGCAGAGAGCATGGTTTTGACCTTCCCTAGTTCACCTCGGATGATTTTGCTCCTGTTACCTAATTTCTAGAATATCACTCAGCCTGAAAATACTCAGGGGTGGGAGCAATGTTGTAAGGGAAAAGAAAGGAAAACATAATGCTTTCATGAGTATGTGGTAAGTATGCAACAGCCAGTGCCATGCTGTGGTGGGCTGACCCAGGCTGGAGGTCAGTGCCCACCAAAGCTGCTCTATCACTGTCCTTCAGCTGGGCAGGGGAGAGAAAATATTACAAAAGGCTCCTGGGTTGAGATAATGGCAAGGAGAGGTCCCTCACCAATCACCCTCATGGGCAAAACAGACTCCACTTGGGGAAAATTAATGTAATTCATTACAAACCAAATCAGAGTAGGATAATGAGAAATAAACCCAAATCTTAAAACCACCTGCCCCCACCTCTCCTTTTTCCCCTTTCAGCTTCACTCCCGATTTTCTCCACTTCCTCCCCCCCAGCAGCACAGGGATGAGTGTGGTGGTCAGTTCATCACAGGTTGTCTTGGCTGGTCCTTCCTCCTCAGGGGTAGGACTCCTCACACTCCTCCCCTGCTCCAGCATGGGGTCCATCCCACAGGAGACAGTCCTCCACCAACTTCTCCAATGTGAGTCCATTCCATGGACTGTAGCTCATTAACTGCTCCAGCGTGGCACCCTTCCACAGGGTTCAGACCTTCAGGACTAGACTATGGGTCCCCCATGGGGTCATGAGTCCTGCCAACAAACCTGCTCCTGGGATCCTCTCTCCATAGGCTGCAGGTTTTGCCAGCAGGAGCTTGCTCCAGCGTGGGCTTCCCATGGGGAGCATGCTCCAGCCTTCTTCAGGTGGCTCCACCTGCTCTGGCATGGGGTCCTCCACAGGCTGCAGGGAAATGACCACTCTAGTGCCTGGAGCACCTCCTGCTCCTCCTTCACCACAGAGTTGTTCCTCTCACATAGTCTCACTCCTCTCTCTGCTACTGTTTGCCATTGCATTGGTGGGGGCATTTTCTCCCCTTCTTAACTCTGTAATCCCATAGGCACTACCAACGTCACTGATGGGCCCAGCCTTGGCCAGGGGCAGGTCTGTCTTGGAGCTGTTTGGTACTGGCTCTGTCAGATGTAAGGGAAGCTTCTAGCAGCTTCTTGCAGAAGCCACCCCTGAAGCGCCCTGCTAGCAAAACCTTGCCACACAAAGCCAGTACAGGTGCCATTGTGGTAAAGGCCAAAAACAGGAGCCCTTCTGGCCACACTTGGGTAGCATGCTGAGGGCAGGCAGGACAGGGCAGAGGGCAGGCTAATGCAGTGCCAAAAAAGTGTGAAAAAACCTCCTGTAGCTTTAACTGTGGTCACACTGGTGCGATGGACAAGCTTCTCCTGAGCAGCACGGCTTGTGGTCCAGGCAAGGACTAACCCAATCTTAGTCTAGAGGTCTGAAGTCTGACTTAACATGAGCCGTAAAAGGATATTGGACATAAGGGATATGTCAGCCGGGAGATGTCTAAATATAGCTTTACGTGAAATGAACACGGGGTGCTGACAATGGCTGCCAGGAGCGTGCGACCTTAGGATAAGGATGAAAAATTAATCAATTAAAAATGTATAACAGGAGATAGCAGCCACCATGGAAGTGCACTGCACAGAGCAAAGGGCTGATTGAGTACCAGGGAGGGGTAGCTGGAGCTGCCTTTGGTTACTGTGCCATACGGCCTGGTACCATTTTTACAGCTGCTGTCCCACCCGCACACAGAGAGCTAGGATGAATCCAGGACTGTCTAGAGCTGCATGGAAGAGCTGAGGTCCCTACAGTGTAATGGGAAGAGCTGTAGTCCCTGCAGGCAGCAGGAAAAAGAGATTCCCTAGCTGGCTATAGCCAGTCGAGAATGGCCAACCGCAGAGGACCACTGGTGGGTCACGTCTCTGGAGCACAGCTAGTTCTGGTGGGTTTGCTGTGGTTAATGAGGATGGGAAAGGCCTTGAGAGATCACCAATTGTGGGGCAGTGGGGTGAGAAGTCACTCTGCTTCCCCTGGCACGCCTCATGTACTGCTACTACTTGGCTACTGCCCCCCTTTATTTGCAGTTACAGTGGTGGCTCGCATGGCCCTGCAAAGAGAAGAGTGGTCATGTCAGGGGAAGGGATGGGTTAAAAAGGAGGAGGAAATGACAAGACAATCTCAAGAGAAACCTGGAGCAGCAGAAAAGCAGGGAAGCTGTAATGAGCAGGGAAGATGGAAAGGAGGAGGAAAGCCAGCCAGCTAAAGGCAAGTGGAGCAGCCGTGGGGAGATGAGGGAGGCAGAGTGGCTGAAGAACATGGAAGTTGCAGAGCACGATATCATTTATGCTTTATGCAGAGATAACAGTAGATCTGAGTATAATTAACTTAAAAGTCAATACTGCCCTTTACGTGATAGGAACATAGATTTGCAGAGAAACAGGCTTCATTATTTTTCCTGCTTGCAGAAGGACCTGCTATCAGGGAAAGCCACTCTTTGGCTGCCTCTTGTAAGGTGCTGGAGGTGACAACAACTGTCCATTTGGGCAAAAAGGGAAAAGGTTATTTTAAATGGGCCGGAGCAAATGTTGTTTTCTTTTGTTCCTTCAGAGAAGAAGAAAAAAAAAGACAAGAGCACACAAATGGAGCGCACAAGGGAAGAGCTGCAGAGACAGAAAACACAGTGGCTGTTGTGGCGCTGACTTTTCCTCTCCATCTCATTGTGAAAGAAAGGGCACGGCGCACACTCTTTATCATTTCCTCTGAGATTATTTGTCCCAGCATTCAGCTGTTCAGGGCACTGCTCAGCCTTTCTGAGCACCCTCGCAGTACTCTGACAAAAATGCAATCTTGGCTGCCTAATCCCGACTTGGAAATAGGGGCACAAGCAGGCAGGGGAGAGAAGGGGAAACCGGGAGAGAGAAAAAAGGAAATAAGAAGTAGAAGCCCAGCTGGGTGGAAATGAAGATTTCAGCCAGATTTCTTCCTTCAATTTCCCTGGCTATGCAATTTTTCCCAGATCAAGTAGAAGACACCCATTTTAGTAACGCAGAGATTCTGGGATTTGAGAAGAACCTGGGGAGGGCAGCCCTGATGGTCACAGTTTTCTCAGAGGTCTCTCCTCCTCACCTACTGCCCAGCACAGACCCCAAATGGGCAGAAACCCCACTCACTCATCTTTTTATCTTTTATTAATGACCTCCTAATTTGCCACATGAATTTAACAGGACCCTGAGCCTGTGACAATAGGCCTTCTGCTCCAAGCAATTCCATGTATTTTTAATGCTTTCATTACTTTTATTTTTTTAAAAAATCTTGTGTGAGGGACTGAGTTCAACCCTGTCCAACCCCAAATACCTTAAAGGTGTTGATTTCTGCATTTATTAAACCAAAATCAGTCCTGCTTTAATTTAGTGAAGCGAACTGTCAAAGCTGCCGCAATTCAGAAGCTCCCGCACACCCTCAGCTTCCATCCTCAGTGTAGGGATGCCAGGGAGGGTGGGCACAGCGCTGCTGGGAAGCTGATTCAGCCGTCACACTCTAATCCACTGCAGCATGCAAGCTCCCAGAGAGTGGTCACCTCTTGTAGGACAAGCTCTCCTTGTGCCGGGCTGGGCTGTGGCAGAGCTGGGATGGGCGCAAGCACCACATGTATCCTGCTGCCCCGCTTTCACAGGGGATCAGGTGGGGACCCTACAGAGTTCTTGCTCTGGCTGGCACCACAGCTATCCCCAGCCCCTATTTTCCCCCATAAATGGAGGGATGAGTGTCACGCTCAGTGTGTGAGCTACCCCTGAAATGCCGGGGAAGGGACTGCAAGGGCCTAGGGGAAAACAGGCTGCTACTGCCAGCTGCCCCGGACAGACAGCGGGCAGGCAGACCCTCCGTCTGCCAGCAAGGCAGCAGCAGCCCCTCTGCAGCACTGCTCCCCTGTGTCCTGCAGCACAGTGCTCCAGGCACTAACACAGGAGAGGAACCAGCCCTGTCTCTCCCTGCCACTGGAGAGGGTCCAAGCAACGGATCTGCTCTCAAGGCTGTTGTGACTGCACTGGAGCAGAGCCCTAGCCCAGCACAAGGGAGAATAGAAGAGGGTGCAGAACGAAGGGGTCCCCTCACCTTGATTTAAAAGCGTTGGAAGTGAGGTTGGGTCCTGTCCTCTGGTATCCCTGCAGGGAGACAGATGGGCACAGCACTAGCACTGTGGGTTTGGCTTGAGAGCTCCAGTGCCTATGATCCACACGACAGGAGGAGCGATCCCCTGTGTGCCCAGCACTGCCATAAAGAACACACGCTTCATAGTCACCAAGGCCAGTGAGTTTTGATTCCAGCTTTTCGAGGCTTCACCTACACACTCACACACACAACCGTCAGGTATTCAGTGAATTTTCGAAATCCAAGGTGCTCTTTTTCATAAGGTTTTAGCTATGGAGGAGTTTTCAAGATTGTGGATTTTGCTTACCTGGCTATGGATTGGCTCCTCACTGCCCACGTGCTTTGTGCTCACAGTGGGTGCACCTGCACCCAAGAAAGCCCCCACTGCCTGTGCCTGGTGTGTACCTTTGTGGTGTTTTGTTCATTGTGTTCCACAGCTGAGGGTCCGGCCATTAATTCCTCTCTCCCTGCATTTTGATGGGGTCGGTCCTACCTCAGCCATGCCAGCAGCAATCCTTACTGGGAAAGGAAAAATAAGTTGTTAAAATATTGACCCTGAAGTACAGAGTGAAGTGAAGAGAGTCTCCAGAGAAAGCCTTCTCTGCTGCATTGTATTAAAAAACCAACTTGGAGATGCCGGAGAGCCAACTGTTTGCCCAGACCCTGGTGAGGAGATTTGATTTTTATTCTACTCTTGCCACTGCCTCCTTTGCTTCCCAGTGAAGGAAGGATGATAAACCACCTCCCTGGGTAGGCAGGAGGGTTGTGTGCAGACCTGGGCCCAGGGCCCAGGCAAGGGATTTGCCATCTGAGGGTGCTGCTGGGTCTGGTTGGGGAGAAGGGACAGGAGCAAAGGAAGCCAGACAGGCTTCCACCACCACACAGTGACCCACCTGCATGAAGTCACCTGAAGGACTGACATCTTAAACTCCAGGACATCTTACAAATCTTACTTTTATGCCTAAAAAATTAAACAGAGCTAAACAGATATTTGCCCTTGCTCCCTGTAAATCTTCATCAGCTGAATCAGTTTGCTCTTTGCTTTTTCTCTGGGTCTGTCATTTTTTTTGTATGACCCATGTGTTGCTTCAAGAGAGACTTTGGGAGCTGAAGGACTCCCAAAGTCTGAGGAACACAGGTAGCCAAGAGCACACTGGACCAAGAACGAAACTAGGAGTCCTTGACAAAAATAAATCATTACTGAAATAGAACCTAATCTTAGTAGATTTTTAAATGCATTTTTTTAACATATAGAGAATTAAATGAGTGTTATCTAGAGCCTAAAGAGTACTGGTCTCTCTAGACTCCCCCCCAAGTCCCCAGAGATGACACATGTGATACTGGGAGTTTAACTGCAGATACTCAGAGGACACCAGTCTATTTTAGTCCTCAGGGTCATTTCTTTCCCTTCCGTGGAAATACCCATTTTAAGTGTCTTTCCTTGTGACCCCTCAGGCAGCCCTTAGTCCAACAAGTCCCAGCACTGGGAGGATCTCTTTGAGGAGCATGGTGACAGAAGAAGGAGATTGAATGTCCCCCGAGAGGTCATCTAATCTGGACAGTTATCTAGTCCATTCAGGAGGCTCAGCTCTACCTTACAGATGTAAAAACCTCAGGACTCTCCCAGACTGCGAGACATTTAGTTGCTAAGCCAGGGTGAAAGGATTTTAAAGCTTTCCTGGAGGATGACTCTAGCAGAGAAAATCTGTACCCCCAAGAGACCTGCTAGAGCCAGATGTAGAAGGAAAGAGGAGCAAAAAAAAAATACAGTGAGGCATCCTGTAATCTCTCTCCTGTTGCCATACCCACTGGGGATACAGCACCCATTAAGCCAAGGCAGCTTTCCAGAGCTGCTGCATCTGTGCTGCAAGCTAAATGAACCCTCAGGATCTCTGCTGTAAGCTTCTCACCTTGCACCAGCATTTCTACCAGCACGTCAACAATGGGGACAGCAGCATGGTGGCTCCTCCATACCTGACAGATGAGCGTGAAATGTGGGCATCAGGACAACCCACATGAAAGCCTTCAAGCCTGCTCATAAGTGCATCTGTCAGCCCAAAGAGAACAAAAATCAGGCAACTCTCAAAGAATTTCAAGTCTATTAGGACGCTGAAACAAAGGAGGACTCATCTGCAGCCTTACTGTGGAAAGTTACCTTGGAGAAATGATTTAATGCTGTGCTGTGTTCAGGATGGTCGGGATGTTGAAGTGAGGTTTGGGCTATTCCCTTATTAAATAAGAAGTCGTTAGTAGGTTTTCAAACTACCCAAACATCAGTGCACCCTGAGACCTAAAGCAAGTGGCTGATCTTCCTTTCTCACACATCAGCCAGCCAAAGCCAGCCCTTAGCTGCAGTTGTCTAGGTGGAAAGCGTGGCAACTACCTACTTCTTGGTGGTCAGTTTAAAAAAACAGATTTCAAGACCAAGCCCATGCATGATTTCTGCCCCACTTTTCCAAAGGGATAGCTGCTTCTAGGTCAGTTAAAAGCATAATTTGGGATTTGCTCCCCCCTCCTCCCCCCAAATTACTTATTTCCTAGGTTCTAACCAAATCTTTTTAGCCTTCATACACAAAAATTGCATGAGTGGTTCTTGATGTCCAGATGGAGTGTGGTAACAAGTGGTGTCCTCCAGGGATCTGTACTGGGACTAGTGTTGTTTAACATCTTCATCAATGACATAGACAGTGGGATTCAGTGTACCCTTAGCAAGTTTGCATGTCACACGAAGCTGAGTGGTGTGGTTGACACACCAGAGGGACAGGATATCATCCAGAGGGACCTGGACCAGCTATAGAGGTGTACCCATGCAAACCTCATGAAGTTCAACAAGGAGAAGTGCAAGGTCCTGCACTTGGGTTGGGACAATTCTTGCTACCAATACAGGCTGGAGGATGTAGTGATAGAGAGCAGCCCTGTAGAAAAGGACTCAGGTGTATTGGTGGACGAATAGCTGGACGTGAGCCAACAATGTGCACTTGCAGCCCAGAAGGTCAATCGCATCCTGGGCTGCATCAAAAGAAGTATGACCAGCAGATTCAGAGAGGTGATTCTGCTCCTCTACTTTTCTCTGGTGAGACCTCACCTGCAGTACTGTGTCCAGATTTGGAGCCCTCAACACAAGAAGTACATGGACCTCTCGAAGCGAGTCCAGAGAAGGGCCACAAGGATGATCAGAGGGCTGGAGCACCTCTCCTACACCGGCAGCTTAAGAGAGTTGGAGTCGTTCAGCCTGAAGAAGAGAAGGTTCCAGGGACACCTCATAGCCACTTGTCAGTGCCTGAAGGGGACCTACAGGCAAGCTGGGGAGGGACTGTTTGCAAGGGCATGTGGTGATAGGACAAGGGGTAATGGTTTTAAACCAGAGCAGAGTAGGAAGTTCTTTACTGTGAGGGTGGTGAGACACTGGAACATGTTGCCCAGAGAGCTGGTGGAGTCCCCATCCCTGGAGATATTCAAGGTCAGGCTTGACGGGGCTCTGAGCAACCTGATCTAGTGAAGGTGTCCCTGCTTACTGCAGAGGGAGTGGGCTAGACAACCTTTAAAAGTCCCTTCCAACCTTACACATTCTGTGATCCTATGATTTAGGTGACAGATAGAATGAACAGCCCTGGAAGAGCTCGGGAGCCCATGCTCCTACAAACATTGGCACACAGGTTTCTGTGGGCCAGTGTTGCCTGAGACTGCAGACGGTGCCTGGAGAAGCTAAGACACATGCTGCAAAGGAGCAGCTTTCCTCCTGGATGTGTGGCATTTCCAAGAAAAGGACATTCTGTTCTCTGCCACCTCTAAAAACAAAAACGATTCTGTCATCTCCATGTTTGTTTTGCTACAACTGATATTTTTAAATTGTTTATTAAATACGGTGGTGATTTAATCAAGTGTTTGTAATAGCATGAGATCTGTGCCATTGGCTTGAGCCAAGAGCCAGAAGGCATGCAGAAAAACTTCCCCCATCGCGCTGCTGCCGCCAGGCCTCCATGACTGGCAGAAAATCCCTTTCCAATCACCCAGTACTAACCCTCCTTAATGTCATTCCACCGCCACCACCAACTGGGATAAAACCGCTGTGAGAAGTTATCCCAGAGTCTGAAGGATCCCTCTTTAACTTCACCATAATTGCCCCGAATTGTTTTCCAATTCTTATCATAACCACAACGCAGAAAGGGCCCATGTAAAAAATATTCTCTCCCTGCTGCATTCACCAAAACCAGAGTCATGCTGCAGCACTGTCACACTGGAAGCTGTTAGAATGAAAGCCCATTACATTTCAGTGCAGAAATGACCAGACGTGAAATGTATACAGCAAAAATGATTTCAAGGAGAAATCTTAAAAGCTCCCATTTCAGGAAAACAAAATGCAGGGGTTTCAGTCTGGAAACCGAAGGGAAGACTGTGATTATGTGCTTACAGTGCTAAAACAAATACCAGAAAACATGGAAATCAGCTTTGTAATAATGAAATAAAATCACAGTGAATTAAAGGACTGCTTATATAAAAGATACTAAACAAAACCAGTGTTAGAATTAGAATTTTAAGACATAAATCCACAAAAGGGGAATTCTGAATTAAGTCAACTCTTTGCTTAATGCAATTCCTATCAAAACAACGCTTTCCCAGAAAGATACCTTATTCCAGCATATTTTCTTTCCATGTGCCAGGCCACGGAGTAAGAATGAATAAACGGTTATTTACACAGGTTAGGTAACGCTCCACATCTCACACTCACATACAAACATGTGGGGCTCACGGCATCCAGCCACACAAACAAGCTCCCCGGACTGTGTTTCACTGCGGCTGTCTCTCTTCCCATCACCCTCTGGAGTCTGAAGTCACTTCTGCAGGGGAATCCGTGACATTTATGTCTCCCTACCCCACAATTCGCCCAAAACCAAAAGTAAATAACAAGCAGCAGAATTGTGTCACCTTTTGCTCTGCTGCTGCCCTCCCACATGGGGAAGACGGGCAGCTGCCTTACCCCAGGGTTTGTCTCTCAACCCCCTCTGCAAGGTGCTTCTCCTTCCCCATCCACAGCAGAGGTTCACGGCTGAGCTGGAAAGCCACTTGGACACTAGTCCCTCTGCAAGGCTTGAGGCCACCCATGGGAGATGGACCACAACAGTGCCAGGAGAGACCCTGAAGAGAGAAAAAAGTAAGAAGGGGTGAGCCAAGGACCCCAAGCACCACGGTTTCACAGAAACAGAGTAGAAGAGCTGTGATGGGTGACATCTCAACCCCTATTGAGGGCTGAGCACTGGCTGGAGCTACCAGCACTAGGTAAAGCTGTTCCTGACCCTTGACAGAGAGCGGTGCCTGGCCAGGAGATGAAGGAGCCAAACTTGAGCCACAAAGGGAACCTGAAGCACCGTGAGTGAAGGCACTGGTCTCCAGGAGGCTGGGGATCGCAGCGATGGTGGAGAGGAAAGGGAGAAAATGGGGACACAAGTGACAGGGAATGTGTGTGGCAGGTGCCAAAGGAAACAAAACAGGAGAACAGCAGGAGAAATACACATCCCTCCTCTGGACCCACTCCAGGATGGAGGAAGCAAAAATTGAGGAAAGTGAAAGTTTCATTTGAGGAGGTGGTGCTGGCTGCTGGAAGACTCCTAGTTACACAAAGCCCTCCTTCTGTTTCCAAATTCTTCACACAGAAATGTGGACAAGAAAAAATTTCCTATTGCTCCTGATGAAGCAAATTGGGACATGCCCCACAACAAAAGATACTGAAGCAAATTCAGCATTGGCATAAGAACAAATAGGTTTGAGCGGGCCACAGACACATTTACGGGGCAGCGAGAAGCATAGCTCTGGGGTGGCAAAGGACCGGGCTTAATTCAACATGAAACGGAGCTTGATGGATTCATTAAAAGAATTATATAGTGCAGGTACCAGTGAAGACAGACAACTGGTTTCAACAGTCTCAGAGACCCGCCTCTCGATTCCAAAATCCCACTGCACTTTCTGCACCCCACTTTTGCCAAGCTCTCCTGCCTTCATGGACCCAGCAGCACCCCGCTTCAAGAATAAAGGAGAAAGGCGTAAAACGAATTTAGCAGCTGCTAATGTAGCGCCATGCATATTTATACTCTTGCACAGATAAGACCAACTTTTTCACTGAGCAATATAGGGCCAATCAAGGGTTGCAAGAGCACATACAGATCCATCCCAAAATAATGCTTTCTGTATATTTCAGGAATGAGCCTTAACTATACTTAGGATAAGGAATTTGTCTTCATGTGATGAGCCTGACCTCATCATCTACAAAGGGAGAGGTTGTGAGCAAGCAGACACTCCTCTCATCTGCAAGGTCCAAATCACCAGTATATTTCATATATTTAAAGTACTGATCTGGAACCCATTGCCATAGCGCCTGGGTGCCTCGTAGTCTGCCTAAAAATAAACAAATATCAGTTACCCAAGTGGGTGACTCATAATCATGCACGAGCACCTTCCAGTGTGAGCAGGGTGGCTGGTTAATTAACTTGAGTCTGACTAACAGATGATCCTAATGCTATCCTCAAACTAGCGTCAAACCACTTAAATTACTATGTGCAAAAGGGCCACAGTGCACAAAACCAGTAAACGAATCTCCTCTTCCCTCCTACATCACATGCTAGAAAAAAAATCCCTGTTCCCAGACCAGAATCCACCTCTGGCGACAAGAAACACTCATAGAGCTCTTTCTGCCCCACATTCAGGGTATGAACAGAGAGGTAGGTTTTCATTGTAGCACCAGTAAAAATATACTGGTGTGACCCTTCACCAAACCAGGAACCCAGCATAAAGTCAATCCATGCTTCAAATACTTGTCGTGATGCTCATGTAGCCTGCCATTGATATTTCTGATAGCTTAACCTTGCCCTCCATTCTCTCCACACTCCTAAGAAATCCACAGTCTATTGAGATGATACTTCTGAATCTTAACCTCATGGGAAATACATTTTTAAATAAATTAAATATTTCAAAATTAAAAAAAAAAAAGAATGACAGGAGCCCTTTTGGATCTGATAAGTAGTTTATTTCTTTTAAGTTTCAGGTTTTTTGTTTTTAAAAACTCCTCTCTACGTACAGTTATATACACACAAGAATGTATATATATGTACACACACACATACATACATTTAGATATATGGGACCACATGGAACTCTTTTTGCCAACCCAGGCCCAGCCTAAGGGAGCTTTCCTGGCAAGCACAGGAACCTTTGCCGTCCTTTGACCTAGTAGCAGCCCTCTCACTGCCAGCAGCATCAGTTTAGTTACCATTCAAAAATGCAGGAAAAAAAATCTGGGTTTAATTTCCTTAAAAAGCTGCCATACTGACTTGTTCCAAGAAAAATAAAGTTCACCTTTTTAAAAATAACAATAAAAAAGAACAGATCTTGTGGCATCTCTCTATAAAGCATTACAGCTGGCCACCTTTAAGAGACACTTAAAGTTAAAAGCCATGGTGTACTCTACATGCTGGTTGCTTTCTGGTCCAAGCAACTCCTCTGGACTGGAGAGGAAAGGAAGGGGGATTCCGACAGGCACTCCTCATCTGTAGTCAGCAGCTATAATTGCACTTTCCTTTAGCTGGCTCTAGCATTTTCCAGGCTAAACCCCACTGTCCTCATGCAGGGACAACTCTTTGGAAGTCCATACAGAAGTGCTGCTCTGAAGTCAATGAGAATTGCCTTTTTCAGCCTGTCTGCAGGTGCTGGCCGCGGTGGCTTTCTGACATCCCAGCTTTACACCAGCTCTGTGTGTACCAACGAGTGAAGTTGCTTCCCGGTGACTGACTTGAAGAGACTTATTACTACCCACAGCTGCAGGAGCTCTCTTTTTTGCTCAAGAGATAAAAATGTGTGTTTTGGAGCCAAAAGAACAGGGCAGAGTAAAACACGCTGAAGGTGATGAGAAAACTCCTACCAACTTCAGGAATTCGCCCTTCTCCTGGTAGCTAATGGGGATGTGCCATCGTGCCTCTGGGCTTCGCACCCTCTGTACAGCTCATGTCACGAGGGTCTGCTCTGCACCCCACAGTGCACATACACAGCACCATCAGGGGTAAGGGCAGAGCTTGGATCACAAAGTTACTCTCAGAGCAACATCAATCCCAGCATTTTTCTGTACAGACTTTTATGCTGGCCAGTGCCATCTAATGAATGAGGAAAACATCTGGTCTCGTAGCTGCTTCCAGAGGCTCTGCAGAGCTGAACTGAGATGACTCTCTAAGGCTAAATGCGCACGTACAATACTTCTCCTGGCATTGCTGCTTGAGTTTTCTATCAGTATTCCAGAGTGTGAAACCAAAGATAATTCAGGTTTTCACCTTACTTTATTGACTGTTTCAAAGCAATGTTCACCAGTGCCTACATAATTATCTAAGTGAGATAATACAACAAACACCTTTCAAGCCAGAGGACTGCATCAGCAGATGAGCTGTGCATATTACTTCTACCGTGAAAAATACTGTTGAAATAAATAGGGTTTTGTTCAAAGTTATCTTTCAAAAGTTGTTTTTTGGTAGGAATTATGAAAGTACATGAGGACAGATGGAAAAATGTGCCACAGAGGCAAACACAATGCTCACCACAAAAGCCAGCCCAAAGAAAGAAAGAAAAAATTCCCAACATTGTTTTGTGGGGGGTTTGGTTCAGGAAAAATAATTAGCATGAATAGTGTGAATAGGCAGTTCTCTGACCAGACCAGAGTCTGAACAAAGGCAAGAAAATCTTCATGTCATGGAGTTGGTTTTTTTCCCTTTTATTTTAAAATGCTTGTGAATTCCATGAGATATTCCCAGCCCAATGTCAGGAAAGGGGTAGAAAATACAATTTCACGAGCTACACCTGACCCTTTTCTCTCCACTGAATCCTTTTCTGGATACATAACTGCAGTTTCCTTTTCAGCTTCCTTCTTACTCTAGAAAAGAGTCACCCAGGACTACTAGCAGAAAAAAATAGCTGGTTTTTATGTGAAAGTAGCAACAAAACCATTTACATAGAGCATATCTTCAAAGGTATACAGTGAACATACAAGAAAAATATAAACATTTTAATTATTTTGAGTCAAGGCAGCGTGCTGCCCATCCTGTCAGCAGCAGCAAAGGCTGCCAGTTTGTGCAGGGAGTCAGAGCTTTCTTTACCTCTATGTAACAGGGCTTTCTCATTTAACAAAGGTGCATACACCTCCCCCTGCCATCAAGCTGCGTTTTTTTTCTACTTCTGTTAAGGAAAACAGGAGATGAAATAAAAAATTAGAAAACCGCTGGCACACAAAGGGATGGCTTTAAAAGGATCCAAATGACAAGTTTTATTTCTGTCTGAACGATGTCATTTGTGCCACTGTACTGTGTGCTGTGACATTACACTGTGCTAAAGTGAATTCTGCCATGAATGTCAGCAAAGGAAAATAGTTTCTATTGTAGCCCCCACCTTGGGGCTGGTGTCTGGATTTGGTTTTCAAATTGAGGAGTTTTTCCTTACTTTAAAGTTCCTATGTAAAAAATAACT
>VZTU01000056.1:149757-230198 GCA_013400835.1 Zapornia atra | reverse complement strand
GGGGGGGGGGGGGGGGGGGGGGGTTGGCTTTTGTTTGTGTTTTTTGTTTGTTTGATTGGTGTGGTTTTCATAATTTCACAGAATCACAGAATGTTAGGAGCTGGAAGGGACTTTGAAAGATCATCTAGTCCAATCCCCCTGCCAGAGCAGATCACCCAGAATAAATCACACAGGAACTTATCCAGGCAGGGTTGGAATGTCTCCAAAGAAGGAGACTCCACAGCCTCTCTGGGCAGTCTGTCCCAGCGCTCCATCACCCTCACAGTGAAAAAGTTCCTCCTTCCATTAACATGGAACTTCCTCTGCACCAGCTTGCACCCGTTGCCCCTTGTCCTATTGCTGGCCATCACTGAGAAGCATCTAATTTCAGCATCTACAAAGAAATTCATCCCTCTTGCTTGGGTGAAGCCCTGTGGTGGGGTACAAGCCCATGCCTAGGCAACTGCCTATACCAGCATCCTCAGGATGAGCCCTTCCCTTTGGCTCCCCGTGACCATGGAGGAAGAGCTCCCTACTTCTTCCTCACCTTCTCTCTGTTGTCAGGAGCTCAGAAGTGATGGTCCCATGCCATTACCTCATCCATTGCTCATCTGCCAAGCAATTCCTCCGGAATCCAGAGGACACAGACTTGGTCCCTCTCTCCTTTGTCTATATCCTGAAACAGGGAGAGAAATTAGTTATATCTTCATAGCCTGCAGAAGCGTGCTGGGGAAACATGGCTATGTCCAGTGTAGCACATGCATGGTCTGGACTGTTTCAGCTCACAGATATCAGACTTTGCTCCGAGCAGAAGCACTTACCAGGTGCTACACACTGTTTGTTGAACCAGATCAGAAATAGGATCTAAAATCTGTAGAGAGCTCAGATTCCAAAGAGTCTGGCACATGGTTTTTCATTATACCAGTAACAGTGGGACTTGGAACATCCTGTGATCATCTGGCCACTAAGAAAGGACTATCCTACACATCTGCTAGTGATAGCACCATTGTATCACTGGTGGCAGGCAGATGAATTTCAAAAATCCCTTTACAGTCATGGTCCCCGTGATTCAGTAACCAGCTGATCCTGGAACACCCGTGCCAGCCCTGTAAGCCTCAGGGGCACGTCCACTCGGTGCCAGCAGTACAGGCATGAGAGTCAGTCCGCGCTGCCCTGCCTCTCTTGCGTATCACAGCCCTGAAATACCTGCTGAGCACTCTCAGCCCTAGTGAGACACTGTCAGTGCTGATACTGGTTTGTGGTGGTAGCACATAAACTCAGGCTTTGAGCACAATCCTGGGGTATCCTGGTACCTCACACAAACCGTGCCTCAAGCTCTCGCACCCATCCTCCTTCTGAGATGCAAGACAGAAAGTACAGTCTGTCATCAGCCCCATTTCTATCAACCTGTCATCATCCAAGTTTGACTTCGTTATGGTCACTCCCCAGGCATATCAAGGTTGTCGTTACCCTTCCACTCAACAAACTTACCCACCAAACAAACTGACAGGGACAGGTCCAGGTCCAGGCAGGGAACTCTGTGAAACTTGTTGCGCTGGGTTCTGGCACAGGCAGCCAATCCGATCCTGATGAGTGCCAGGGACGTCTTGGTCTTGTGACCAATAAACTTGCCTGATTATTCATGCTGCAGGCCATCAGTGCACATCAGCATCTTCAGGCTACACCACAAGCTGTCTTGAAAGACTTGTCCATTGGGGACAGCTGAAGAGCAGCTGCTCCACAGTTCACCCCTCACCCCCCAACACGCCCTGTCCAACAGACATCAGTGAGGCTGTCCTGTCCTCGGACTTTAAACAAAGCCCAAGTCTCAGCATCGCAGGGCCCTACTTCAGATCTTCATGCAGTAAAATAGACAACTGCAATCAATCAAACCCCCCAAGCAATACTGTCTGCAGCAAAATACATTGTTTTCTTTAAAAAAAAATAGCTTAAAGGTGAGGCTGGATTCTTCCCAGATACCCAGGGAAAGTTTCCGCCCCTTTCCTGTCCTAGGAGCAAAACCAGGTCTGCATATTCCTGGAGCTGAAGGAGACTGAAAATTCTGAGGTCCCTGAAATTTTGCCTAGTGTGGTCAAATCAGAGAACAGAGTGATAATATGAGCCCATAATCTCACCTACATTGCAGCCATTTAGCCCAGGCCACATGCCCCTTCCTGGCACCTGTACCTTAGCAGGAGGTGATGGCAGGGCAGCAGGACGTGCGAGGCCCTGGCTTTCTTATCATGGGCAGTTCTCAACTTCTGTGTGCTGAACAAGAGCACAGCACAGCAAAATGTTTATGTCACCCACCTCAGATGGAACACCTCTCAGTGGGTGAGTAACCATTGCTATTTTTTCCTGCTGGCCCACTAATGCCGAGGGAATTGTTCACGACCTAGATAGGGACTCCCAGTCACTGCTACACAAGCTCTAACATCCAGCAAAGATTGGAGTGGTCAGATAGAGACAAGCAAACTCCGAACTGCCACCACAAGACCTCTTGGAGCTCCTCTGGGAAAGCCCTTGGTCTCTGTGTCTCTGCCATCCTCATGAAGACAAACATACTCTCTCCTGATTGCAATTGTCTGGCATTCTCAGTAACTGCAGAGGTTCAAAAAGCAGAGTGAGGAGCACCCCAAAAACCTGGAGGTTGTTTCTTCTTTTTTTGGTAACAGAAATACATATAAACTTGCAAGTGGTTGATTCATGTTTTTTAAAAGGATATCTTTCACTTCCCAAGCATCCCTACCCTCCCCAGCTACAGATCACATCTCCTAGCAAACACTCTTACGGAAATGCAGCTTATTGCAACGTCCTTCGGCTGGAATATCTCAGACTGGCTCTTGAGAGAGAGCAAATAGTGCCAGCAAAGTCCTTTTCAAGTGATATGACTGCATCAGCACTGGGAAATTTGCCAGCACAGCTACTTTTTGGCAAGAGATGGGTAAAAAGCCACTGCTCTAACCAACATAACGGAGCTGGCAAAACAGAAGCACGGGCCATTGCATCTCTAATAGCATCTGTCTCCTCTATGCCCCTTCTCCAGACCCATTTTCTCCCACCACCACTTACACACACTGTCCGGGAAGGGATGTACTGCTATCTTCTCATGTGGATAAAGCCAAAATATCTCACGTAAACAAGTCCAAAGGACTTGTGGGAGACACAGACCGTACGCTGCAAGTCAGTTCATTCACTCATCACCTGATGGAGCCTGTAACCCAACAGCCTCTCCTCAAAACTCCATGCTAACTACAAAGCTTTCGTTTCAAAGGAAAATGGTTTGAATGATCTTTGTGCTAAAAAGGATACCGTGGCAGCGATGAGAGCTGCAGCGCTGCTGCTTTGTCTGTGGGGCACTGCTGAAAGAAGCAAACAGCCAAAAGCATTAGCTGCAGCCTGTTTGCTTTAATGAGCAGTGAACTTCATGGGTGAGTTGGGACTGTTTCATCAATAGCGTTATTAAGCAAAGCTCATTTGTCCTCTCCCCTTCCACCTATGAAAAAAGGAGAGAAGTTCAATACCCTGAGCTAACACAACTGCAAAATTACAGTTTAAAAAAGAGCTCAAAAAGGGGAAGCTGGGGGGCGGGGGGGAGGCTGTTTTAGTGTTTTAGCAGCCTTGCTGCAGTGACCCAGGTGTGGTTCCCTGGGTGCGGGCACGCTGACAGCGTTACAGCTTTAATCACAACGCTTCGGCACAGCAGAGAGCTTGGGGAGATTTGGCACAGCCAGAATACAACTTCCAGTGCCTCTGCAGGCTCACACCTTGGCTTTCATTTCGGCAGACAGCGCGTGGTGCAGTCTGACAGTGCCTGGAAGGAGGCTGTGCCGGAGCTACACATGCATGCGAGCAAACCAAGCAACAGATAGGAAACACAAAGTTTACGCAGCCACATCTCGGTTGACGTGTAGGTAAATCCTGACGACAGACTCTAATCCCTCTTGTTAACGTACCTAAATTTCTTCTTACAGTTTAGCACGTTGATGCTATTTGGGCAAAATACGACAATCAACATATAAGTTGGCAGGCACGGCAAATTGAAAAGGCTTTGAATAACGTTGATCCAATTCCTAGCTTGAAAGCTTATAGCTTACAAACAACATAACATGTAACAACACCGTGTATTGATTTCATTAAATAACAGCATTGGGTGGGGGGAAATTGCTCTGAATAGCGGCTTTTAGGAAAATCACTTTATAGTCCATAGTATCTGATAAAAACGTAGTGCTGGCAATTGAGACCAAGGGGAGAAAGAGCTGAATCAGAGGCCCCCGGGATGCGGTGCCAGTCTCTGCTGCAAGGGTGTGGGAATCCTGCAGCAAATTTTAGTAATTCTCCTCCAGCCCTGCAGTAGCAGCATGTGACTGCAATCCCCCGGCCCCCGGGCTGCCGCCGGCAGCCCCGCTCTGCCCCGCGTCCCCGGGAGCCGCAGCTAAAATCCTTCACGTCATGACACGGCATCAATCCCCCCAAGCAGCGCTTGTGCTCGGACAGGTCAGGTTCTGCTGCAGAATAAAACACTGCTGTGGCAGCCAGAAATGTTTTGGGTAAGGGCAGGCAGGGTTTTACTGGGATAACTAGACCAGGCTATATGCCCGTGTGAAGTGGTCTGGGTACAGGCACTGATCATCTGCAAAACCGAATTTCTGTCAGATAAACCTCCCTAACATCTCCTCTGTTCCCCTCAAACAAGCCCTAGTATGGAAAAAGCTGCTGGGGACATAACTAAGGGGCTTTTTTCAACATTATTCCCTGAAGTATCTACTGCATCTCTTCACATCTCCAGCTGGCGCAGCTCTGCCGGGTGAGACCAGAGCTTGGCCTTCAGCAAGATGTGGGTGAAAAGCCTCAAATTTGTCAAATTAGCTCCCGCTCAGAGCGGTGTGCACTGCGTCAGGTTCGGCGCGGGGGGGAGGGGCACCCGTTTAACCTCACCATTAAACCCCTGCCAGGGTGGAGCCCAGTTAATTGGTCTTGTGACCTCCCCATACCCGGGCTCATCTCATTCAGGGCAGTGCTCGTAAAAGCACAGACATTGCCAGCCAGAAGCAGGCTATTAGTAGTAATAGTAGTGGCGCTGTTATTATTAGCTAGTCTTTTATTTAATTTTTAGGAAGTTATACTGCCGGACTGCAGACCTGCCTGTAATGCTTTTCTAAGGGGGGGCTGGGGAGGGCAGACTCCCCGGCACCAAACCCATCATTAATCTATTTTGAAAGCAAGATTGTATTTTCCAAATATCACTGCATGACTCGCTCCTATTCTGCCAACACATTTTTATGGTGGTTTGGGATTTTTAGGGGGTTTCTTAGTGGTGGGGGTGGAGGTTAACAACTGATAAATGTACTAGCCTTCGCAGTGAGCCAAGAGAAGAGTTCCTGCCTTCACCCCAGGTGTACTCAGCAAGCAAAGCCCTCCTGCACCGGGTGGGGATGGGGTCCCTGGCAAGCCCCCTCCACCAGCACTGGCTGTAATCCATTCCAGCCTAAGGATATGCCCATTTCAATACACAGCGATACCTGGAGGCATCACTGGCCAGATACACGGGAGGTTTGCTCGGGTGCACACCCTGGAAGGGTGGGTAACTAGCGTGACTGCAAGCCAATGAAACACAGAGACTGGATTCTTGGATGGCACTGTAAAGCTGAGCTTTACCTGCCGTGTCCCCACTGGGACAGCTGCCTCTCCTGCAGCACGACGGCCCGGACTGCCCTGCCAGGCCGAGCCCACACCCCACGGCAGAGGGGAGTTGAACCGTGCTGGAGCAGCTCTGCTTAGTGCCTGGGCTCCTGCAGGCCCCAGCTGTGTTTGCCAAGCTCAAAGGTCCCATCTTTGTTGCCGCTGTGGTTAAAGATGAGGGTTGGCTGCAGGCTCCACCTCAGAGCTGGTCTGAAGGGTGTACAAGTGCTCAAGCACAGACCAGAGCTGCAAAGCATCCAAAGACTGATTTAAATGCCCTGCACCTCAGCAAAGCCTTTCTCAGGATGGAAAGCTGGTTCGGTCTCCAACAGTTGCTGTTTACAGGAGATGTGTGCTGTCCTGATCGGAAGAACTCAGCTGGCTGCTGGCAGCCTGTGCAGGCAGAGCAGCCGGGACAGGCAAGGGCCAGCAGCCTTACGTGAAGATAGAAAGCGAAACACTATCATTTTAGCTCATAGCTCGGCACCCTGATCGGGGGAATTCCCAGCATGCAAGATGCTGTTTGTTTTCTCCCTCAGGAGCTTTGGGGCAGTTACAAATACATGTGGCGGAATGCAAAACCTGGCTTCTCCCTGGGATAGATGAGGCAGCCTGGGCCTGCACCGAGGGCGGTCAGCAGCTGGAGGAGCTGTGCTCACCATGAGTCCTCTGCACCTCCCCTGCCCCCAGCCACACAAACATGGGTAAAAAGCATCAGCACAGAGACAGAGGTGAGAGCACAGACCTACAGCTCAGCAAACAGCCTCTGGTTCCAGCACTACCATCAAGTCCCAGTAATCCTATGTGAGATGCCTGGTTCCATGCCTCAGTTTCCTTGAGTACTTATAGACATGTAGAGAGTATTTAGAGACAAGGTTAATTTCCCATTTCCCTGTAAAATGGGCTAGCAGCCACCCTTCTAGTAAGCTCTCTGACAGGTAGGGTGGGGAAGTGCTGCAAGTGCTCTCACATGGGCACTGAGCTGGGTAGAGGGCAGGGGCAGGCAGATGTGCCAGCTGTTTAGCTGGAACAGGAGAAAGACTCTAAGTCCCTGGTTTTTCTCAGATTGAAGAACAGGAATCCTGGGCAAAGGAGAAGAAATTAATAAAGCCAGGTGAGAAGCCAGGTAGCCAGTCACACAGCTGGGAAAACTGAGGCAGAGACCAAATCCATCTGGGAGTCAATTCACTGACATGGAGAAGTCTCTTCAGCAGAGGGTCTCATCCACTCCCGAGACAATCCTGGCAGTGGGACGCCCATATACTACTTCTAAATACTGCAGAAAGTCCGAGCTGCTGCAGGGAAAGGACGACTCCTCCTAGGACAGAGCCAGGCCGGCTCAGGAGAGTGTGAGTATGCTGCAAAATAAATCTCACAGAGAGGCTACTGGTTGCTCCCCTCATTTAAAACACTGTTGTGCTTATTCATCTTTGTGCAGTGTCCCCTACGATTGCACACGGCTGCATGCAATACTGGAGAAGTTAGGAGAAATTCAATTATATTGATTTACAGAAGAAAGAGACAATAACAAATGTAATGGGTAGTTGCTATTCCATATTTTATCATGAGCCATTAAGACTTCGGTTTCTAATATCCTCTACCTTTAGTGTGAGAATGAAATTAAAACAATCATTTTCAGGATGAGGCACTTCTCCACGCAAAGCCCGGAGCTGCCAGCTAACCAAGTGTTGACGCACATAAATCAAGACCTCCTCAAACCTGGGTGCATTCGGATACTTGCTGGGAATCAATTGAAGAAGGTTCCTCTCAGAAAATGGGCTTCTTGATACAGAATATGCTAAGCAGGCATCCTACTCATTGTGCAAATCAAGTTGTACACTATATAAATATACAGTAGGAACTGAATCTGAGGAGGCTTCTGTTTAACGTCCATGCATTGAAGATCCACCTTCTAATTACTAGCTAGGTGACCGTAGTCTACAGCAGGCAAATAGAAAACTCAAAGTATTAAAATAAAGCAAGCAGAGAATTGTACTGACCAAAACCTGAGTGATTTGAGGGAAGCCACAAATCACTTTGAGGGGTAACAAAACCAGTCACCCAGGCTTGAGACGGCAAGCTAAGGAATTGATGGCATCTCCTGTTGCTGGATGTGCATATCACTAATGACAGCCTAATGTGCTGCTGCTCCTTTGCCATGTGTATGGCTCCGCTACCATGAGGAACAAAGCCCTGAGCCTCTCCTAATCCAGTGTTTCTCCTCTGGCTCACCTTTCATTAGCAGTCACACACCATGATGGCCTAGATGGGTAACACAGCGCAAGGAATTCTCCCTATCTCTTCCCTTCAGCAAGCCAGATATGGAACCACCTTGTGTCTCAGGAAGCTGCTAGCAGAGGAGTTTCCCTCCCCGACATGCAGATTCTGCTGGGGACAACACAAGCAGGCAGGTACTCTTTCCAACACACCCCCAAGTGCCTGATCTTTATTACAGGCAGGGCTGAAAAGCTGCTGAGGCACACTCCAGCCTTGCAATATTGCTCTGAATAGAAAAAAACACTAGGATGCAACTCTGGCTTCTGGGGGTAGAGCATTTATATGTTAATTGTGGTTTAGGAGCCCATCTCAGTAGTTGAAGTAGTTGAGTGACCGATTGTTTGCAGTGTCTCAAGCTAGGACTGCCTACAGTTTACGGCAATTTAAGAGAGTATTTATAGAGGAGGTTAATTTCCCTGTAGTTTTTCTTAGCTCCTTGTGATCATTTGACACCTTGAATGGCTCCTCCCCACCCACTGCCTGGACCAAGCAGTGATATGCTGCGAGAATGGCAGCGATGCCTCCTTCAGCATGCTCCTGCCTCAGCTGAGCGATGGGAACAACTTTTTCCTGGCCAAACCATTGCCCTCTGTTCCCAGAAATCAGGCTCCGAGTCAGACATCTCTCTCTCTGATTCCATCAGTGCTGAAGGCTTCCCAAAAGCCCTCCCTCAGAGACACCAGGGCAGCCTGCATCCTCCCAACAGACGCCCTTGCTGTGGCTCCCGCAGGGCGTGAGGAAGATTGCAAACCCACCCAGCCTTCCTCCGGTGAGCAGACCAGGGCTGCTTCAGCTCGCAGCTGCCTGGCACTTCTCCAGGTGATGTTTGCTTGCTTTTTTAGAAGCAGGCCACCCACTGCTCTCTTCCCAGCGAGATGTGATGTGTGGCAATGTCTGCCGAGCCTCTGCCCAAGGTGGTTTCCCAGGCCTTGCTTTCTGCACAAAGCCTGCATGCACCTCGTGGGCCAAAAGCACCCTTGGGCAGAAGGCAGCTACCTGAGCCCAAAACATCGTCCCTACAGGAGACCTCCAAAGGGCTTGTGGTTTCTCACAGAACTCCATTCCATGGGGTGGGAAGAGTCCAGAGAGAAGCTCCAGCCATCACGCTCTTCCCTCTGCCCCAGAACACAGGTTTTGCACTCATTTAGATGGATGGGTGGAAGGATGGATGGGAGGATGGACAGAAGGATGGACAGGAGGAGGGATGGATGGCTTAAGTGTCTCCACCTCCTCAGGGATGCATGAGCTCCTGCGGGGCAGGTCACTGCTGGCCTGCTCTGCCCCAGCCTGAGCCTGTTGCTCGTCCCATGGGTCCCTCCAGTGTTTTCAGACCACCTCTGGGGAGAGCAGGCCTGAGGTTTGGGTGGAGGCCAGGCAGGTGGAAGAGGGCTCTGGGACATCCCCGGGGTGTGGGACCAGGCTGCAAGGGGAAGCAGCAGCTGCACACCTTCCCTGGGGAGCAGAGAGCTGAGAGACAAGTTTCAGTGCCAGTTTCAAAGCCACATGCTTCTCAAAATTAACCCTCTGACCTCCCAGCATGCCCCAGGCCAGCTTGTTGCCACTTTCCTTGGTGTTTCAGCGGTTCAGGACATACTCCTTGAGCCTTACAGCAGGGCTACAATGCACCAGGTGTGTCTCCAAGCAAGAGGAGGGAGCAAGAGGAGCAACGGGACTAGATGATTTGTGGTATCAGGATGGCTGAGGCTGTCAGGGACCCCTCTGGAGACTGTGTGTCCATGCCCCGCCCAGGGCAGGCTCTGCTAGAGCCGGTTGATCGGTTTGGCTTTGTATATCTCCACGGGTGGAGATTCTGTATCTCTCTGGGTGACCTGTTCCTGTGTTTGACCACTGGTAACATCAAACAGACTGGGATTTAACCTCACTGAAAATGCCATCAAAGCTTGGGCAGAGCTAGTCACCTTTATCCCAGGTTGCCTCTTTTCTTATAAAAGTGGTACCCACTGCAGGGTCTCCACTTCAGCTCTGCTTCTTGATGCCCACAGGAGCCTTCACCACCTCAGAGGTATGCTCACATCAGCGCAGGACACGGCCTCCCAGCTAAGCTTACACCTCCCTCTGAGTTTACCATCCATGTACTTGGTAATTCACAGATTCAAATATTCTACCTTTTGCCATTTAACCTTTGCCAGCAAAGTTAATTTGCAGAGGCAGATTGTGAGCTCTGTAGGACAGAAACCACATTTTTCTAGTGTGTTGTACATAGTAACAGTTTCTATGTAATATTCCATAGAAATAAGAGTCTTTATAGGACAAGCTAAATATAACAGCTCTAATGAAGTTACCTCTGGTCTTCAACACAACATGCCGCCCTCCAGCCTGCAGGGCTTCTGCACACACATTGTTCCCCTTCATCAAAAATAGGGGACTAGGACGGCTGTTTTTCTGTCCTCAGGCAGCTTTACCCACCTCCTTTTTTGCCTGGGAGCCACTTCAATACACCCTTTGCTTTCTAAATACCATACTGTGACCCCTAGGAAATGTCACTGCCCTCTTTTGCCACGTCCTCCCACCCAGGCCACTTCCCAGTTCTGTCCCACCACTCCATGGCCTCCTCAGCTTCACCTCTGCCATTGCAAGAGCCCTCTACCCCTGCCATTTTTGGCACCTCTGTCCCTCACCAATTCCTATCACTACCCAGATCTCAGTGGAAAACAGGTCTGTCACCTTTGGCTATGCTAATATTTTTATTTCCCGTTACTGTGTCTAAAAATGCAGAGATGAAGCTTACATGAAAGAAAACAAAATCATCCCCCAACCTCAGGATGAACACAACTGAGCATTGCCCGGCTAGGTAGAGAGGAATTGAAACCTCCCTCCTAAAGCTCACAGCATAGCAGCCTCAAAACCAAGGAAACCAAATGACCTCAGCTAATCAGGCCTATGAATTAGGCTGCCCAGGTGGATCCCTACTTGTGAGCTACAGGGCATCACACAGGGCACAGCAGCACAGCCGCCCGGCTTGCAGACGTGCACAGTCACTTCCAGGGTCGCGGGTGGTAATGGCAGACAGGGGCCTGGCCTGGCCTGGAGAGCGAGCGCCTGGGATCGCTGCACCCAACACGTAAAGTTATTAACTGCATTTATTGGGCCCATCTGCTCGAGGGCAGGGGAAGCTGCCTGCAATAGCTTGTTGTCTCTAGCTGCTTATCTGGAACCTGAGTCACAGTTGGCTGGTGGTCCAGAACTGAGAAGCGAAAGACACCCAAATGAAAGTAGTCAGCTTGAGCGCTGCTCTAGCATTTCATTAGCGGGCCATCTCACTTAAAAATCACTTAAAACTTCTGTTACACATGCAGAGGGAAAGAGCACTTCAGAAGCTACAGATATGCTACAGATGCACAAAACCAAACAGTGACTTAGCTAAAACTGTATATAGATATGGGGCGAGGGGGAACCTCCCCCATTCCTATTAGGCATTTCAGGCTCACGTGTAATAAGAATCTGATTGTCTTTTCCAGCCTGTCTGCTTTCTTTTCCACTGCAGGCAGTTTCTGGAGAACCCAGATGAGCAAGGAGTACCCTGGGATGGGCCATTGCAGGTGCAGTGGTGGCACTTGCTGTTTGCACAGAGCTGCCCTTACTGTGTCAAACTGACGTTGTGCTCTCACAAGAGCACCCTCCCTCCATTCCACACTCCTTCAATGGAGTACCTATCATAGGTGTACCTGTAGAACCCTGCCTGTTCCATATGCCTGTTCTCCATACCCAAAGGAGGTGCTGGCTGAATGACGGGAGAAGTTCCTTTAAAGTTCCCATTCTGCATTCCCTGTGAAGGCCAGATCCAGTCAATAGCACTCCATACCACATGCATTGCAATAAGCTGTACATCATCATTTGGCAGGAGACTTATCTGCAGGCTGCCAAGCTGCCCAGGAGCTAGTAACTAGAGACCTCGCTGCCTCTGGCTAACCCCGACATGCTCAGGACCTATGGACCACTGTGCACTGCTCTCCCCCATGAAGCGAGCACCACTTGATCCAGGTCATGAAGTCACTCTCGTTGGCAGCAGTGACCGATGCATCTGGCTGCATCTCAAGTCACAGCTGAAAGCCTCTTGGCTGGGGCTGCTTTATACAGTCCCCCATGGACTCCCTTTGCAAAGGGTAACCAGGCAGGGTGGAGGCTAATGCTGCTGGCTCCTGGCTAGTGTTCCAGATAGCAGCAATGGGTTATCTGCCTCAGGGGATCTCAACTCAGGACGTTCAAATTCCAAGTAGTAGGTCAATTCACTGACCCAGACCCAGAGCTCTGTGCTTGCTGGGGCCTGGGATGCCCTTTCGAGCACCAAGCTGTTCACCAGAGCAGGCTGCCTGCCAGCCCCAAGATCTACATGTTGGGACTGGAAGTTGAATCTGAAAGAAAAAAAAAAATACCAAAACCCCAAAACAAACCAAAACCCATTTTTGGGTTTTACCACTCTGAAACACTGTGTTTGCTCAAGCAGCCAACTGTGCTCAGCCATCGTCATTGAGCAAAGGCAGCTGCTTCCACCCTAGTACCCGCAGCACAAGGAGAGCATGGCCAAACAGCTGTTGGGAAGAGCTGTGCCAGAGGGACCCCAGGAGAGGTGGGAGAGAGGATCTTCCTTCTGCTTTGCTTTCTATTCTGTCTTTTCTCCCCCTATCACTTCATTCAATTTACTTTTTTTTCCTGTTGTTTTCTTTCTTTTCTCTCCTTGGTCACAAGCCCTCCTTTGATTGCCACCAAAGTCAGGTAGATGCAGCCTCCAACATTTGCAGCCCCCAACACCAAACTAAACTGTGCTTTTTCTCATGGATGGAACATCAGATTCCCCACCAAAGATGGTCCCACATCTTTGCATCTCCATTCCTTCCACAGATTTATTCCCCACCAGTTCCAAAGGACGTGAGCCATCTGGGTGAGGTTAGGTTTGGAAACTGCAAGCAGACACCCATGGTGGCAGAGGACAGCCTTTTGGCAGGCCACTGGAGCAGAGCACTGTGGACATCTGACTTTAGATGCCAAATCCACGTCACATGTGGGTGCACATGGGCACAATGTGTCATGCTGCTCAGCTATGTCTGGACCTGCAGCTCTCCCCGCCCAAGTTAGCATTTCTGTTCACACTGTCATCTTATGCTCTGCCTCCAGCACTTGCTGGTAACCCAGAATCAGAGAGTATTCACAGTGATTTGGTGAGACATACCTATATCCTTCATTCCTAGTGCTTCACTATGCCACAGCAAGCAGATACCCTTCAGATTCATTTTATCACAAGAATTTCTTTAATTAAATCCTCACCAGAAACCCCTCACATTGCCCATGCTCCTAAGGCAGTGCAAGATTGAGCAGTAATCCAACACACAGCTACCAAAACATGCAGTTTTGTTTCTAACAAATATGAGGAAATGCTTAGCCTCCGATACATCCATGACATTGTGTCACAGTTCAATGCCAGTCAGCAGCTAAGCCCCATGCAGCCTCTTGTTCACCCCCTGCCTCACTGGATAGGTGAGAGAGTCATAAGTGTAGAGGTGAGAACACTCCTGGGTTGAGATAACCAGTTTACCAGGTAAAGCAAAAGCCGTGCACACAAGCAAAGCAAAGCCAGGAATTCATTCCCCATGTCCCAGGGGCAGGCAGGTGTTCAGCCATCCCCAGGAAAGCAGGGCTCCATCACAGAATCATACAGAATCACAGAATGTTAGGAGTTGGAAGGGACTTCAAAAGATCATCTAGTCCAAACCCCTCCACACATGACTTGGAAAGACAAATGCCATTGCTCCAAATGTACCCCCTTCCTCCTTCTCCCCCAGCTCTGTATACTGAGCATGACACCATATGGTGTGGGATAGCCCTCTGGGCAGCTGGGGTCAGCTGTCCTGGCTGTATCCCCTCCCAACTCCTTGTGCACCCCCAGCCTACTCGCTGGTGGGGTGAGGTGAGGAGCAGCAAGGGCCTTGGCTCTGTGTAAGCCCTGCTCAGCAGCGACTGGAACATCCCTGTGTCACCAACACTGTTTGCAGCACAAAGCCAAACCACAGCCCTGTACCAGCCACTGTGAAGAAACTGCTCCAGACAAACCCAGCACACTGCCTTGTCTCCATCATCACAAGGAATTAATGTTTTCCCCTTTACTTACTTCTACTCTCCCATTTTCCAGGATGTGAAACAAGTAATCATGGAAGGCGGGAGGGAAATGCTCCTCCTTGCTCCCAGAGAGGGGAGGAAGAAAGGGGGTGCAGGACATTTCTAGCCCAAGTAAAAGGCATCAGGGTAAGTCTGGCACCAAGTCATTCTACAGAAGAATTAGTAATGATCTCCACTGCAACATGGACTGGAGCTGGCTGGATATTTGTCAGGGTTTTGGCAGGTGTGGGTTGGGGTTGCTTGGGGTGGGTGGTTTTTTTGCTTTTATATAGATTAATTTAGAAATGGAATGCAGAGGTGCCTTTTCTATAGTGGCTCAGCTCAGAAAACGTTGATTTGCAGTTTTTGTGAGAGTTTATGTGGTAACATTCCTCTTGCTTTCACAGTAGGAGCCCCTTTCTAGACCACAGACACTGGTTTGCTTCCTCTCTGCCATTTTGTGAGGATAATGTATCAGAAATATATATAAATACATCCCTTTGTTTTCCATGTTTGTATCTCAGACCTCCTTTTTTCCCTCTCCAGGCATCCTTCTTGACAGACTAATAAATATTACAGCTTCTCTTTCCTGTGGATTAGGAGGGCAGCAAACTACCTGTTCAAATGCTCAGAATAACCCCTTTTTTTTACTGCACATAATAGGGGAGAGAAGCATAACCCCACAATGGGCGATCAGACATCACCTACACATCATGCTCCGCAGCGGCTGGGGAACTGCACAGTGCCTGGGTTTGAAAGCTTCATTTGCCATTTTGGGATCTTGTACACCAGAAGATCCAGCTGCAGGCTTGAATCGTTGTGTTCCCACCAGGGTAGCACACAGACATCATCTGGGAGGTAAATCGTATACCAGCGCTGCGAGGGATATTGTTTGCAGTAGGCCAGGTAAGAATGGGTTTTTGCTGAAAGAGTAGCTTCAAAACGACAGTGTGCCCATAGTTCTGGAAACACAGAATCAGGTCTGAGGTTATTGAGTTAAAAACAGTCTTCTAGTCTTCTAAAGCACCATCTCAGGATGCCACGGGCTTGTCTCCCTTCCCGGAGGCAGCATTACCTTTGTAAGTCCCGTGCTGAGGTTTGAGACCAGGCATGGGAAAGGCACTCTAGATTTGCAGGCAGGATTTGCATCATTGATGTATTTTGGCTGCAAAGCTCGATGCTCTAGGCAAGACCAAGGCAATGGAACTTACTAAAAGCACTGCTCTTCCTCAAAAAAAGTCATCTCTTGCCTTTATCGTGGGAAAGTTACCCACTGGTACATGGAGCTTTGAGAGCACAGGGCATTCAACTGGATAAAACAGACAGGGCTAAAGGAGAAATGAGATATTAAATTAAATAATGGATTATAACACTTGCCTGTGAGAATCTGGATAATAAGAGACAGAAAGATTCCTGGCACTAGAAATACCATCAAAAAAGGCTCATGCAAGATTTTATTTTTATGAAGATATGCTCAAAAGGAAGACAAGCAAAGCATGGCTCTAAAACAAATATAATTTTTCACAGTCAAAAAGATTAGTCTTGCTCAATAGTCTACAGCTAAGTGGGAAGAGCTGGTTATTAGGCTTCACTAGAAAAAAAATAGAACACTGCAGTCTTACAAAAAAAAAAATTGAGTTGTATCAGTTTTATATAAAGACAAAAGATCCTGAGGACTGAGATGGGAGATTTACATCAAACCCACAGCCTAGTGAAATGCCTAGTTTAAGACTAAATTTTAAGGGCTGTCAGACACACAAAGCTAGAAACAAGCCTGTTAAAAGACCCCAGTAAGGATTCACCACTGCTGTAGATCACAACTGAAAATCCTAGCCAGAAAAACCACAGTGGACCAAGCAAGCAAATCCCAGCCCCAGGGACTGGGGACACAGAGCCAGAAGCATAAGACCCAAGATTTGCAAAGCCTGGCATATTTACACAAGGGGCTTTCCATCCCCTGTGGAAGTGTATGTGAGCTTCTGCAACACCGCTGCATTTACAAGGACGTGGTGAGGACCCACAGGAACATACCTTGAAAGCCCAAAGGTCCATTCCCTGCAGGGAGCAGATGGCTTTGGTACAAAGATGAGGAGGAAAACTGCTCATGGGGAATTCTCCAGAAGCCAAGGCATGCAGCAAATGAAGCACCAGCGTGGGCATGAAGGTCTCCTCTAAACTGAAAGCTTGTGTGAGGGAGTTGGATAGAATTTCAATAAAGGGGCTCATTGCTGAACTCAGCTATCATTTCTACCATAGGTAGAAGCAAGCTAGATGTCAGAGGAAAACAGAAGATTGAAGAGTTTGTTTCAAGTAATGAGTTCCTACTCCACAGCTGAAAACATCTGAAGATTTAGTGTTGGGGTTCATCTTCCCCAGCTTTCAGGATGTCCAGTATGGAAATCTGCACTGCCTGTCCAGGGTCCCTCACCGGGTACAGAAGGAGAACAGGCACTCTGAGGTGCAGTTCATCTCAGCTAGTTTAGAGATCTGGCTTAGGAAAAGACTAGGTGAGTTGTATTATAGATGTGGACGTTTTTCTCCATCGGATAAAAGGGGAGACTTAACCGATGTGCTGGTTAGTCATGTCCATCTGAAATTAGGGTGGGATTTGTCTTACACCTTGCTAATTGAAAATTTGCATTATAGGACACAAACCTGCAGAGAATTTAAAAAAAAAAAAAAAAGAGCCACAGAACTAAAGAAGGGGGGAAACCCCAAATAATAAAGGCCCAGTTCCCAGTAGCAGGTGAAGGCAGTGCAGCAAGTGATACCTCTGAAGTAAAATGAAAAGGAGACAGAATAAAAAATACCCTGAGCTAATGTTTCTGAATGTACTGAAGGAAGCCAGATTCACGGGCCAAGGTTGGGACAGGCCTGCTTATGCTGGGAAAAAATATATTGATTTTGGATCATTGTTCTTTGAATCCCAAAATAGCATTATTAAAGATTACAAAGCAGCAACCATGCAGTCCCCTGTCTAAAAGTCTATCTGCCAGTCATAGCATAACAATTATGGAAACAACAGATAACAAACCACAACTTGAGTGTTATGAGTTTCAGTGTTTCAAGGGGAAAGAAAAACAAGTTATTGTGAAGAAACTCCTCTGAGCCCAAAGTGATCATCTCAGCCTGGGACCTCCAGTTTGTGCCCTCCATGGGAAGCAATGCTCACTGTCCCAGCTCAGCACACATATAATGACATGACGTGTTATTCTGGGTGTTGGAGGAAATTCCACCCTCCTCATGCATCCAAAGGGATTATTAGAGGGGAGCAGGCCTAGGAGAGAAACAGGATATCAAGTTCATCCAGAAAAAGGGAAGATGGCAGCTCTGGCTCTTCAAGCAGATTGGGGCTGGACTTGTCGTGCCGGGGAGGAGACCGAGGAGGTTGGTGCAGGGACACTTGGGATGCACAAGAGCAAGAAGGTCAGTGCTGAGCACAACTGAATCCTGCTGATTTGCTTTTTCAGTGCTATGCAAGTCCATCCTTCCTTCCTTCAAGACAGAGTGGCTGAAGCACAGAGTCCCAGAGCCGTTTTGGGAACAGCAAGAGTTTGCAGCCAGAGATAAGCAGACGATGCCTTTCCTCAGCTGGCAGGAATATTTTAAAATTTACTTCTTACACTAAGATGCATCCAAGTCATTACCTCAGCACCTGCTTACACTGCTGAAAGGAAGAAGCTGTTACCAACACCCAGACATCTTCACCCAACACCATGGCCATAGCTCTATGACCAGCGGGAGAGGGCTGGTCCCACGAGGGCCAGCACTGCTGAGGGGCCGAGCAGTGGATGCTGGAGCTGCAGCCCCACCTGGGTCACGGGTGGTTCCTCTGTGTCCAAAGCACTGCAGCCTCCAGGGTTTGCTACAAGTTCACGTTCTGAAAATGGGAATTTTTAGCCTTTGGCAGAGGCACAAGAGAGGATGGAGGAGGGAGAGGGGGATGGAGAAGAATTTGATGCTGTTCTGAGCACAGTGAAAACTAGAGAAAGAAAAAATAATCCTGCAGAGGTAGAAAAGCTGATTTACAGCCAAGCTTGTTTCTAGAGTGGCAGCCACCAACATCTGCTAATGGCAGTAAAAGTCCTTCCACTTTGGCTACACATCAGCTCCTGTATAAACTCGTCCGAAGGCTGACAGACACCCTGGGTTCGCTGTTACTGTATGTTTTATTGCTTCAGCGCTTGCAAAGGGAACAAATTTGGGTCTCAGTGGCTAAGAGCCACACATAACATGCAGCCCACCTCTCACTGGGCTTTTGGACTCCCTGCATCCCTGGCTGATGCTGCCCCAGGCCCCCAGCCTGGCACCCAGTGTCACAGCAGCTCCATACCAAGTCCCCGTAGAGGACATGTGGTGGTAGCCCACCTACCTCTTACCGGACCAGATGCTCCATCCAGAGAAAGGCTCCAGCCCAGGCACTGCCTGGAGCTTGCAGCACAGGGTGAGCCTGCCCAGGGTGCTTCCAGCAGGTCAAGGGAAGAGCTACAACTTCTGCTACAACTCCTCTGCAAAGCACTCAAGACACTAATGGATTTTAATTTTCCATGAATTTGCAAAAGCAGTACCCTGCAAAGCTGCAGACGATTGTTCATGCTTCCTCACCTAGTCTAACATTTATTATATTTTTCAAACAGACATTAGTATTAATTTAATCTTGATATTTTTTTTTCCCCCTGAAGCAGGCTATAATTAAACGTCCTTTTCCTGTGACATTTGGTGGGATATAGTGAGGCCAGGGCATTTTTAAAGACTCATTCAATATAACTAGCATTTCAATTAGTGTAAGTGCATGAAGTAAACACTAAAAAAAACAGCTCAGTCACTTGAACTCATACACATGGGACACTTTGATTTTTAATTGACTGCAATTTTTTATTTTTTCAAAGGAGAGGGAGTCTGACTGAATGGTGGAAGTCCTAGCAAAGGACGTGTGCTAAAGCACGCTGCATGTCTCTTCACTTTCTCCTCAGCACTGTAATACATTTTCCTTTCTGCAGCTGAAGCTTCATGTTGACACTTCATCTCCGCGCTGCTGCCCTTACTTGGGGAGATTTTCATACAGGAAATTTCCTACTGAGCAACACTGTTTCACTGAACAGAGCTGCTTCTCTTTTAGGCCATCACATCAACATGCCCAAGCATGGGCTAGCAAGGCATGTGCAATGTTTTCAGCAGCTTACCATTGCACTTTAAAAGCATCTGCACTTGTATTTTTCAGGGAATAATCTTTTTTTTTTTTTTTTTTAAAAAGGCCTCCTTTGGGGGTTTACAGATCCTGGCTACATACTGAGAGGAGGTCGTTAAAGCAAGAGTCACATCTTGCTGTATATTAGCACAGCATCTCACACAGCAGACCCCTGACCTTGCTCGGGGTGCTGGGCACGAAGAGGCAGTACTCTGCAGCAGCAACCGTAATTGAGCCTTTAATAAGTTGTCTCAAATTACCATAAGAGATATTAAGGAAAGGGACATTTAATTACAGTTCTCTGTTAGAGAGGAAAAAAAAGCAACAATCATTTTAATCCATCTCCCACAAGCGTGGAAAAGGAAGAACACCATCCCCACACCAAGCAAGCCTCCTTTCTGTGCCACTGGCAACTGAGGCCAAAGGGGGTGGAAGAGGACACCCAACCCAATGTAAAGGCACTTCTAATATATAGCATGTGGAGATGTCCTGCTTCAAGAAAGCTCCTGGTGTTCCTACAAGCACAGGCTGGTTGCGCAGCCCCGGGCGGTGTGCCTGTGAGAGGGTGCCGAGGCTTCCAGCCTTGCTGCAGGAGCCACCGGGAGAAAAGATGAAGGTGAAGACACAGGTTTGGGAAAAAAATGAATCCCCACAGAGAGCAGAAGCCATGGGGTTCACATGGTAACAGGGTTGCATCCCCAAAGGGGTGGCTCAGAAGCACTGCAGGAGGCTCCCGAGGTGGCTGCAAGCAGCACAAGGACACCTCATCCTTGAGTAACCCAAGCGGGCTGCAGTGAATTGGACAGGTCTGTGGGCCCTGATCACCACCAAGACCCAGAGAAACACAGGCACAGTGCTCAAGAAGAAACCCAGCACCCGTACCACTATTTCTCTGCCTCATAATGCTGTTGCAACACCAGAGTGAAGCATGATTACAAAAGCCAAGAG
Source organism: Zapornia atra (assembly GCA_013400835.1). NCBI lineage: Eukaryota > Metazoa > Chordata > Aves > Gruiformes > Rallidae > Zapornia > Zapornia atra. The sequence goes on along the minus strand of VZTU01000056.1, from coordinate 210,013 downwards.
TATTTCTAAAAATAAACACCAGTAAATGCCTACGTATGAAATAGAGTTGTACCTAACTCTACCGACTGAGCTAAATACTGCACTGCTCGCGCTGCCGTTCCCAGGATAAGCACGGTGCATCTCCAATTGATTTACCCTTATTACTTATTTTCTACCAGGTTTTGCAAATTTCTCTCGCAGCGCAGAACATAGTTTTTCTCTGCTGCTGAGGGATGGCAGCAGGCTGACTCTGATAAATCCTGCTTGGTCAGAATCGAGGATCTACATAATCATTCCTCTGAACCGAACAGCTGAAACACTGTCGGCACTGCATTAGCGGGAGGCAGTTTCAGTGGTTGCATTTATCCTTCCTTTAGCCTCTTCCATGGATCCCAGAGCTTTCTCATTGTTACAACCACTAGAGATGCTTTCCTCAACTTAGGTGCAAAGCAATCCTCTCCAGGAGGAGAGGAGGTTTGAATCCCATCACCTCTAGGTAGAAAGCTGCCTTTAAGGAGGCTCAACACAGAACCATTGGCTGCTCCCAAGGGGAAGCGAGCATCCTGATGCCCTTTTCCCACTTCAACTGACAGCACTTGGCTTGAGCTGGCCAAGACCCCAGCAGACCCCATGGCCAGGGTAAGATTTATGAGCAGTTTAGCAACAAGTTTATTTTTGTGCAGCCGGTTACTACAGTTACTACAGAGTGGCAAGTGTCCCTAATGTGACGCTTGGCTCTCTTCTGGGCCTGACATTTTCTGCCCAACAAGTCTGCACGGGGGTCTTGTTAATTAATCCCTGGCCATGCTCAATATTTACTGATGGGAGACCCGACTGGGGACCCACGCTTCCTTTTCCTGGGCACAGAGAACTTTAATCTCTCCCTTATTTTTTTTTTCCCGATCAAACCTGCAACACGTGGGTACAGAGATAAACAGGGGAGGAGGAGGAAGACGACAAGTTAAACACTGAAGCCAACCTGCCCAGCATACTAATGAGGCTGCTCGGTGTGCTGCCACGCTAGCCGCAGCAAACCATCTCCCCACCTCAGCTATGGCAGCGGAGAGGCGCACGGAGGAGCGCTGCAGGGACTGCCGTGCCTCTTGGCTGAAGGCAACATCTAGAAATCTGCTGGCTGTGGGAGGGAGGCAGCACACTGTGCCCCTCAGTACCCTCAGAAAGGGGTGCGGGGACTGGAGCCCCCCCCCCGCCACCATGCCCTTACCAGAGGAGCTTAAACCCAGCCCCCACGTCCCCACTCAGCTTTGCCTCTAGTTGTTGGTGCTCCCAGCCCTGATAGGAAACCACTTCCCCTCCCCTCCTCAGGGACTTCTTTTAGCACCTGAGGCCTTTTGCCTACACTTTACCAATTAGAGGCAGAGTTGCAGAGACTGCAGATTTGTTCTCATTTCGCTTTTTGGTTTGGGTTTTTTTCCCATTAGATTAGTTCAGGGATCAGAAAATGAATGAGCTTAGCTCGCATCCCACAAGCCTGCTTTTCCTCCAGGCAGCTGAACACGCTGCTCTGCTTGCTAGACAAACATTTAATCACTTTCTGCACTCGGCATCCTCCGCCATGCTGGGAGATGGGCTCTTGCCAGGTTCCTCAGACAGGCAAAACCACCACACACGTACATTTATTTCCTGTGCAAGTTGTGGCCAGAGCAGAAGGATGGACACAAAAAGAGGAAATTGCCTGTTGTAAGAGACAAACCTGGTAAACAGGCGCAGGTTAAGCAGGTGCTCTGACTTCCAGAGCATCTTCAATGCACCTGTAAAACAGAAATCTGTCTGATAACGTACCTGCCAGGCAGTTTATGCCAGGAAACACAGGGGAAGGAAGATTCGCTTCCACGTGTTGCCAGGGCCAAACACAAAGGTCTTGAGAGGAGGGCAACAGGAACAATTTCAGTTCTGCAAAGTTTGCATTTGCATGCAGGCAGCAGAAAACTCATACTACTCAATTGACCCAAAATGAGTCTACAAAGTAGGCGACTCCTCATCTAACAAGTATCAGGTTGGGAAGAAGTGTCTGATAAGGGTCTTTAACCTAGCAGAAGGAGATGTGATGTGATAAACCAAGTAGGGGGGAGGAGGAGAAGATGCAGGGCAAATTAAGGCAGAAAAGGTAACTTACTATTGAAGCAGCTTGCTTAGGGACCTTGTGAATTCATTGTTGCTTGAAGTCAAACCCGGGCATCTTTCCAAGAGCTACGTTACAGCTCAAGAATAAATTACAGGTGTGACAGAGCTGATGTTCTGGAAGCACAGAGATATGATAAAGGCCGTGGAAACAGTCATATCAAGCAGAAGTCGTTATGAATAAATTGATATTCCTTACCTGATTGGAACTGCTGCAGTGTGTGGGAGAGGAAAGGGGAGAAAGGGATAATTAGGGCAAGCTCCCGCAACTGCCTGCATAGGCGGCTTGTCCTCTTGAGACACCCCTTCCCAAAGACAACAGCATCATGTGGCTCAGGAAGCTGGATGAGGCCCTTGAGCTAAGTACCAGCACTGCTGGAGGAGCCATCTTTCTTGGGTACAAAATGCTGAACACGTGTCCCACACACACTATCTACTCCCACTGCTCTCTGCTACCCTGAGCAAGCACTTACTTGCTTTGCCAGATCCTCTGTGCTGCCACTGCACCTGACAGAGCTGGGGAGGTTGAGCTGATGTCAGACACATGGAAATCACCATGGTAAATCAGAAGGCACCTGTAGATTTGAAACCCATCCCTGGAGACACCTGAGTGTGGGACAGTGACACCAGAACACCTAGAGGAGTCCCCAAGGAGCTGCAGAACAGCCATGAGTACAGCCAGCCTTGGGGGGGGCGGGGGGTGGGGGTCTCAGTGCAGAGGTCACCAGGCAAGGTTCTGAGGTGTTTCAGGGCTGTTCAAAACATATATACAAAGCACGGCTGTGGGCCTTTCTGGCCTTCAAAACCTACAAGAATTCATCCCACTTTATCATTTATCACTAGACGCGTGGGTCCTTCATGCCTTCCAGCACAGCTTGTGCCTCCCCCTCAAATTATACTCATCTAGTCTTCAGAGAAAACCCCAAAATAAATCATTTGTGGTTCGTAATTTATTCAAGCAGTTCCCATTTCTTTGGATCAGGTATTGCTTGGGCTGTCATCTGACAAGATTAATCGCTTTTCGGAGCCACTGGGAACACTTTCCCCATCCTCTCCTCCTCAGAGCTTTACCAGCTCTGGCAAAGGACAGGCTGGAGGTGCCACCTGGCACTCCTGCATTGAGCACAGGCTGTCGAGAAACAGTTTGTGTAGAAGGACAACCAAACCCAAGGTTTCACAGCAATAAAGAACGCGGCACGTCTGTCACTCAGCTCTGCTAATGATTAATTCCCTTTGCCACCTCATTTGCAGGACTTCATCAAGAGCTAATTTCTAACAGTTCCACGCAGCCTGTGTTGAAGCACCCACCTGTCCACCATCTCCTGCAGAAATACACTGTCAGCTCAGGGCTCCCTGTGCCTGCAGTGCAACCCGCACCCAATGCCACCTTTCCACCCTCTGAGGACTTGCACTGCTTCCCTCCAGCCCCTCACCATTCCTGACGTTGCCCTTCTGCAGCATCAGCTTCATCACCACTGGACAAGGGGTGGAAGTTTTAACAGTGGATTTCAGTATCTGCGAATGGCTGGAGCAATCTGGACCTGCACCAAAGTTCTCACACAAAAGACCTTTTTGTAGGGTAGGAGGAAGTGAAGAAGACACGCCAGGATGCTTCCATGCCCCTTCCTCCTCTAGGGTCTGGAGATCCTTCCCAGTCTTCTGCCAGGGCAATATTTAAGGCAGGAGCCCACACTGCTCAGCTTCCAGCCACACACACGGCTTCCACAGGCTTCTGCAAGCATTAATCAAACACTTCAGGACACACAGTTTTCACATGCTAATTTACTTAAATGACATGTTACTTTGTCTTCACAACCGAGACACCTAAACAGCTGAGCAGAAATCACAAACTGAATCTCACAGGAATAATTAGTACACAAAATATAAACCAAGCCAAGTTAGAGCCACCCAGGCAAGCGGCCCTCGGGGTCTGCCTACAAAGCAACACATTTACAATCAAAAATAGTCACACACTGGAGAAATTTGGACAGCATTCACTGAAGCTCCAGCTATTCTAGGAAAAAAACCTTCTATAAAAGGCTGTTGTGAAAAATGGATCTTGCTGTGTACCACCAGACCCAGCATGCAAACCAGATCAACCTGCTCACCCATTAGCCAGGAATTACCTGAGACACCACAGCAGAGGTCCCAAGCCCCACCTTCTCCACAGACTGCAATGGTGCTCCATCACCCCCGGTGCAGGTTCAGGGTACCTTCCATTGGTTTCTAGATACCCACATCAGTCTGTAGCTGGAACAGAGCTCAATGATGTTGATGTGTATAGTATCGGGACATCCTTCTTGGGCTCTCCAACTTTCTTCCGTGCTTTGATTATCCCTTGCAAGAGATATCCCTTTCTCAGAGAAACCTGCTATAAATACCACGACTACCAAGAAACAAGCCAGTGCCAAAGGCAAAACCATTCCTGCATCAGAGAACTTTGGCCTTCAGAAAGCAAGCCCACCCAGACATCTCTCTCCAGAAGCTTCTTCCATCCAGCCAAGGACGCACCCCTCCTTCTGCTACTCAGACACACAGCCTCAGGCTCTGCAGCATTCCTACAACAGGCCCACACTCACAAGCATACACAGCTCCTCAAGTCAGCCCCCTTCATGCCAGCATTGACTTGTTTCATACAAATCAAATATAACCCTTTTCCACTAGACATCACTGACCACGAGCCTCTTGTACAACACCTTATTGGACCACCGTTCCTCTGATGACATTCTGGAGCCTCATATCCCAAGAGTCAGGAAATGCCAGGTACACAACTGCTCCTCTACAACTGTGCAACATTAACTGAGGGATTTGCCTCCCAAACACCCACAGGCTGGCAATCCAACTGGGCTTTACCCTAGGGCTTACTCATCCATAGGGAGGACACATCCTAACACTTGCCATCTGCAGACATCAATGCTTTTACACTGACAATACTACTCTGTACCCCAAGTTCACAGGTGAGTTAACATTGACTTAGTTTGGGCAGAAATTAGCAGAAATCATAGTTGGCTCCTCCTCCATGAGCACGTTAGTGACTCTCAGCAGTGCTCTGAGTCCTCCCAAGTTACCAGCAGTTGTTTGAAGCCTTTGGTAGGTTCTGAATTTTTAAACAAAGATGTGTTCTCCTGAGTGCTTACAGGACATTAAGTAAACATTAAACTTCTTAGTAAAATGTAAAAACACTGCAAACCACCTCAGCTGCTCAGCTTTCATTTCTACAGCACTATGACCTCTTCGTCCCAGGAGGCTAGAGAAACAAGACTGAGTTACTAAATGAAAAAACACACCTTTACAAGAAAAGCAGAGACCACTCCAGTGCCTTTTGGCAACCTTCAAACACCAAGAACAGCAACTAAAATGACATAAACCCTCTTTGCTTCATTTTACAGATTACTTTTCATACCAGAGCAAAAACAAACCACGGCAAGACAGAAACCTGGACCACATCCAGGTTTGAAGGCACTGCCCTCCTGTTAACACACATTACCAGCGCAATCCTTGAGATTAACCGACCAGTTTGATCCAGGAAGTGACTATCTCCAGTAGACAAAGTAACAGGCAAAGTTTCCTGAACGCCACACAATTCCCTCCTCCAAGTCCTCAAGACGGGTTCACCGACCAACAAGGAAGCAAATCAGAGGTGCTAGATGCTCCCTCGAGTCGATAAAGCACTGCTGAAATCTTGGCTGCTTCTCACAGCGTGCTGACGCTTTCCTTCGTTAGCAAGGCCCATCTTTCCTTGTCAAGTTTCTGCTTGGCCCTGGACACTAATGAGAGGCTGACAGGTAATCATTTAAAACTGCATTTGCTCTAATGTTATCAAGTTATTTACTATCCACCTGGTCCAACTCCTACTGCAGACTATGTAAAAGCACCTAACAAGGCTCTAGTAGGCTCCCTGCACTTTAATGCCTACAGCAGGGGCATCCTCGGGCAGGGGGCTTGCAGCTTAAAGCATCAATACAAAAATATCTTGGGAAATCCAGCAGAAGTTAGCAGTTAATTTTTATATATAAATTAAAAAATTACTTTCCTCCTCTTCTTGTAAGAGATTTTCTCTGCACCTTGAGAGACAGGCTGGCAGAGGAGGACCGAGCGTATCTCACATGATGGAGGCAACCAGGCAGCGCGGGTTCAGGGCAGTGAGGATGCAAGTCAGTTCACAGTTATTTATTGGGGAATTTTTTTTCCTTGACACTGGATTGTGAACTGCAAATCTGGAGCCCTGGGCAGATCTCTCTCCTCGCTGCTAACAATGCAGAGAAATAAAACCAGGAGGAAGAGAAGCTATCCATCCATGCCTGGGGCTAAAGGCATTGTTCTTACCAAATTGCTGGACTGGTTTATCTTCCTTGTGTGCATAGCACAATTCTCTTAAATTATTTTTCTGCTGCTAAATCTCACTGTGGTTCTGGGTCACTCACTGAAAGTCAAACCAAGAGGCTGCTTGTGATGGAGCACAGGGTATTGTTTGCTTCCTGAGTGCAGTGTGGTGCTGAACCCAGGGCCTCCCGTGATTAATTGCAGAAACTGGAATCTTTATACAAATACTTTTAAAGGAGAATTTTATTAAGCTTAAAAGTTATCTTCTCAGAATATTTGAACCAGTGAGACTCGAGCCTGCAAAGAGAGAACCAGCCGTGCAGCAAAAGGGAATTAGCTTGAATAGAATGTCCAATTAACTGCTTTTAGTTTGGGGGGGTTAACAGCTGTTTTGGATTTATTTCTTTTAAAGAAGAACATTAAAGGCACAAGATCCTGATCAGAGCTGCAAAGCTCCTTTTGACATAAGAAAAGCTGCCCCTAAAATGATATTGGAAAGCCAAAAATTATAGGAAATACATAACATTGGTGGCTTTAGTGAATGATGACAGTTCTACATGGAGCTGTCCTCAAGAGATGTGGGACAAAGGGTCCCAAAACAATGGAATTTGGGTCCAGTGAGGTTCCTCCCTCCCCTCAACATGGGTACTGAAAAGGTATCAGAGGAAAGCTAGTTCCATTAGCGGAGCTGTATTTCAACAAGCAACTAAATTTGGGACCTCCAGAAGGACATTCTTGTTTAGAAGCTCCAGAAGTTTCAAACTCTGTCCTAGATTTCCCATTGTATCTTGTGGCAGGAAACAGCTTTATTTCTCCCTTCATAAAGAAAGGGCACAGGGCAGGAGCAAGGGCCATTCCTACAGGAACAGGACAAGCAATTCGATTATCTGGGATGGAGAGAAGCCTACAGGGCACGCCACACACCAGTTTGGGGAAACACAACAGCCAGTAGCTACTGAAATTAAAACAGAATCCTTCAATCTTTCCTATAGGGAGCCCAGATCACCTTACCTGGGGAAAAAGAAAACGTAAGCTAATAGAGCAAGCATCTCTGGGACTCTGCTGGTGCTCCTGTGAATGCCCTTCCCAAGCCTCCCAATACCAGCAGTGAGATCCTGGGTCTGGCACTGGGGGAACGAGCAGTAACTGCATCCTGGTGGTCTGGCTGCTGCAAGCTGTGGTCTGAAGCAGGCAAGGCAACTGGACAAGTCAAGGCTTCTTCAAATCAGCTTCTATCCCCAGAACAGCACGTGCAACATCCAGACCAGAGTGCCACACAGCTTTTACTTGGCCAAAGGCATCTCTCAGTCTCCCCCAATCCCAAAGCCATTTATCACACCCCACAAGCAGCAGGCGTATCAGACACAGACCCAACAGTTCCAGGAAACCCTCCATTCCAGCTCTCACCCACACAGCTGTCAGCCAGCAACTTATCATAGAATGGTCTGGGTTGGAAGGGACCCCATGGATCATAGAGCTCCAACCCCCCTGCCACAGGCAGGGCCACCAACCTCCAGGTCTGGATCTACACAAGGTTGCCCAGGGCCCCATCCAACCTGGCCTTGAACACTTCCAGGGACGGGGCATCCACTACTTCTCTGAGCAGCCTGTTCCAGCACCTCACCACTCTTTCTGTAAAAAACTTCCCCCTAATATCTAATCTAAACCTTCCCTCCTTTAGCTTTAGTCCATTCCCCCTTGTCCTGCCATTATCTACCCTTCTAAAAAGTTTAATCCCCTCCTGCTTATAAGCTCCCTTCAGGTACTGGCAGGCTGCAATGAGGTCCCCCCGCAGCCTTCTCTTCTCCAGGCTGAACAAGCCCAGCTCCCTCAGCCTTTCTTTGTAGGGCAGGTGCTCCAGCCCTCTAATCATCCTTGTGGCTCCTCTGAACCCTCTCCAACAGTTCCACATCTTTCTTGTATTGGGGGCCCCAGATCTGGACACAGTACTCCAGATGGGGCCTCAGGAGGGCAGAGCAGAGAGGGACAATCCCCTCCCTGTCCCTGCTGGCCACCCCTCTTCTAATGGAGCCCAGGATCCCATTGGCCTTGCGAGCTGCAAGAGCACACTGCTGGCTCATGTTAAGTTTCTCATCCACCACAATCCCCAAGTCCTTCTCAGCAGGGCTGCTCTCAAGAAGCTCTTCTCCCAGTTTGTATCTGTGTCTGGGATTCTTCCGACCCAAGTAAAACACCTGACACTTGGCAGTGTTGAACCTCATTAGGTTCCCCCGGGCCCATCTTTCCAGCCTGTCAAGATCCCTCTGGATGGCTTCCTTTCCTTCTAGGGAAAGGAACTTCATCCTAGTGCAAGCTCACTCCTACAGCATCTCTCTCCATCTCTCATACAGGAGGTCTGCTCAGCCTCTACAGGCAGCCAGAGAAGGGTAAGGCTATAGAAACACTCTGAGGTGGGCTGGCTCCTGGAGCACCCTTCCAACAGAAGCTGCAGCCCCACCAACAGTACAAATACTTGTGGTTCAACATCCCTACTCAGCAGGAGATAGAGCACCAGCTGGCAGTAAGGGTGGATCCAACTGGCAATCCAGAGCTTGCCCAATACCCTTCTATACCAAGAAGGGAGCTGGAGAGAATCTTGTGCCACGTGGAGTTCAGCTCAGCAACCACGGCACCTGCTTCGAGTTTATGACTAATGGAGAGATTTGTCCCCAAACCTGGAAGAATCACCTCACTAAGGTTATGGACAGGCTAAAATCCAGCCTAGGTTTTTCTTCCATCAGCACTGCCTTAATGCTAACCTGTGATCCCCAAGGTGCCATTTACAGAGAGCAGGCACAACCACCTGCACAAGCCAGCCAAGCTCACTGGGTGCCTTCCTTCCACTTCCCTCTGCTCTGGCAGACTGTCTTCTGGAGAATGAACTGGGATTGTACACAACACCCCAGAGGAGCTTTTCAAAGCATCAGTATGATGGCATCAATGTTTCCTCATCTAGCTGGGTGTGCAATGCCCTGGCCCAAGTCCTTGCCCCCTCCTGGGTTAAGCCCAGACACCCATGGCATTAGCATGGTGAATGCCCAGCTTCCACACCCAAGACAGAGCCCTAGGCTCTGCATACCATCTATAATGAGAGCAATAAACACTTTCAGTGTGTAATACATCACAGCAGTTTTCAGCATCAAATTTAGAATTAAATTAATCACATCCTAGAACAGCATCTTCCTCTCTGAGGGATTCTGGGCAGCGAGCTCAGGCAGGGGTATCTGTACCCATCTTGTGACGGACTAGTCAGGCACCGGTCTTTCTCTGGCAAACCCACTGCACCCACTCTTCCATTGTATTAATTCACCTAATTCTCCTTTCCATCACGACTTATTCTGAACCTTGAATGCACAAGGCAATATCAAGGAGCCTGCAGCTGCCTGGATCTCCTATTCATCTTTCTCTTTGAGAAATCAGTTCCGTTTTGTCAGCCACGTAGCATCACCTTCCATTTTAAAAACTTATTCAGGTCTTGCTAAGCCAGAGTTTCAGATGCTGGGTGTCAGATTCTGGCTGCTCCCCTGAAGTGTGCAGGTGGGGAAAAGCCCCCCACCCCCCAGTTCAACATGCCCATTTTATTTCCATCATCCCACACACCTTCTTCTGTTCCAAACTACCTTTGTGCAAAATTAGTTCTATCCAGAGTCAGGTATTACTCCAGTCTCGACCTCTCCCTCACCATCTCTGGCTGAAAATGAACAGAGGTCAGCATGACATGTGTCAAATCTTCCTTTATTCCCACTTCCTGATCCCCCCATTCTATGCTCGTTGGCTGATCAATGTTTTTCCCCCATCCTCCACAACCCTGCCTTTGTTAGGCTAGGCCTGCAGCCCTCCTCCCCCTTCAGAAGGGGAAGCTTCCAGGTGACTTCTCTTTTAACAAAGTTCAGACCTCCTGTATGCTACTGTCCTCAACATCCCCCACCTCCATGACTTCAGCAACTAGCCCCCTTCATATCTTACAGTAATTCTCTCCCCAGCCCTTCTGCAGGAAGAGCAAACAATCCCTCTACAGCCAGCAGCAGGCCCTGTGGTGAGTTGTGGGGTAATTTCTGGTTTGGGTTTGCTGGGGGTAGGTTGTTTTTACATACCCACATGCCCATTTTGTTTACTATTTACTATAAGACAGACAAGAAATGACATTTGTTGTTGTTCAACAATTACTTGGTCAGTAAGCCAGAGCACCGTTTGGAGGGGAATGAGGTAATAGGGTAGGTACCAGTTCCCTCAGACATCACACGATCTTTCAGACTGGGAGCTCATTTATGAACTAACACCCACTCTGTTATTTCATAAAGCTGATACCTGGGGATTAGATTAAGATCTCAGCACACAAACCACACCAATGCTGACCCTGAACTCCAGCTCACAGAACGTCAGGAGTTGGGACCTTGAAAGGCCATCTAGTCCAACCCCCCTGCCAGAGCAGGATCACCTAGACTAAATCACACAGGAACCCATCCAGGCAGGTTTGAATGTCTCCAGAGGAGACTACACAACCTCTCTGGGCAGCCTGTCCAGTGCTCCAACACCCTCACAGTGAGAAAGTTTCACCTTAACACACATACTGCTCCTTTCACATCCTGCAAGGGAGCTCCTATCCTAAGGGAGAAGGTGCTGCTGCCCGGTTCATATTCCACAGCTTGCAGAGATGGGCAAGGCCTGAAGACACCTGCATGTGTTCTGGAAACCAACGCTGTCTCATAGACACATATTCCCATTCTTAGATAAGGTCCAAAGCTTAATTAGGTCAGACCTTAAAGCCTAAACCACAGGAGTTGCTGGAGTGCTGATGCCTTCAGCACTGGAAGTGACCGGATAGGATGTGTTTCTGCAGGGAACAGGCTACACCAAGCGCTGCGCTTTGACTCCACGTGGCGGCAGCTCCAGACTGGGTTCCCATTCACAGCCACACAACTACTAGGAAGAAATGGAGCACCCGCCATTTCACAACTGCAGCATTACCACTACTTTACCTTTGCTTCTGGGCTCCAGGAGATTCCTCAGGTATGTGTCTGGGCAGGGGAAGCCCCAGTTTCCCTACCTGCTTATGCTCCCCAATTGAAAAGAGGGGAAGTTCCTTTGGTTCCATGTCCGACTTGGGCTGGGGAGGGCACACGGGCAGGAAGGGGAAGTTTGTATTGAGGGTTAAGCACTGACAGATCTTGAGTCAAACAACTCAGCTAGAAAAGCTGATACTTCGATACTGGTACTAGATTCTCCACCACCAGGAAAATTACAAAGATGCTTTCCAGTAAGGAAACACCCCCAACTCTCAAAAATGCTGCCCATGCTTCCAAAACCCCAAGCCAGTCTCCCTCCCTCCCTTTATGATATAGAAAGGCATGACTAATGCCTGCCCTCCACACACTCCAGCAGCATTGGAAGCCACAACAGCATCGTGCTGTATTAGTTCCGCTGCATTTAACAGATGCAAGCAAAGCAGAAAACTCCTTGTCAGTCGCCCTGCGCTAACACCCAGACACACAAAGCCCTGCTGGTGCCCTTCCTGTTGAATGTAACAAGTCAACACAAAGCACTTACCCCCAAACTGCCCTGTAACATCTTGTCTCTGCTTGTGCATCTAGTATTCAGTTGCACCCAGCACATCCAGATGAAGTATTACCTTCTGGAAACCCCACGGTCCAAGCCCAGCGCAGAATTTCCAACCATTTTGAGTACCTGTGATAGCAACACCTCCACGTTCCCAAGCTTCAAGGGCCAGAGCTGCCTTTCCCTATTTTAAATGCATTTCTTCCATCACAGGACAAAGATGACCATCTTGTTAACTTGACCAGCCAAGCGCCAGCTCTTCACAGGCAGCAGCCAGCCTCAGGTCCTCGTTATAATAGCGATGACACCGCCAGCTAGTCCCCATCTTGCCTCCCAGGACCAGCCAGCATCCCAGTCCCAGCCCTTCCCCAACAGGAGAGCTGTCTCTGGCTGTGCCAGCAGGACTGCTGCGTGTGTGGCTGCACAGCCAAGGGAAGGAATATGCTGTGCCATCAGAAGAGGAGCAGCGGTGTCTGCAGGGCCACTGGCAGGACTTGTACCAGGCAGCTCCAGCACCGTGGGAAAGGCTGCTCGAGTCTTCCCAAGCCCAGGACTCTGCCCACCGACCCCAGCAGCACCTACCCCAGCAGCAGCTACCCCAGCAGCAGCTACCCCGCGCTCCAACGCCACCTACACACACAGGGGATGCCATACAGCAAGCAGCAAACCCCTGGGGGGTTCTCCTGACCCAAACTGGAAAGGTAAGGGCATCAATTACATATCAGAACCACATTTTACATCAATAACATATTACTACATTTTATTACATCAATGGCTTGAAAAAATTTTATTTGATGTCAGCAAACATTGGAAATCATAGAAAAATGAATTATGTAGAATTTCACAAAAGAATTTACCCCACTATAACTCCTCATACAGTAAAGTAATTCAAAACCAAATGTTACTTTTCAGTGGCTAAGCAATTTTATAATGCTAATGAACATTCATCACAGTAAGTGTGCTGAATAATAGAAAACAGGCAAAAAAGACATTTAAAATATTACTTACAACAGCATTATTACAACATACTTTCTTTAAAATCCCAACGAGTATTTTATCACTTCAAAAGCTATACAGCGTTTCCATTGTATCTGCAAACTTAACCTTATACATCTTTTAAAATCTTGGAAAAACTTCTTTTAAGCAATCTATAAGCAGTTAACAAAATTGATAAAATCTACGTAATGGAATACTATACACTCCAGTATAAATTTTATTTTAGGAGAATATGAATGTAAACACTCATTATTATACAACATGCATAGACTATACTGACCTTCCATCTTCTGAACTGTAACTTTCACTGCAATTGTGCTTTACTATCAACAGGAAAAGCTGCATTAATCCAGGGAGTGGCAGAAAGTATTTGCTTTAGGGGCATTGCACAAGATCACTAGATTTTGACTTGCTGAAGACAAGCTGGAGCTAATAAAAATAATTTTCCTTTTTTTTTTTAATTTAAAAAGAGTAGATATCAGGCCACCACTCATTGCTGAATGGGCTATGCATTATTTTATACAGATCTGAGAAAAACCACTATCAGAAAGATCTCCTGGGACATTTTTGCGTTTCATTGACTTGGAGATTGATGTTCACAAATCCAGTGACCAAGTTAGTGTAATGCACTGTTTGGCTCATATTTGGTGTGCAAGAATACCAACAGCATATTAGCGATTTAGAGAGTAAGAACTGAAATTTAAAGTGACAATGAGCATATTTTAATACATAATGTTTCGGATGTACTGGTACAGGAAAGAAAAATGTTTGGTAGGACGTTGTTTTAAGAGAGTAAGAGTTTCACTCTGGTGTTAACTATTAAAAAAGTGTTATTATAGTGGACTCTATAATGGGGTCTTCCTGGTTGCAAACTTGTAAAAATATATTAAGAATTCATTATCCCCATTGGTATTAAATATCTTGAGACAACCCTTTGTGGTTGCACTACCAGTTATGGCTACTATGGTCTTAAGCATCTGATTGTACATTGTTGCTATATTGGTTAAGCACAACTGAGGCATGGTTTTTTCCCTTAGTTATGAGATTATATTACAAAAATTGATCACTGTTTCAAACCAGTTAAACACGAATATTCAAGTAACAAGGTTGTTTTAATGGAGAAGCGAAAAAAGAAGTTACCTAGCACTTTACACAACTACATAAAAATTAAATAGAACAAATGAAATTTGTTTATGCATATGCAATACACTTTTATATCTTTAAGATTTCTAAAACTAAAACTTAAACTATCATTTTCTTTAACGATACCATATTTTGCACAATAACTTATACTTAGGAGAAATAATTTCCCATTTTCCACAAAATATATATAATTATGACATTCACATTGATAGTTTAAGAAACAAAATTTAAGTGAATATTCTATCTTATGCAGTTATCTTTGTGGACCCTTCTAATCAGAATGCAACCAGTTGATGTATCTAATGCTTGACCCATTTAAAAAAACAACAGAAAGAGAGGGTCTTCACCTAAACAAGACCAAACCATTTAATCTTTCATAGGCTAAAATGAGTTTATCGCATTAAAAAGGATAATTAAAGAGAATGTAAAAACCTAAACGTTTAAAATACAGTGCTATTATATTGTATCAACTACAATAAGATAGCAGTCAACTGAAAAGTAAATTTAACAACTTTTTTCTTCCTAATATTGTGAATTATACATGTTTCCCCCTACCCCTTGGGGATGAAGCCAAAACACAACTTTTCTGATCATAAGATGGACAGATCTGGGGGCAAAAAACAATGGGAAGTCCTCACAAGTAACCTAACTCGTCAGCAGAAGCCTCTCCTGATGAGTTTCACCAGCTGGGATGGAAGCTCACACAACCCTCTCAGGCTGGCGAGGACCTGTCTGTGCATTGGTACCAGCAGGAGGTGAATGTGAGGCACTGCTTTCCACACACCTGTCAGCTGAAGTCACAGTGCTATTTGCCCACCTCTAACCCTAATTCACACTGGCTAGCAACTAGTGTCCCTTCCCACAAGAGACTCCCAACTCCAACTGGCACAGGACTGAAGGAACATCCGCAGTGCCAGATGTCAGCCAGAGCTGCCAGGTCACACCAAGAGCCCACAGATTTGGCATTACAGGTTTCCAGTAAAGAGGATAGGGAATAACTCCCTCCCATCACCTCAAAGGATTTCTCTGGAGCCAGCATAATGAAATGGCTCCAAAACAGCTGCAAAATGGCTGAAACAGGTCCTTTCTGGGCTCCGCACTCTAGCTTGTCCCAAGCAATGCCCATCTGCGCCTTCACCTGTCCATTGTTGCTCCATTTCTGATGTTGAATTACTTCCCTCATGTAAGGCCCAAGAAGGAATCACCTCAGCAGTATGTGAGGCTACCTCCCAAGCATTTCCTTGAGTTGCCTAACTGCAGGAGGTGCAGGCACAGCCAGCTGTCATCAGCTGGCATTAGCCTACCTCGTTTAGGTACAGAGAACAGAGCCAGCACAGTACACAGCACAGCAGCTCAACCATCAGCACCAAGCTCATGGACCAGCTCATTTCAGATTGTGTTAAGACACTGGTGCCATACATTGCTGTGTGCCATCCTGGCTTGAACCCTCTGTGGAGGATGAGGCAAAGGTCCTTTTTCCCACCTGCAAAGACACCTGATGGGTTCTTCCAACATCATTAAATTACCCATTTTTAAATGCTTTGTGACTAGTGTTATTTTGCAGCTTTCCACTGGACAGGAAGTAAAGTAATACTGCTGCTTCTAGCTTCTCTGAACACTGTCTGCTCAGCAGTCAGCAACCACCTTGTTCAAGGTGCAAAGTCCTCACACGGGACTCTCAAGAACAGCTCCAGTTCCAGCCAGCTAGAGAGGCCACAGCACAGGTCATCCAAGCAGAGGGCTGGAGATTTGAAAGCTGCATGCACCAAGTATTTGGAAAAGCACCTCTTAGATTTTAAATTGCATATTTTGGTTCAGAACATGAAAGCGATGTGTGCTTCAGAAGGGTTAAAATGGCCAATGAAATAACCCAGTTCTTCTCCATTAAACTTCTAAGAGACCAAAAGCTACTTGAAGGTTGAATTTTGTGCTCCAACCCTCATCCAGACTTCCAGCAGGAGAAGTAGTTTGATGTCTTTGGCAAACAGCGCTCTGAAGAGGAATGAGACACTGGGACAGAAAGTGACCTATGGTAGCCAAATGTAAAAAGGCACATATTCCAAAAGGAGAGGCACCAGAGAAAGTTGTTTTGACTTAATCCCACAGAGGATCAGGAAAAAAAAGTTGTGTAGCACTCATTTAACAAGTTACAATGCAAATGCTGAATGCCAGGGGTTAAATAGCGTATCAGACAGGTTACGTATTCCCTTTTGCACTAAATAAAAGCCATTAAAATATACAGGAATAAAATGCTCAATTAGGGAGCTCTCTATGAAGCAAGAGCACACAAATACAGTGGAAAGAATTGCACAAACCAGAAGTGTACCGAGTTACGTTTACAACCTTGGGCTGACCAAACCTTAGAAACACCATTTCCCATCACTTTGCATGATTCAAGATCTCTTGTTAACGTGCCCTGTCATTTCAGAACAGATTGACACCGCTGGCATGTGCACAGGCCTCTCCTTTATAGAAAGCTCACTAATAATAGTGTCATCATAATACACAGGAAGCAGAGACCACAAGGCCATGCAGCAGTACGTACGTATACCCTACGGACCAAGTATTATAAAACTCCTAACGTGTCGAGTTACTGTGGGGCTGCTATGGAGCTCCTTGTTTTGCAGGTTGGTCAAAATTTTACAGACAGGTGTTACTGGTTCTGGGAATCCCCATGCTTAAGCAGGACGTTGATGAAATGGAGAGCTGAGCTACCTGGGTGCTTTTGAAAGAAAGTGGAGGCAGTATGGAGGAATGAGGGGAGATTAAGGCAGATGTAGCACAGGACTGGAAGCGTTTGCCTTTTTTTGGTAATAGCTGCTTGTCCACAGATATGATGCAGATGGCTGTCTGAGGTTTGCTAATACCTGATATCCTGGATAACACAGTAGTCAACACAAATTGTTCTAGGCTACAGCACCTTCTCACGAAGCAGATGCATATCTGACATCAAGAACAGAAGTAGCCTGGAGGGAAGGGGGAGGAGGGAGAAAAAGGAGACGTTTAGTTTAAAATTGAATGTACATCAGCTTTCTTGCATCTCCAAACTTCACCCCAGACCTGTGGTGCTGAAAGCAACAAAATGGACAACCCTAGCACATAGGAGGAATTGCAGCAGCTTCCCCTATTCTGAGCCGCACTAGGATTTGTTAGGAGTGGAGCTGAGGCTGCTTTATAGTCAGCAGCCTCACCCCCCCCCCTTAAACAAACCCAAAACAACAAACCCAAAAAAAGGAACTGTGACCACTTGCTATGAAAATACACTGAAGGGGAAAGCCCAGAGCAGTCGGAGGGCTGACAAAGCTTTTAGTAGGCTGGCAGCCAGGTAGATGATGCATGCCAGGGGAGAAAGCATCTGAGGGACTTCAGCGTTAGGCCAGCAAAATCTTCTCCTGGCTACCACTAAGTCCATCAGAATAGCCAGCTACCTGTGCGAGCGTTCTTGAGAGCAAGGACCAGCTGCACAGTACTGCACAGCTCAGGAGGGACCAAGAACACCCCTTCCTAGCCCATACAGTCCACTCACATGACAAGCCCAATGACATTTCACTGTGCCTCCAGAGCTGCTCAGATGGGCAGGCAGCCTACACCATGCTTACGATACCTCTGAAGGCAGGACAGTCACATTTATAGCCAAGCTGAGAGGCAATGCATGCTGTGCTGCTCAGAGAGCATGGTGGCCATTCATTGTGCAACACCCTTGTGCATTTCTATAAAAGGCTGCGGATTTGGTTAAGATCCCCTCCATGTTGCCAGCACCTTCCTCCTCCCAGCCATGACACATCAGTTCCTACTGTCCAGAACAGGCTGCATCAAGAACCACAAGCCACACAGCACTAGTGTAAGGCACACATGTCACAGTTGGTGGCTCACTGCCACCCTGCCTGTGGCAGCCTGGTGCAGGCAGGCTCCGCACACATCCCTTCCTGCGCTGCAGGGCACCGTGAAACCACCGTTCACAAATGCTGCCTTTTCTCTAGGCATTTCAACTATTGCCACCAGCCTATTATTTGGGTCCCCTTTCCATCACTCAGCACTTCCTTGACTCCAGCCTGGGCACTTTCCATCACTAGTTTGGTCATCACAACTGCTGTCCAACCAGTTATTTCACCAGATTTTGCTGTCATGCCTCCACTCTCTCTCCTCCTCTACTAACTCTGGGACCGTCACTGCCCGCTCCAGTATCCACAGCCTTGGCCACATCAGCCACTCCAGCTCCTGCTGCAACCATTTCTTTTTATCTCAACTGAGGCTCCCCTTTTTTGACTGTAACTTCCAAAAGCAAGGGCGTGTTTCATGAAGCTAGGAAGAAGAATCTCATAGGGCTCAGAGAAAAAAGCTCTGCACTGCCAATAGACACAACTCTATTGGTCACGGGGAAAAGGCACTGACATGAGACACGTGTACATGGTTACACACTGATACCATTGCTTCTTTGCTCCACTGCTCAGTTCTGGAAGAATTGGGCAATTTCGCTCACATCCTTCTGAGAAGGGAAATTATTTGAGTTTGGTTTTTTCCCATCTGTCACACCTTTCAACCTAGTCCTCAGATATAAGCGTCCCTGAATAACGCATTATTAGGATTTGTGAAGGGATGCAGTTCTGCTCTCCGAATGTCTGAAGGGAAACATATATGAGTGAGCCAACCAGGCTCTTTAGCCCATGTGAGACCAAAATTCGCCTTACAGTGTTGACTCTGCTTGCATTTAGAAGATATGACTTTTGTGCCAAGCTGTCTTACAAAATTAGGCCAAAGGGAGCCCTAGATGAGACATTTTTAACATGCAAACCTTTAGCGGGTTTTTCTTTTGCCAGACGGTGTTAATATTACATTTTTGTAACTAACTTTCATATTTAAACACTCTACAGTCTCTTGGTTAACTTTAAACACACATTGTCTTTGGAAAAGTGTTAACTCTCTGAAGCTCCATCAAGGGTAGGCTGTTTCTAGAATTTCTGCCTTCACAGAAACTGATGCAAAATCAAGGAAACTAGGCAATTCCAAAGGGAACTGTTTCACACACTTGCCTTGTTTATAGCTTTGTTCCCTTCCCCTGAGTGCAACCACTCCATCAAGAATGGAAGAACTTTGCCTTTGAAGACTGTGTGGTCCTACAAAGCCAGACCCAGAACAGCTTGTAGGACTGAGTGCAGGGAAAACATCCACGTGAGATAAAAGATGTATGGGGTTTCCGCAGCAAAAGGCATTAAAATGTCCATGTGCTGATGGGATACAGGTACTGTTAGAGGGCTGCAAATTAACCGTTCTCTTTCCTCTTTCATATATGCCTGCAATTCCCAATTCCCCAAATCAGTACTGGAATCTCCATATCCAGAGGAAGTGAAATATGTTCAGATTAAAGATTGTCAAAAATAGCTTTTGCAAAAGTATATATATTTATATACACACACATCCATCTATTGAACTGAGGTCAGATTGGGAATTTTATGTGACTTTTAAACTGGATTTACCTCATCTTCCTCTTCGGACATTTTAGTGGAATTGTCAGGGGATTTTACAGGTTTCTGGCTATTGGTTCCATTTGTCTCTTCTTTGCCATGCTCTGCCTCCCACTCCTGTAGAACTTCATCTATGTTGAAACGACGTCGATAATTTACAAAAAAGTTTTTGACTTGCACCACAGATTTGTTTCCAATCACATCAGAGATTGCCTGAAAGTCTCGTCCGTATTTCCTGATTGCTAAAAGCAGCAAAAAGAAAACCAAAAGCAATGTGTTATTTCCACAAAGACTGCAAATCAGGCTTAAGTCACAGCATAAGGATCCAAAGTTGAATTTCTGTCCAAGTTTCAAGCCTTTACCAGATTAATCCAGGAAAAGTTGGGCAAGAGACACAGTTAAGACTAGCCCTGGAAAAGGGAATAAAATAGATCATAGAATGGCATGGGTTGAAAGGGACCCCAAGGATCATAGAGCTCCACCCCCCCTGCCACAGGCAGGGCCACCAACCTCAGGCCTGGATCTACACAAGGTTGCCCAGGGCCCCGTCCAACCTGGCCTTGAACACTTCTAGGGACGGGGCATCCACCACCTCTCTGGGCAGCCTGTTCCAGCGCCTCACCACTCTTTCTGTAAAGAACTTACTCCTAACATCTAATCTAAACCTTCCTTCCTTTAGTTTTAATCTATTCCCCCTTGTCCTGTCATTATCTACCCTTTTGAAAAGTTGAATCCCCTCCTGCTTATAAGCTCCCTTCAGGTACTGGCAGGCTGCAATGAGGTCACCCCGCAGCCTTCTCTTCTCCAGGCTGAACAAGCCCAGCTCCCTCAGCCTCTGTTTGTAGGGCAGGTGCTCCAGCCCTCTAATCGTCCTCGTGGCCCTCCTCTGAACCCTGTGTAGTAAAGATTGGCAGAGCCAAATCTGGAAGAACTGTGTAAATCTGCCTGTACTAATTGAGAAGTTACAGAGGCAAAGAGCACAGCAATGACTTCAATAAAGTTTCACTTTCTGAAAGCTTGGATAAGCAGAAATTACTTGCAAACACTCATATGGTGCAATTCATACTGCCCAGGGAGGGGAAGGGGGGATATTTCTTTGTTCAATTCTGGTCTTTGGGCATTACGACACAATGTCAAACACTTCATTAGGCACTGAAAGGAAGCACAGCTCTGAAATGCAGCAGAGTTTTGATTATCATCGACTGAAGTACAAGTACACCTGTAGCGCCGTACCTTGCACAGCAAGAAGCTGCTCATCCGTGGTCCAACGTGCATTAAATTTCTGAACGACCTAGACATCAAAAAGAGAGTCAGGTAACTTCACTGACATAAGTAACAACTTTCACTTGTACCTGAGCCCATAAAAACCTCACAAAAACTCAAAGAATTAACAGTTAGTCAAACGATGTCATTCCTTTCAGTAGCAACATTTTCAACTAGGAACCAGGCCTGGCATCCCTCAGTTACCTGCGACATACACTGTAAGTCCTGGTAACACAAAATGCCTGAGCAGATAACCAGGAGGCGCCCACTTTTTATCAGAGACACCCAGGTAATCTTGGTGAAATTATTCCCAGCATGAGGTAGCAGAGTTGGAAGGGAAGCAGGAAAAGCACCAAGTGCCAAGGTGGGCCATTAACATCCCTCCTACACTTCTCAGCATTTAGAGCAAGCAACTCTCTCAAGGCAGGCAGATACAACACTTGACAAAATACAGTACATCTGGATACGTGCACTTCTGTCAGAAACCACTGCCACGTGCCAAATACTGATCCTTCCTCTCATCTCCAATCTCCATTACACGACAACAGTGAATACAGTAATGGCCTTGATTCACACCAATCACTAATATGACATTAGTCCTAGGTTACTGGTAACATGAATAGCTCTGGTATGTAAACACAATAAACAAGGGTCAGGAAATGATCCTACCTCTGGAAGTCTGTACTGTTCTATACCACCTTCAAGCTTTTCTTTGAGCGCGCTGTTTGTCTGTTTGATGTTCTGAATCTGAAAAGAAAGTTTTATCCTCTTAACAAGGATTTATTACTTTTTTTTTTAATCTTTGGACAAGCCTTCTTCCAGCAGCCCCAAGCAGGAACCCCACAAGCTCAGCTTTCCCATTCTTCTCATAACTTCCTTTTTCCAAAAGAGAAGTGTGTTATGTCGAAATAGAGGAATGTAGGAGCAGCTGGCACATCAGGAGATCCCATTTAATGTATTCTACCCTATCTGCAAGTTATTTGGAGCAGGTCTGTATAAAGCCTAGTGTAAGAAAGGCCTTGTTCAAGTAATGAATCAAAGAGCGCTAGAGAGCTCTGCTTCTCCCAGAGTGCCAAGAAAAAGGCTTCAGGCCAAAATACCAATTCTATTAAGTTTAATAAAGAGCTCGAGCCAGATCTCAGCTTTAAAAACTGTGAAAATGTTCAGATCTAGGAAACAGACTCATGTAGTAAACCTGTCTTTACTAACAGATATTTGAAAAACATTTGTTTCCAAGGCAGATCCATCAGGGAAGCAAAAGGTACATAGAAAGTTTGTATAATACCTGTCAGAGAAAGACTAAAACAAACATAGCTGCCTGTTCCAAAAGGACCACATGAAAAGGCAAAGGAAAGTGACTGCTGCAGATGGAAATCAGACACTGATGAAACCAGAGTCATCTGAGGGAAGTTCACAGTTAGCACAGAGGCAACTCTGAACTGCAAGAAACACCAAACACCAACAAATGTCTCTTCAAGTAAGTGCTACAGACTTGCCCTTGCTTCACTTTAGGTATAAAGTAGGCTTGTCCATAGAACTAGAACACAAGAGAATTAAGAGGCAGGGCTACAGTAGCTCATAGCACAAGGCTAGCAGCTTGCCAATTAAGCCACATAATGATGTGCGTCATCCCTATCAAGCTACAAATTCCTGTGAAGTCTGCAGACTGTGACAGGCACTACCACCAAAACCAGCAGTTATTCTTCACCTATCCCATCCATACCTGTCGTTTGATTGACACTAATTCCATGTCCAGTTGTCTGAGTACAGTGGTGGCAGCTGTCGCATTGGCAGAAACAGCCTCCACATCTTCTTGGGAAAGGAACATTCCTTTGGGAGGTTTCCTCTTCGCTCTGTTCTTGGCCTGCGTACTGTGCTTCTCCTTCTTCACCTGAGGAACGGCCTCAGTTGGTGGCACCTGGCAAACAGCAGTCATTTTACAAAAGCAGATGATCTCTAAAGGTCCCCTCCAACTCAAACCACTCTGTGACCATACGACTTTTAGTCAAAGTTTGCAAGCTGCTTTTTTATTCTCCAGACAGGAAGATGGTTTTGCTTTACACAAATCTCTCCTTTCTTCTAGGCAGCTTTCAATGTTTACAGAGATACTGTCTCTGCCTATTTCCATTCTGGGAGACAGGTAGTTATCCAGCAGTTAAATATTCTGGTTACTTTCAAACACTCTGAAACCTATCTTCTCACTTCCATCACCAGGTCTACACACAGCAGTTTAACTGAACACCAGAAGGAAACAAAGTGGAGTTTAGAGACAGGGGAGGAACTCAACCAGAAGAGTTTACAGAGACTTTTTTTTCCCCCTCTACATGTCAGAAGAAAGAATAAACCAAATTTATTTAAGCACCAAGAATAAAGGATGGAGGTGACTACAAAGTAATTCTTAGATTGTTACATGGTTTCTTGGAAGCCAAGTTTTCTTGCATCACACTGATACCAACTGTTCAATGAAACTGATGCAGCTTTGTCCACCAAAAAATATAAGTCTCTTGAAAAGGGAACATTTAACACACCACTGATTATTTTTAGGCCTTCAATCTGAAGCAAAGAATCAGGCACACACCTCTGACAGGTAGATTAGCTAGGACTCCATACTATAGATCCTTCAAGAGCACATCTGATTCTCTAATACCAAAACCATTTCTTCCAGAAGTTATTTTCAACTAGCCACTCACACCCAAGATTTATTACCCAGCGACTGGAGCCTTGCCAAGAATACAGAACAGAAGAAAAAGCAGAGGGGAGGCCACACATCTGAAATCCTGTACTCTATCACAGCCAGCTATAAAAACATTGGCTTCACTTAGTGCTATTGTTCCCTCCTAATTTGCAGCTATGTAGTTTCTACACAGTCTGCAGCATTTGCTCATTAATGAGTATTAAAATGCTTGCCTTCAAACCCATCCAAGGCTGAGCACAAAGCCCCACCTAAGTATGAGCATCTGTCTCCAGCAGACTGGAGGACCCCAGCCCAGCTACTGGCAGGTAAAAGCTTGCACCTTCTTTACAGTCTCATCAGCCAGAGACACATGGAAGCAGTGACATGGACAATTGCCTCTGATACTTTTTTTTCTTCCCTTCTTTACTGTAAAGGATTCCTTGAGAGACAATGCCTAAGGCAAGTCCAGGAGCAAAAGATAACTATTACCCTTCCAGGGTGGGTACCCTATTCTTTTGCAGAAGGGAGTGGTGAGCAGAAGAAACCAGACTGGTTTAGGTGTGAACAAGTGAGGTGAGCTCTGTACTCTCCTTCAGAAGTAAGCACTTTGATAGCTGAGCTGAGTAAATTATTCAACATGGATAGATGTTTCAGATTTATTCATGTTTCATCTACATACAGAATTTCACAGGACCTCACAACAGGTTCAGGCTGTAGGTTGACCAACATGTAATGCCTGCAGTGCCAATATCCCAGAAGTCTCAGGATTAAGAGAATGAAAGCAGTTTCAAGCGATTCTTTGAACTGTGTGAAACAATGTGAAGTCCTTGTGTGCTGTGGACAAGAAACCAGAGCCCCAGCAGAATGTTTTTTGACAGCTCCAAATGCCTCTAGGCCCTGGTGGTATTGGGCAGGCTCTGAAAATCTGAGCATCTACCCTATCTTGGAAACTCCTGCTTTCCTGGCCATGCACATCTCTATTGGAATAAACCAATTCATAAAAAAATGAAGGAATTAAAATGCAGGTATTTAGCCCCTTAATACAATCCAGGATCCCTTCCTTGGGGGTTTCACAATGTAAGACCAAGCTACCTCAAGCCATGTAGAAGCACAGGATGAAATGGAAGGCATTTCCAGGAACAGGAAAGATGTGGAGAAAGCAGCTCTAGTTCATGACCTCAGTATTACAGAGTCACTATCTGAGGAAACCTGAGCAGTTGCACTAACACTGAAAGTACTTTTAAAAAAAAAAAAGGAAGATTCCCCCTCCAATGATCCCCAAAAGAGGAAACAGATGAGAGATTTTAGGTACTCAGAGAAGTCCCAGTATTACTCGGCAAGTCATACGGTAACTGGTATGTCTCAGAGCTGGAAAAACCATCTTTGCAGGGTTGGGACAGGGAGGTTCTTTACGGTAAGAGTCCTCAGCTAGTGGGCATGCCACCACCCTGCGTGTCTGACCACATCATTAAAAGAAACATTACTATCAAGACAGAACACAGCCCCCATATCCCAGATATCTGCTCTCTCCCAAGGCACTGCCAATCAGCCCCAGCCTCGCGTACTGCAAAATCAAATCAAATTAACTCTGAACAGGCTGTGCAAGTTGGCAGCTTCATTGTACCCACCAGTACCATCCCTGTCCAGAAGAGCCCTCACAAGGCTGCCCACCATCGCATATACAGCCAGACAGGATGTGCTCCCAAGTCCTGGTGATCTCTTTCAGATCATTAGAGAGCCACGGCCTCTGTTGGTGCGACACGGAGGGCAGACAGTCTCCTCCATACAAGACTTTCTACAGAAATGCCTTTGATGGCAGCTATCAGCCCTCTGCTCTGGTTTGGCCTTGTAACAGAGGCAGACAACTTGAACTACGTTTCCCTCTTTTGCAGCAAGTGGGAGCCTGCCAGCACAGCAGGGAAGGAAGGGGTACTAGAGGGGCCTGAAGGGCGCTCTCTCACAAATGCAAGCGTGCAAAGAGCTGACAGAAAAATCGAAGCTGGAAAATTTATTACAATAATGGGAAATAATATGATAGCATTAATTATTTACAAGACACTGGAGAGCTGCAGAATGCAGTTACAACTGAACCAAATGAGAACTATTCCGGGATAGGTGTTGCTGAGGCTTTTGAGAATTTAGCTTCTTGCAGAGGTGAACACAAGCGGCATCACATCCACTCTGCTCCCAAGAAGCCATCAGGGATGGAAGTAACAGCTAGGCTTTTCTGGGAAGTCTAGAGCACCCTGGCATGGGTGAAGATTAGACTAAAATGCTGTGCTTTTTCAGTTATTTACATTCAAAATAATTTATTAGAGGAATTAATCTCACTGACAGCGACTGACGAAGCAACTGCTCTGGGTCCATGTTTTTGCCTGTGTGCAAACATGTTTTTAAATAATTGCAGTACCCTTTAAAAAAAATTAAACAAAAAAAATTACCATGGGAGAGAAATCAGGCTGTGAGAAACCAGGAAAGGGAGCTACTTCAAGGACAGAAGGCCTTAGGGGTCAGCATCTTCCTGTAACACTCACACATACAACCCATGCTGTGGCTGAACAGCAAGGCTTTGTTTCTTATTTGGTAACAGATAACTGGCAGGTTACACACATAAAAATATACACATTCCTGTTAAGCATCACAGACCAGGTCTTCCAAACTCTTGTATTTGTGTGGCTCTATTTTCACCTAGAATCCTATGCCTGCTTAAAGTGAAACATTGAAGTGAGGTGTAAGTACTACTTCATAAGCAGACAAAATATTCTGTGCACGACAAACTACAGCCCCTCTGCCAGACAACTGGCCACACAAAAGCTTTCTCCTCTACTGCTTGTCACTGTGGCTGCAATCCCAGCACCACTGAAATCCTCAAACTATTGCTGAGGATTTCAGTACATCAGGATTTAACTCTAGAATCTAAGGTGTACAGAAACACATTCTCACTGGACTACCTAGAACAGACTGAAGGATGTATTTCCCCTCCATCAAGCCACCTCAGTGGGAACATAAGTCACTCTACTCCCATCTCCATGAAGCTAGGTTGATTTAAACCACCACTGAAGGCGGTTGGTTCAAGCTAACACAACCAACCTTGAACGTGCTAAAGTCTTAAATTTTCCCAGCTCCATCCATACCAACTTATTTGTCTACACTTGTCCTGATCTAAGAATAATTCTGAAGACTATTCTTTTCTTGTATGACAACTACACAAAGCATAAGAAAATTAGATACTGTCAGCTTCTACATGAAGTAGCTAGTAAGTAAACACTTTCATTTGTACAGTAGTAAGAAAAGAATTATACCTCCTTTTTGCTCTCCTTGTTTTGTTCAACTTCAATATCAATAGGGTTATTTCCATTTGCTTCCTCCATTTCATCCTCACTGGAAGACAAAAGCAAACACTACTGTATTATTGGCTCTCTTTTCTATACATAGCACACTGGAAGAAATGCATGGATGTAACAGCAAAACCAACAGCTTTCCTTAGTTTTATGCAGTTGTTTTAGGGGGTTGGCATGGGGAGGTGTTCAGAGTTTTCTGTTTATTTGGTTTAAGTCAGTAAGTTCTTAATTGTAAAGACACTAGGGACCACTTATTGTAAAGAAAGACTTCTAAGTTGTGTGCTTAGGCAAAGCAAGTCTGCTCAGATGAAGGCAAGATATATGAAATTGATTACACAAGTTCTCTTTTGAAGAGCATGGGACATCCAGCATTTTAACTTTAGGCAAACCAAGACAGAAACAAAAGACAGAATTAATAGCCAAAACACAGATTTCATACAACTCCTTCACATTTAGAAAAACAGACATGCACAAGATGAACTCCCTCAAGAAAAGAAACTTGAAAAGTGTTTGGATTCTTTAAGTGACAGCCTCACATTTCATTCACCCCCGGAAAAGAAAAAGAGGTTATCAGTTACAGAATAATAATAGGTATGAAATTGGGCCCATATTGAAAGTGACCTTGGCACACCTGGCCAGTTTGCCTTCATTGAAATTTTAATCAGACATTAAATCAAATATATTTTCACCATTTAGAATTTTTGTACTGTACGCAACTGAAGTTAATTGCACCATTTGGGATGATGCCCAGAAACACATGAAATAAGCTGACCTAATCAAAGCTCTTTTTTTTTTTAAATTAAAAAAAAGAAACCTATTTTTGTCCCATCAAACTTTTTGGCCAGGGATGAGGAACTTCAGCTGGTGCAGGTATGTCACAGCACCAGCACAAGGCAGGGCTGTGCAGAGAAACCCCGGCAGAAGCTGTGCTGGGGTGTATTCAGAGTAGCAGGGGACAGCAGGCACAGGGGTTGCCAGTGAGCATGGCTGCAGTACCAGTACTCACTTGTGACTGTTTCCCTGCCACAGTGACATCCAGTGCAGACATACCCTATGGAGGCAGTGGCTTGAGCTGGCATCTCCACAAGAGCAGTCACGTCCACAAGCCATTCCCGCTCTCCAGAGGTGCTTGGCTCTCAACCTGATTCACTAGATAGCTTGTGTAATCACGATTCCAGGGAATAAACTCACAAGCATCCCCTCCCAGAGCTGCATATATCAAGTCCCCTTGCATACACCTAAGAACAGCTACTAAAAACCTGGTCCCAAATGCTCTGGAAGCTATTTTAGTGACAAATCTGAGGGGTTGGGGGATTTCCCTGCCTGGGACCAGAAGAGATACAGCAGTATTCAAGTGAGATACCTGAAACTGCCTCTTCTCTTAACCCCATCTCTGACAGAGCTTCCTCGTGTTCTCACCTAGGTTCAGATTTCAGCCTTTCTGCACAGGCCAACCCCCCAGGGGCTTCGGGGTGCTCGTAGCTCACTCTTCTATTCCAGCAAGTTCCCTAGGCATGAGCTAGATCAAAACCCAACGATTCATTTCTGCACTTTTAGACACTGATCACCATTAACTGAAGAATGTTTTAGAAGTTTTGCCAGTGCCCAGTGGCATGGTACAACCTCAAAATCCAGGCACCCCAAACTCACCCAGCTTTTGCTTCCACACCCCACGTGGCCTGACAAATCCTTTTTTGGGTGTGTAAGGGATATTTTACATAATGGAGGGGCAGAAGGGAAATAAAACATCAAGCTGATGGTCTGGTGCTTAGCTTGCTGCAGATGTAAACCAAATTAAGCATTTCCAATCCAGCTGCCTTCCTCAAAGGTCACAAAGTCACAAAGCTATAGCACACAGCAGTTCTTTCCCAATTCAAAGGGTCTGAGGTGCTGCTTTTCCCAGCAAACAGGCATAGGTACCAGAGAGGTGGATTTCCAAATTGCAGTGTTTTCATACATGAGTACAGAACAAAAATAGAGGTAGTATTAAAAGATCCTAAACTACATATTACGAGACAAACACATGCTCCTTATAAGAAGTTGTCCCCCTGAAAAAAGAAGGGAGAAAAAGCAGGATGGGTAGAAGAAAAATCAAGACAGCCTTTGCAGGGAAGGGGAAAGAATGGAAAGAGACTCAGGTCAGAGAAAGCCAACAAAATACTGGACAAGTTGGCTGGTAGTATTCTCCCTGGCCCTGCCTGTTCAGCAAGTATTGTTGACCTAACGGAGAGATGGGAGAGGTTGAGTGAGTCATTGATGTAACACAGCTCAACCCTGGAAACTGTTTCTTCCCTCTTCCCAAACAGGGCTCACTCACATGTGCTGGAGTCAGCAGACAGCTCACTGGAAGTACTAGAGCAGCAACTCCTTTGAGGGAAAAGCTTTTGCAGAATTTTGCCCAATTACATTAGGAGTCTTCCAAAGCCAGGCACACCTCAAGTGTGGTCTGCAGAGACATTAACTCTATTTCTGAGTGGTTTGAGAAGGCATCTGCATCAAGCAGATGGAGTTGGTGCTTTTCAGAGGGATTTCCCCCCTACACACAGGCATACTCAAGGCCACTGCATTTCTGAGGCTGTCAGCTCCAGAACGAGGCAAAGTGACCAAGTGGCAGTTCTAACTGCACAGGTACTTCTAGCAACACACATAAGGCCACTGGCTGACCTACCTTCAAGGATCTGCATGGGTACCCAGGAGGGTGAACCGCACAAGCAAGAGTTGAGTTCATCTGCTGAAGCTCAGTGGCTAGTGACCTCCCAAACACCAGCACCCTCACTGAACTCCTAATGCACCAAGACTCCTCAGGGCACCTCTGCCAGGAAACTCCTCCTAAGACCCCTTATGCTACCCATTAAGTCACGCAAAATCACAGCCTTAACTTCATCTGTCTCAGATGCTTGGCCATCTTGGCCAACAGAGCTTGGCCTGGCAGCCTTATACTGGTAGCAGTTCTCTAAGTAGAAGGC
Organism: Zapornia atra; assembly: GCA_013400835.1. Taxonomy (NCBI): domain Eukaryota; kingdom Metazoa; phylum Chordata; class Aves; order Gruiformes; family Rallidae; genus Zapornia; species Zapornia atra. Next base: position 180,168 of record VZTU01000056.1, on the reverse strand, counting down.
AGGGGAAGGGTCTGCCTGTGCACATGCACAGGCTGAGGTGTGCTGCACTGGAGCCTGCTCCCTGTTAGGTGCACGTTCTCACTCCACTGAGCATCACACAGGGGAAATAAAGGCAGATGTCTAGCTCGTTCATGACTTCCTTTTACTATCTTGCTTATTAGCTTTTCTGGCTCTGCTGACAACAGTGACAATCAGGTTGTAAACAGTTTTAATTTCATTTTCTCCACCCTCAAGCAGTATCAGAGAAAAAGCTTCTAGGGTGACAAGACGGTGACCAGTATACTAGAAGACAATCAGGAATCGCAGCGTTGGAAAAGGGAGCACACCTGATTGCCGACAGGTTACTCCTGGCTTTAAGCAAAGCAAAACATGCACAGCAGGGAAGAGGGGTGGGGAAAGAAGGTGTGGTACCAGGAAACATTTTGGGGAAAATCCTACATCTAGTTTCTTAAAAGCTAACAGGAATCTCTGAGAGAGAGTCTAAAGAAATCAGTGTGTGTCAATACAGAGCCTTTCTGCTTGCAAACCTACCTTTCCTCACGTTCCCTTTTTTGTTTACGAGCATGACGGTCCATCACGCTAGTTTTAGTCCTTGTCTTCTTCCAGGAGTAGTAAAATTTCACCAGGCTGGCTATTGATTTGTCAGGAAGCTGTAAATTAAACATGTATCCTTTTTATATGTTTATATGTAAAGTATCCCCAGGAGTTCACATACAATAGGTCTGCTTTTGTCAAGGAACATCCGATCGGTCGACATTGGATTCTCTCAAAGGCTCAAGCGAGGCAGTTCTGCAACCTTTCCAAAAACGATCTACAGGGGAGTGTTTCAGGTTAGTGCCTAGCATTTAGTACTTCCAACTCTGAGGAGAATCTCAGCGAGCCTCCACTCACCAGCCAGGTAGCTGGTTCCCTTCAGAAAAAGTGGAAGGCAGAAAGAGTAAACCCAAAAATGGGGCCTTGAAACAGAGATAACAGTTTTAAAGAGCCAACACAGGCATGTGTAAGCAACCGCATGAATCGCTGAATTGCAGGCTACATCTCAAGCGTTTGGTTAAAAAGCCTTATTCACACCATTCACATGATTAAGTCTATTCAAAGGTCTCAACAAAAGATGTTTTCAAAAGGTGAAACATTACTGTATGGTTAACTGAGGATACAGGAAAATGCAAGCCTCAAATTTTTTGTCCTCTCATACTAATGTCACTGCCCTGTAGCTATGAATGAAAAGTCTGCCTCCAGAAAGCATAAAACTACATTAAGACTAATCTCTACCTCTGAGGTACTCTGCATGGATGTCCTCACACAGGACTTCCACCTTGTAGAAGTCCAGCCTTTCTTGCTGAATAAAACATGGTGTAGAAGAGTGTCTGATTCAGCTTGGAGGGCAAGATGGGTGGGGAAGAAAACAAAACTGTGAGCAAGAGCCAGATCTCTCCCATTCAGATACTGCAGTTTAAGTCTTTGCTTGACATAAGCCTGGTTCTCAGGCTGCAGGTTGACTTTAGGTCCTAACAATGGAACTACTACCTTGGCCTGCAGCTGCACACAGGCAGAAATCCATCTGCACTGGCAAAAGCACAGGTGGCGTGTGGATGTTGTGCTGCCAACAGCCATGCAGCAGGCTGGAATTAAAGAGTTCCACAGAACAAACTTAGGGATGAGGCTGTACATGACAAACATCCACTTGGCTACAAACACATGTTAAGAGTGCCAAAACACCAGAACCAGCTCCGGTAAATAACGTAACTCACTTCCCATTCTTTGTCCTTGCTGATTCTTCCCCTAGTTCCAAGCTGTACTGGTGCTAATGGGGCAGCATAAATAAACTAACAACTAACATGCTCCTGAGCCATTGATTCCTGTCCCCTGCTAACACGAAGCTTCGTGTCATTTAATTCCTTTTGTGCAGGATGGCTTTTCTGGGAGCAACAGTAAAAAAGTATCATCACCTAGGGAACAGTGCATGAGCCTGGCATCCCTGTACTGGAATGCACTTCACAAAGGGGCAGAGTCATGCTTCTGCACATAAACCAAATTGAGAATTTCTTGCTTTGGTGTTTAACCAAGCAAGAGGACAGGCTTTATGTTCTCCTTCTTCCCTCAGGAATTCTCCTCCCCTCTTTCCATTCGTATTGAAGAACTGAGGAATAAAGAAGAAAAAAGCTTCACCCTTCAGGAGTCCACAACTCTCCAGACTGTCTCTATCTGCTCTCCATAGTATATGCAAGCCCCATGATCTGACCCAGGGGAGTGGGAAACCCTAGGACTCCAAGAACATTTGGGAATGAACACCGGTGAAGGAACATTCAAGGAGGACACGAAGAGAACCAGCCTTTTCCTGCCACCCGTTTGAAAAGGAACCTGGCAGTTTTCCATCACACTTGGGAGGCAAGTTGCCCTTTCACTTTTCAGCAGGATCAGCCACACAGACCTTCACGTGTGCTTTAAAGAGGCTGAACAGACTGCAACAGCCCAGGCACACTTCAAAGGGTCACAACCAACTCAACCAGGTCCTGCTGGAACACTCGAGAGGCACTTTAGCAAAGGAGTGCAAAGAACAAAGTCTGGTTCCCACCAAGGTGACAAACCACTTCAAGAAACTCTCAAGATTTAATTAATAAAAATTTTTTACATCCCATCCTCTGCCTCTTTTGAAATAAAATTGCACACACCCCGGCAGTTCCCTTTCAGGCAGAACCCTACCCTTGAAGTTTTCAGAGTTTAAAAAATAAAAAACCCACTACCAATAAAAAGCAAAAGACTGATTGCTTGCAATGATGTATCAACCTCCACCAAAGAATCTACTGCCAGTCCCAAATCACATTAAGCACAGACTTCAACTTCAAATAAAATTAATTCCTAAAAAGCAGGCTGTGAGAAATGAAATAACTTCATACAGAGATGGTGGGGGTGGGGGGATGGAACTGGATGATCTTTGAGGTCCCTTCCAACCAAACCAGTCTGTGATTCTATGATCTTTACTCTGTGTGTGGCTGGGCATGTGTGTGCAGACCATGCCTGAACTCCAGCTGAGACACACACACACACTACTATGGCATACAGGGGACTAAAAACTTATTGCCAACAAAAAAAATTTACTCAAAGTTTACCCTGAACCTGTAAAGCACTTCAGGAACACACTTCTATAGAGACTCTGGAAACAATGTTGTTTCTTTCTATTCATGGCAATAATTTTCCTCTAACATCTCCTTTGGCCTGTTCTCTCCCAAGAGCATTATTCAGGAGTTCAGCACAATCGCCACTGAAGGCAACAGTCCAACCACCTGTTCTGCTTTTCCATTCCTCTGACACCACTTACCATCTGCTGGATCCTGTGAAAGGTTTTCCCATGGAAACTGAAGGCCTGTTCAAACAAGACCTTGTCTTCCACTGTCCACTCATCTGGGAATGGAGTAAAGTTTGGCAGATCTGCCAAAGACTTCTCAATGTTGTGCTTGTGCCAAAACAGCATCCCAAGGGCCTAGGAATAACAAGGACACCAAAGGGACAATTGTAATCACAAGAAACATTATTAAATGCATGCAAAGGGACAGCTACAACATTTTTCTCAGGTAATACATTAGACAATTTCAATTTTCACCTAGACGAGACACTTCTCCATGTGCAAGAAACCTGGAATCTGACCTCCCCCCTACCCTGCCAGGTTTTGAAGACCAACTTGAAACTTATCTGAGCCACACAGGTAGTAACATAGTAAAAGCAGCAAGAGAAAGGGGGGAAGAAAAAAACTTCAGAAATTTCTTCAACTTTACTGATAATGGTTCGCACAGGAAAGCTAAGCAAAGACTTGGGAAGACTACCTAAAAACCAGGCTGAACTAAAGGAAGATTCTTGCCAGTGCTGAACTCTCATCACATCCCATGCAATCTGGAGGATGGTTTAGTTGCCTAGGGAGTTTAATGGTTGTTTAGGAGGGTCTTTTTGGGCAGAAGGGGCAAAAAGGGAAAAACTGGAAGAAGGAAGAGAGCATACACAACCTTGACTTGCTGCTATGATGTCCCTGCTAAGATGTCCCAATGGGGGAACAAGCCTCACTCATTTTAGGGTCGGTTCATTTGATCCCCTCAGAGATGTCTTGTTTCACTGGTGCAGTCCCTAGTTCTCAGCCCCAGGGACAAAAACGCATGCGCTGCACTTGACCACCTGCAAACCACTCTCCTCCCACCGTCTGAGATGTTCACTCACAGCCACCCCTCTCCCAGGGGTGCACAACCCCTGCATGTTCTGACACATCACGACATCTGGCACACAGCGGCCACCACAAGTCATTTTGGGAAGGCCTGACTCTGCAGAGCTAGAAACTAGCCTTTCGCAATGGCTGTGAAGTGAAAACAATCCCTAACGTGCTGAGTAAAACATCAGAATAACCTGCTTGTCATATGCAAACTCAGCTCAGGTTTCGAAGCCACAGTTACCTTCATCAGTAGTTTCACCCTGCCTGCTCAGAGCTACAAAATCCCTCCAAACCTGGGGTTTCCCCATTATGCTCCGGTATGCAAAAAGCGGTTCCTTTATGGGATCTTGCTCTCCCCAAGATTTTGCAGAGTGTGTGCATAAACGTTAGCATTATCCAACGTCTTGTCCTGACCCTACTGTCCTCTGAGTGCTGCCCAGGCAGCCTCTCCTCCTTTTTGCAACCATGCAGAACAAGCAGTAGTCTTGGTTGCAGCACAGTCACTGGAGATGTCACAGGGGCCACACCGACACTTATCTCCATCCACTCTGGCAAACATAGGGCCAAAGAAACCATTCTGCAGTCACGAAGGACTGACATTTCTCTCCCTGACATTCCTTTCAGCTTCAGGCAAGAGGTCTACCAAATATCCCTGTGAGAAAGCAAGGGAAAAACCAGGGAAGGAGATGTTTTGGGAGAACGTACAAAAATAAATAAAAGCCATTAAGGCACCAATGAGTGCTGAGGGGACAGCAGCTTACACAAGCAAAAAGATAAGCCAAGAGGATTTCCTTACAGGCTTGTTTAGAAGGAGAGTACGTACGTCTCCTCTACCACACGCTGCCCTGAGAGCTCTGCACTCCTACACAGGCAAGCACACAGCTTTTCCAGTCATCTTTGTCCCAGGGCACCTGGCAGAGGCTAGCAGGAGAGCAGAACTCACAGCCAGACTTGCTGTAGTGCTCCCAAAACCCTGCAACTACTACAGCTCTGCACTACACCTACCGCAGTCTGCCAGCACCAGCTGAGCTGGGCTTGCCCTGCCAGAGCTCACTGGCCTGCCCGAGCCTGCCCTTTGCCTGTCCTTGAGTTGGTGAGGCTGCGGGGACTCCCACCAGCACAGCCCCAAGCCTGGAGTCATCATCCCACAGCAGCAGAGCCAGCAACAGGGCACTCAGCCATGGGCAAGGAGAGAGAAAGGACAGGTCTGGGAGCTGTGTGCAGTGCAGATGCTGCCAGCTGGACAGGAAAGCCACTGGGCAGAGGAGTGCCTGCGCATGGCCCAGCTGCCCTGACAGCTTGCCACTCCCTTCAAAATGGTCTTAGTCTGTAAAGGTAGGTTTTGGGCTGGGGGCACAGATGAAAGAAGGAATATCTGTCAGCCAAACCACCTGAACAGAGGTCCAAAGAGACCGGCTGTTGGGAGGGTGTACACGTGGGAAAGGGCTGCCCGGGCCAAGCAAAGCCCAGAGACAGTGGCCAAACGCTAACGCAAGCTCTGACTGGCTTCCAGGGAGTCCATATCAGCTTGTCCACAGTTACCCAGCCAACAGCAACACTGATGATACCTGCTGAAGAGAGAGTGTCCCTTGGTGACACAACAAATCATCCTGATTTGAAAGCCTTAACGCTTGTTCCTATAATACAAAATGAGTACGTGCTTCCACAGCACTACAAGATAGAACCTCTCTGGTTATTTCCTGGAAGTGCCTAGAACAGCTGTCTAGGAAATGCCAAAGGACCTGGAAAATGTGTTTTAACTCCAGAGTACTATGTGAGCGTGCTAGGGAAGGAATGAGAAAACTTTTAAAGACAGGGACAATTTTTTCAATTGCCCAGTCACTTCACATCCTGGTGTGGCAAGTGCCATAGCTTCTACTTCTGTACACAGAGGAGAGAAATGGGGATAAAGAGTTCAAGCAGTGAGTGGAAGATCTATTTCAAATGTTAAAATGAATGCAAATCTGTTAGCCAAGCTAAGGTTTTTAAAACACAATTCAGTGGGCTTATATTGTGGATTTTTTTTAGATCACAAGCTTCATTTTAATCAGTCTTCCAGATCAGTCTACACTCTCCAAACATCACTTCTCCACTAGAATAATGAAACCCATTATTATCCTGAGATCATAATTTTTGGCAAATATCACCCACAATATCCAATACTAGGATATACCCATCTTAACACATTTAAATGTGCAGCACATTGGTGCCATTGTGTTCCTTTCATTGCTGTTTTCCACTCTTAGAAACTGTAATTATCAAGTCTGGCCATTCCTGGTTTTTCTGGAAATTTTGCTGGCTATCTCAACTTCAATGTTCTTGTTCCACAAGAAGTCCTTCTGAGCATGAGTATCAACCACTGAAAGTCTGACTCAAAGATAACAGCAGTGTCATTTAAATAGAAACCTTTTCCCATCCAAATCATCAGTTTCTATGCTCATCGCTTTTGCCTGAACAATTTCATAAACTTTCAAGTTTTTATAGAATCCCTTTGCAGAGACCTAATTTGTACATAATCTGCCAATACAGTAAGTCACAAGATTCCCCACCTTCCTTTCTGGGCGAGTATTACTACATAAGGAAACTCTACAGAATTCAGAAAACCTTCCCAGGCACAGGTCTACTCATCTCCCCAGATGAGTGTTGAAATCAAATGTTAGTTAACACAGGAAAAATTACTACACAATCCTAGACCACGTGGAGTAAAGGTCTGCTCCCCAGACCAGGATTTCCACCCCTCGACTAAAGGCATTAGCTAACCTCGTGGGCAGCTGGTGAAGTCATCCACCTCTATGGCACTGACATCAGAAGTGCTCATTTATGAAATGAGCAAAATGATTTGCAGCACCATTTTAAAGTAAATAACTCCAGATACTGGTTTGCCTCAGAAAAGCACACGATAGTTCAACAGCTCATTAATAACTGCCAAGACATCCATGAAGCTGAGATGGAGCAGTCAACTGGAAACTGCAATGCAATCAGGCTGCTGTCCAAAGACAAGCTGATCTTTTTAGTGTTGTTTAGGGGTTCTGAAAGTGTTCAGGAGGTAGTCATCATAGGAAGCATAATACTCATGGCCATTAGAAGTTACAATAGTTTTGTTTTTCTTCTTTTGACTCTTGATATAAAACTAGGGGTGAACTTCATACTCCCAGAGCATAGGTTACCATTAAGAACAGTCAGTTTTAGCAGAGGTAAAAGAGGAGAAAACACAGATCGTACAGAAGGGAAGCAGCAGTTCTAGGCAGCCACTTTAGGTTATGATTTAATACCTGCTGAAAAAGATTTTTAAATGAAGTATTCATAGGGTTGTTACCTGCTCCATATTGTATCCATGCTTCTCTTTAGCAATGGCAATGTATTCATCCACTGAAAAACAAAAGGGTGGCATAAGAACATTTCATACAGTGATCTCATCATCTTTTCCCTTCCCCTTTCCACTCTAAAACCCAGTCCTGCAGCTGACTTCAGCCATGGTCATCGCATCCTCCTCAGAGGACTCTCACGAATAGCTGCTGTTTCCAACAATTCAGGAGAGGAAGGAAACAAGAGAGAAACAACAGTCACCAGACAAACTACTACATATTTTCCTTAACAAACCGGTGTGATGCATGATATCCAATCCAGTTCCATATAATATGTTGGAAGTTGTTCATCAAAAAACTATAGCCATGACTGTCAGCTACTTTTTGTGGTGGGGTTTTTTAGTTGGGTGGTTTTCGTGTTGGTTTTTGTTCTGGTTTAGCTTTGTGTTTTGTGTTGGTTTTGGTTTTTTTTTTAACCCCCCCCAAAGCAGCTCTTTTCTTAAGAAGAAAAATCCCCAGAGCCAATCCATATATTCCAACACTGCTGGACTCCTAGTGTTGTACAACCACTGCTGATATCTTGGCAACTTTTTCAGCCCTTATGCCTCAGACATTTTCACCATGGACCAAACCCCACCACTCTGTATAATTAGGCACCCCATGAACTTTTAATCTTTACAACATGAAGATGGCCAGAGTAGTTGTATTTTGTACAGGTGGGACTAAAGCCCAGATGTCTGTCAGTACACATTACACTGTTTATTACATTAGATTCAACAGCATCCATCTGAGAGGGCTGGATCAAAGTCAGTACCAGTGGTGGTGTTCTCAAGTCTATGCCCTTGTGCCTGGTCATTAGTAAATGCACTGTAGTAACACCACCCTTGAGGGAGGAAAAAAAAGCAAGTTAGAAGGTGAGCCTCTTGCTTCACCTAATGGAGTAGAAGATGACAAAAACATTGGTTCTCTATAGGCTCCCCAATATGCCATTACTCTGAAAGACTTAGAACCCATATAGCCAGAATTCACATTCTTCCACATGTTTTGGACTTAAGGTCAAGTCACTTAGAAATGAACTAAAAAATTATCCCTGTCTTCCCTTTCTGCAGATACCCAAGGAGGGATGCAAGCAAATTCCTGTCCTGAGTACCTGACTCATGCAGGCCAAGCACAGAACCTCCAGAAGGAAACAGCTGTGTGTGCATTGTGGCTAAAGCAGCCACATTGCCCATGGTTTGGGTCTCACAATTAACTTCAGCTCTCAAATGTGCTTCTCTCATGTTTTCTGCCTTTACGGACTCCATATGGAGTCTCTGGTGTCTAACAGCACAGCATTTCTTAAAACCTTTCCTTCAAGCTGGGGCATGCCTCAATTCTTCCTTCAGCTGAGAAAATCAAATGATGAACTCAAAAGGCATTGGGAAAACAGAGAGGACAGATCAGAAAATGCACAGCAAGAGATCACCAGCCTCTTATTTTCAGCTTGTCATCAATACAAAGAAATTAAATCTAGGTACTTAAAGCAGACTTCCCATCTTACTAGACTGCATGACATGTGATATCTATGGTGGCCCTTCCTCTGGAAAGGAGATGTATTAGTTACTTTTCACAAAAAGGTGTTGCAAAAGAGAGCTTTAAGTGTGATGGAGAAATTGGTTAAGTGTATTAATACAGCCACATGTTGTGGCAGAAGAACAACATGCAACAAACACAGGCACAGTTCCATGTTAACAAGGACACTCCATGAAGTTCTCGCTCATCCAACCTCCCACCTGACACACTGGGGACTCCCAAGGGGTTAGTGAACCTGTCTGCTGGACCATGTTCTGGATACATTCAGTAACAATTGTATTAGCCTACATTCAGTAACAGTTTTATTAGCCCTTTGGAGGAAGGTTCAGCTGCACCTCTGCAGCCCAAATACATCTGCCTCTCAAAGCCAACAAATTGTTTCCAAGGACCATGCTGAACAGGGATGAATACACTATCCCTTCTTGCAAACCACCTTTTCCTGCATAATAAAATAGTTGCACAGGCAGTGGAGGTGGCAGGGACAGTGACAAACTTCTTAGACTGAAATCACTGCATTGCCTAATAGAACTTCCTGGGGGTTACTGAAGGGTAGGAACCTCAGAAATGAGCTTTACCATGGGTAAAAAAAACCCAGTCAAACACCAATTTTCAAAAGCACAACCCCAAGGGATGAACATGATCCAGGAGGACCACAGAGGGGAACTGGGGACAGAGAAGGGAACTGCCTCCTTCCTACACACCATGCCTTCCCTCCATGCATCAAACAGGGCAGGGAACATCAGCAGGATGTGGGCAGAAGAGCAACTTCAGATGCTTCCAGACTTTCTAACCACACCAAAAACAAAGGCTGCCAGGAAATGTTAAGTGCAGCATTTACCTGTACTTTAGCTGAATGTTCTTGGCTTCCTTGGGACAGGTATTGCACATGCAGTATTATATATTTTGTCTAAAGGGGAAGCGAAAGAAGGGGGAGGGAAAGGAGTTGAATTCTCTAAACTCCAAGGCTGAATTAAGCTCTTGAATGCTAAGTACTGCTGCATTAACTAGCTCGCCTTCACTGTGAAAAGATCTACAGTTCATCATTTGACTTCAGCATCTTATCCTTTCATATATACAGGGGAGAGATGAGGGCATTTTTTCCAGCATATTACCTCTCTTATGCCAGATGCTATAAGCTATGAAAATAAACTTCTGCCCTCTTGCTTCCCCCAAAAAACATTAGAGCATTTTCTCTCTTAAGTGAGCCCAAACATTAGTGGTGCCCTCATATCAACAGGATTTCTCTTTAATCTAGTCAATACACCACAGAGCCAAACAATTTATGAAAAGTAGACTTTGAGTGATAGGACACCATGAAAGGAGGCAGGATGATTTTCTTTTCATGGTGGTGTCTGTAACCCCTCAGTGTTATTACTACAGTGGAGGAAGATAAAAATAAGAAAAAGGCAATATGGCAGTAAACCAACCATGAGCACACAGCAATGCTCCTCCTGTACAGTAAGACTGTGTGTGAAGGAAGAACAAGTACACCATCATACCCTACTCTTGGCTTGTTCCCTGCCTGCTTACTGACAGTCTAGCCCATTCTGCTTGTCATTTCTTAGCTAATTGCAGGCTCTCTCACTTTGATGCTTGCACCATCCGAGAGGTATGAGAGTCCCTTGAGCAATCCTTCTGATTGCTTTTTCTTTACCATCCCCCTCCAAATGAAGTGAGCAAGAACGTGGCACCAGCTGAGTCACAGGATCCCTTTAGCCTCCCATGCCAGTAGAGCCTGGAATTGCCATTAAGCTTAATGCCTCACATGCCACACCAGATAAATAACTGCCCTCTTCCATCTCTGCCCTCCCCACGCATCTCTAGCAAGTCCAGGGCAGGAAGCACGTGAAACTCTGCTACGCTGCATTTTAGTGGCATTCAATCATGCTCAGTGGGTAACCCAGTAATCTCTTTAGACATCAGTTCCAAGCCAGAGGAGCCTGGGGCAGAGCCCTGCTTACACCAGAAGACGCCGTTTGCCAGCACAGCTCTTAGTCGCTTTCCAGAAGAGAGTGAGAGCAAAGTAATCCCACCCTATTTCCCCCAGCACAAACTACACCACCACACACTCTTTCTACCAGCATAACTCCTCCCTGAACAAGGCACACAAGAGCACACCCACACCACACTCCCCAGTCCCATTCATTTCTCTGTAACAGAAAGGTATTTTGGCACAGACCAGGCCAAAAAGACAATGATGCTCAAATAGAGACAGTTGTGTGACACGGCAGATGCATTGCTCCTGTGAAGGCTCTTGTTGCTACTAGAAACCAGATGGGGGGAAGGACAGAAGAAAATCATAAACTGGTATTTCTTTACCTATTTGGCTGCATTTCTTCTCTTGCATGCATTTTAACTGCGTGGGGGTAACCAGGAGCCCAAGTCTGCCCCAGACCCAAAGTGGAGTGAACACCAGCCCAAAAAGCAACTTCTTAGAGCCAGTCATGCTCAGGGAGGCAGAAGTAGCACAAAAGGTGGGGTTGCAAGGAAAAACCCCATATATACATCATCACCAGCAAAGAGCAGCACATAGTGTTCAGACACTAAAAAACACTCTCCCTAGCACAAGTAGTGAAGTTTACAGTGAGATGACCAAAGGACCCCCAACCCAGTGTAGCACTAACACAGCCAAAGAGACATGGGAAATCAAAGGGAGTGAGGAAAGGAAGCAGAGAAAGATGCTCCCCCCTCCCTGACATCTAGAGAAGAGAATTTGACCAAAATGGTCCTGTCAACCCCCTAAATTTTGTGGTCTGGTTTCCAGCAGTCTTTCTGATACACCCTTTTCTCCTTCTAACTACCTTCCTGCAAGAATTCCTCACTAGAGGCAAAAGAAAGGGGACCCTCTTGGCTGACGGAGGGAAGGAGAGATGAGAGCAAACAACTGCATTGCTGATTTTCAGTCCTGCATCCTAGAACAGTGAATTGAGACATGTAAAACAAGAACATTAATTTCAGGGGGGGTGGGAGAACTCTTAAGAGAAATGCCTGAAAGCAACACCCCCCTTCATCAGCTTTTGATCAGTTTAAAGTGATCTGAGTGGGTCTTTTGGGAGAATTTCCCCACCACCACCCAAATTGCTTCTTAATGACCCCACAAGCACTGCATCATGGTTAGTGGACTCAGTGACCCCGAGGAGGGTTTGCAGCAGAAGTGAGTGTGCTAAAGCCTATAGAAAGCAACAGGAATGCAGAGGTAGAGCTGTTGCTGCAACCTCAGTTCACCCCTATTACTGGGGTACTGCGGGAGCTTTGAACACTTTGCATATTACGTGATGCAATACCCTGACAGAACGGGGTGAAATGAGGACAAAAGCAGCAGCCTTCACAGCCTCAGTAATGTGCTTCACAGGGTTTGATCAATGCTGGAACCTGTGAGGAATTCTGGATGTTGCTGTACATCTCCCCCCTCCCTTCCATCTCCCTTGAGAATGGGGAGGAAGGGGGGAAGTCAAGACCCAGAACAAATCAGTGTTATATAAAGAATATAAGGAGCATGAATTAGACACATACATGTGAAATTCTTCCAAATTTCAAAACACAATTATGATGGTACACAAACAACCAGGCACCGTCTTTGCCTGGGCTATAAAACCGAGCAGCTGCATTGCCGTCCTGCCGCCCTTGCAGCACTGGTGGAACAACCCTGCCACCTCGTGGTCCCAGCGCAGGAGAGGAGGCTGCAGAAAACGCACAGGAGGTTGGACCAGTGTCTCCTAAAGCCAGCTGCAACAGGAGGCACGGGGAGCAGGGCAGAGAGAGCAAGGTGGCTTGACCACTTTTTTCCCGGGCAGGATCACTCGAAAGCAAGTAAACCCCGCCTGTTTAAAGGGTCTTCTGCCTCGCAAAGGCTGCTTCCTCTTCTTGGCAAGCCATGATGCATGTCACAGGCAGGAGAGGAGCGGAGAGTCAGAGCACAACCATGTTTTGTGCCCCACGCTGCACCCACCTGGGCAGGCATACAGCCTCCTTTCACACTGTTTCTAGGAACAGAAAGCACAAGTTTCACAGACACAAAGGCTGCTTAAAAACCACTTCATGTCACTGAATGCACGAGAGGATTTAGGTGTCAACTCCACTGCACCTGCAGCAGGCTAGAGGAAAAAGTCTAGATGCAACTGCAAGGCCAAGAAAAACCAGCCTTACCTGGAGAAGCTTACTTGGACTGGGAAACTCTTCCACCCAAAAAAACCAATCAACCCTCTCCTGCTGCATTAGCTCCCTCACCCAAGCAGCAGTGAAGCCATCCAAAGCACTGAGCGGCGGTGGCAGCGTGGCGATGCTCTCACCTACCAGGAGGGGCAGTCCCGGACGCTGCTATGGCGAGGCCTAGCTAGGGGACGGCTGTCCCCTTCTCTTGCACCAGCTCTGGAGCCACTGGAGGCACTGAACAGCTAACCACCGCCAAGCAGCACGCGATTAACGAACCAGAAAGTTGTACACTTTGTATATGGTTGCACACTGTATATGAAAGTCACTTTACTGGGAGGTCACGTGGCCTGGGAAGAGACAGGCCCTCCCCGTTCCAGCAAGGGATGAGAACAGCTCAGCCAGAAGCACGACCCGTTCCTCATCCCATCACAGCAGAGTGACATGGATGGGCAGGCAGGCAGGCACAGGCACGGTTATGTAAACTAGCTTTGGTGGGGAAAGAGTTGCTTGTGGAACCACACCTGGAATCTGGGAAACTGCAGCCTCAGAGACCATAAAACAAGGAGTAACATGGAGCACCCCACTGGTGGGAGAGTTATCCCTTTAAAAGCTTCCATTCTCACACTAAGACAAACAGTCCCCACCCAAACAGTGCACATTAATAAGCTAGAAAACACCCTTTTTTCCCAATACTGCTCTTTACATGGCCTGCATCTAAGGACAAGAGGGAAGTTGAAATTCAGCAACAAGGACCTAACTTACCTGCCTTCAGATTTTGTTCTACCAGCAAGAAGGCTGTGCTGTCAGTACACTTGTATCTGCAAATCTAGCATACCTTTTGTAGCTTGCCAAAACTATTTTCAAATGTTTACCAGAAGAGGCCTTTTGATAGTAGACATGTGTTGTTTTTAAAGCTTTTACTAACATCTGCTCATTCCTAAAGTTGTACCCTCAGCTGACAGTACCACACCAAGAAAAGGCTCAGGAAAAGGAACACACTGTATAGTGTGGGGCAGTGTGTTAATGAAGATTACCTTAAGGAAAGCTGACGCTCCCTTGCCTTCCTTGCTCTCCCCTGCTGCTGCTATTGCCCCTCAGAAAGGTCATGTGGATGGCCATTGTAAAGGCATCCATGGAAGACCCTCTGGAAAGAAAGATTGCTCCTTACACATCCAGGACATTTATTTTGCAGCCACAGATTTGCTCCACCATGGCCCTGAACACCACTTCACTGCAGGAGTGGCACAGGTTTCAATACCTACAAAGCCCTGGCTATCACAAGCCCACACCTCCCCACGTGCCACAGAAGCAAAGGGGATGAGGGAGGTCTGACAGGACAGTAGCAGAGGAAACATTACTCCTGGGACCTAGCACAGAATAGGCAGGGCCACATCAGGTCACCTGGGGACCTAATTGGTTACCATACAGGATCTGAGGTTGGATGGATCATTCAACAATGCAAACCTGATTTTAATTCAGACACAGACACTGAACTGTTTTAATGCAATTAGCCAGCACACTTGATACTGGGTTTGGAGCCCATCAAAGAACATAAAACCAGTACACAGTCGCTTCTGGCAGGGAGGGAATACTCATTGCCATGTATGACCTTCCAAAGACAGGTAGGAAGTTACAGACAGGATAAATGCACAGAGCATGGGCCCAAACAACAAAGTGAGCTTATAGCAGAACAGTGCTTTGCATTATTCAGCACAGAGCTCTCAATTCAGTCCGAGAAGCCCTAAAGCCAGATTTATTCTGCTGTCAAACCATGGCTTGAGTTAACTCTACTGAGAGGTTATAGCCTTGGATTATATACTTCAGTTACAGGCAACATGCCCAAGCAATGCAAGTAGCAACCTTATCAATACAGTTGTTGCAAGGGGTAGAATATTAAAAAAATAAAAATGGATGAGATAGGTCAACGTAGGAGACTAACTTGTAATAGAAGAAGCATCCCTTGTGCAGATTCTTACATAAATTATTATCTTTTTGCACTCCTTGAGAAGGCCTGATCCAGCACATCCTTTCCAAAAGTCAGATTCACCAATTTGAAAAAATACAGTAATGACAGTCAGTATGAGGGACCACAGATTCAGGCTACCAGCACTCTGATGCAAGGCTTCAGTGCTATACCTAGTAAAGTTCTCATCCACATGACACTACAGATGTTGAAATTCAACACATGGTAGTCAACACAGACTACCATAAAGCTTGGTCAAACAACCTGCTGTCAACCAGTTTCAGAAGCCACAAAGAATATACAGACTCAAAGTCCTCTAAAGAGGGTACAACCTTCCACAAGAATTTGAAAGCTCCTGTCTAAAGCCAGAACTGTTGTATTTCCTGTTACAGTAGGAATGCAAACTAATAAAAGCACTCTATCAGAGCCAGGCTTCCTAAAAAACATGGGTAACTACTGCTCCACAACACAGGGTCTTTGCGCAGGGTAAGCGCACACACACAAGGGGTGTGTGGGAACAGAATAGCCATCAGGTTAAATTACAGCTCATTATTATTGTTACCAATAATACAGCCTGTGACAAGAGAGTAGAAGCCATGCTGACCCCCTTTATAATGGATACAAAAGCAAACAAAATGATCAATTTGTCCCCTAGCTACCTCCTGGAAGGATGTGGCTTTGGCAGAAAGGAAGTACAGATCAAGCCAGCAGGCAGCAAGAGGAAGGAGACGAGTTAGGAGTCACACAGAAGAGCTGCCCTCCACAGATGCGCCAAGGGCTGCTCATGGAGGGGAAGAGAGCCTCTAGCTCTAATTGCCCACATCCAGCTCCTCAGCAGCTGCACCAGGACCCTGTGACACTAAAGACGAGTGGTCAGGTCACAAAAGTACCATTTGCTATTTCAGTTATTTTTTGCAGCCAGCCCACTCACTTCCAAGCTCAGTTATATGAGTAACATCATAATCTCAACAACCCAGGTGGCCTCCGCACTCGTGAACATGTTGCCCAACACTTGCTTCCTGCAAAGCCAGATGAAGAATGATAGGGACTATCACAGCTTGGTGTTGGAGGGCAGCTAATCCTTCAGTTGCATTTTCTGAATTATTACTGAGATACTTTTGTTCCTTCTACATGTAAGGTTAATAACCTGTTTTCAGATGCTTGGGGCTGGCCTTTTCTGAGAAGGCAAGGGCCTTTTCACAACTCATTACATTACAGCACCTTGCTGCTTAAGAATTAGAAACTGGATCTCAAGCTTGCTTTGAAAGGCTTTGTTTTTCTCACTTTAACATCACCTGGATGTGAGCAAGTTAGTGGGAAGCAGGACAATGGAGACAAGACAAACTTTTCCAGTGAACAGTGCTGCACATCCTAAAGGGAACAGCTTATCTTGAGTGGTAGTGGCTCTGCCCCACTACCCTCCCACAACTGTCTGCCCCATCCCTCTCCTGAAAGGTCCTATCCCTACTTCATGCAAGAACAGTTCAGCTGCTTGATTAAGCTGCTTAATTGCTTAAGGCAGGCCATCAACTAAGGCAGCACAAACAAGCGCCTATTGCAGATTAAGGCTCAGTAGTTCCTTACCCTACACAATTTAAGATGCTGGGCGATAAACAGAGGTTTAGGTGAAAAGCCCTTTCTCCACTGGAGATCAGAAGCTACCTGTGGACAAAGTCATACAGATTGCCCTACTATAGAAAGGAGAATCTAACACTACATACAATCCATTCTTGCAGTTGTTTGCTTCCTACAGCTCTGAAACCAGAAAGATGCAAAGACATTATCTTGACCCCTCCAAGAAGTCTATGAAGACAAACAGCAAGCTTACACTGCCAGATCTTGGACAACATAAGCTTTATAGTAACCTCTAAACCAAAGTATTAGTGTTGTGCTAGCAGATATTAAGGCATTCAAAAATATATAAAGGTAAGACAATTTAAAAAAAAAACCAATCCAGACAGCACATCCTGAGACATTAATTACATACAGGCCCTCAGCCTTAAAGACGAGGCAGAAAAGGCTACAATAAACCAATGTCACTGAGTGTACCCTGGAGCAGTGGTTGGCAGTCATAGCTTTTATCCAGGATTTAGAAGCCCAGTCCTTACCAAGAACTTATTATGCATTACTACTGATGTTTGCAATGCTAGAAAATTCACTACTACCCTCTCATAATATGAATCTGCATGAAAAGCACATGATCAGGAAAGTAACTTAATGTGCAGGCATAAGAGCACAGGAAAAATAACTAGCAGGAGTGGTTCCTAATTAGAGCAAATAATGCCACAGCAAACACATTATGGTGAGGGAAGCTCTGACACATGTCCTTGAGAAAGCCTAGCTGCTCTGCCTCCTGTGCTAGCACCTCTGAAAAGGCCACACTCAGCAGCATATGAACTCACCACAGTGAGCTGTCATGGCCATGACCTCTTCAAGCATTCCTCAGTGAAGGGCATAGCCCACAGAACCTCCTTCCTGCACAGCTCCCATCATATCCTTATAAAAATGCACACATTGGTGCATTTGCTGACTTACCTTGCTCTAAGAAAGAAAAAAAGATTACCCTCCAGTTCCCTGACCCTTCTTATTTTTCCCCTCACATCTACAGCAGGACATAAGAAGTCAGCAAAGAAGGCCTAGTCCTTTGAAATGCTTCATCTGCTGTTCCAAACAAGACTCGAGTGTGCTCAGCCCGTCCCAGGACTAGATCCAAGCAGCATGATGCTGCTGCAGCCTGCTAGTTCTTGTCATACTGGTCCTACCACTCACACAGCACCTACTGGGCTGGCTAAGACTGCTCACAGACTTATTTCGGATCAAGGCTTGCTGCCAGAGTAGCTCTTAACATGGATAGATCATCACTCCATTTCATCCACATCATCTTGTCTCTAAACTTTTCTTAGGAAAAAAGCTTCTTCCTAGAACCAGCACTAGTTCAGTCTCTGCAACAGTAGTGGCAACCAGCATTTTCAAACTGGGTCATCTCCACACTTCTGGAGGCCTGTTCCACACTGCAGTAAAAGGGAGGAACAAACAGGTGGCAGGAGAGAACAAGGCACATGAACAAACTGGTGACACCCCCACCTCCCCATCCCCCCAGCACAACAGCAAAAATTCCTCCAAGGTAACACAGCTACCTTAGGTAAGACATCCTCCTGGATCCTCTCCAATACATTCTGTCCTTCAGGTTGTCTGCGGGTTGGGGTTTTGTTGTTGTTTTTAAAAACAAACAACAAAACCCCCAAAACCCATCCCACCATATCTTGGGTGAAATCCATCCCAAACACACTTAGTGCTTTCAGACGAAATTGGTTTCCTGGCTCCAATACAAACCACTGCTGTGAAAGGGTTAACCCCCCATCTTAATTTAAATATGCATTCAGAATCCAGCAATATCAACCTGCAGCAATAATGATGAAAGAGCTGCTCTGAGATTTCCACACAGCATTGCAACAGCAACTAGCACAGCAGATGACAAACAAAGGGGGAACTGCAGCTAAGTTAGAGGCAACTCAGCCATTTCTGGGATACACCCATAGCCTTTGATGCCTGTTATCTTCTTGTTGCCATTTGCAGTATTGCTGCTATAAGCATCCAAAGTTGCCTCAGCTAGAATGAAGCACTGCATCCCTTCATCTTTTGAAGATTTTCTGAAGTGCAGCACCTGCAGCTGCTGGGAGAAGAGGCCATGGCGACCATTTCTACAGCTAAACTCAAGCAGAACTAAATTAAACACCAGTTCTCTTGTTTCTGAATTCATGGAGTTGCATTCTTCAGCTGCTGTATTTGCATCCAAGCTTCACAGCTGCCAGGTTCACTGCATAATACGAAATTTGGATTAGGGATAAACATAAACCCAATTCTGCTTTTCCATTAATCCTTTTTGCTGTTACTGGGACAGCCAACAAACTGGTATTTCTAGAGAAGGAACACAGACAAACAGCAAAATCATAAATATAGGTCTTTTGCTATCTTCACTTGAGTGACACAAGGAAGCATCTAGCTTCAGGCCAGAATTATAACCCCTGTAGTCCACCCCTCAGAGACCTGGAAATCTTGGCTCTACCTAGCACCTTGTTTTTTAAGGCTAACATTTTTTCTGCTACCAAAAAAGCCACCTCAACAAAAAAAAAACCCACCACCCTCAGACAAACAAGCAGAAAAACCCCAAACAAGAAAAGTACAACACATACTCCTTGTTTCAAAACTTCCCACAGGATTTACCAGCTATCAAAAAAAAAAGTATAAGCTCAGCTAAGAGTTCAGCAATACTCTTCTCTGTCAGCAAAGCCTAAGGAGCTCCCCCACACTCCCACCCCTGACCAAGGTGGCTGCACTCTCACTGAGCCCCAGCACAGCTTTTCATGTGCTTGTTTTATGAACCAGGTCACGGAAACAATAGGGGCTGGAGGAGGCACCAAAAAACCCACTACACTTCCAACTGTTTCAAGGATTCAGTTTACAGGAAGTTGAAGAGGAGGGACTTAAAAAGCAGCTTTGCTGATGCTGAATACACACCCAACTATATCTTCTCCCTCGCTGCTACTGCCGGGGGCAGGGGTGCCTGGGGTGGCTCTTGGGTACCTCTGAAGCACTAACCTCTTCCATTTGAAATACATCCTGTTAAATAGGGACTTCATTTTTTTAAAAAGAGATTTTAAGATCACTTTCTCCAGTCTCTCCCATTTGTGTTTTTCTGCTCACATTTATTGCTAGGGCACCCCACACCCCAAAAAAAATGAGAACTCATGACAATAGTTGGAGGTGTATGACCATGGCATTCACACACCAAAATAATTGGGCCAAGGGGGAAGGATATGTCCAAGCAGAAGCCCTTCTTAAAATAGCTATGGTTCAGCTCACACAGAAAACAGACCTGCCACACAAAGCATGATGGAACACACTTCACAGTCTGAGAGGATGTTTTCCTGTTCTCTAAGCTGTCCTTTTACGCTAAAATATTCATACAAAGGTGATTTCCAAGTTTGTTCAACATCCTCTGTAAAAAGAGAAACTGAAAAATAATCCTAGCCTGTTCTATGCAAAGACTGCTCCTTGAACTACAGCTGAAGACAGACTCTGGCCACTTAACCTGAAACCTGCCCTCAGAAATTTTGGGATTCAGCTCACCTTCACAACAGAGGGCAGCCACCAAAACTCCCTCTCACCCAAAGGTGGCTGCTGACACACTAATGATTAGGACATGCTCACACATTTGGTTGGGACATATGTTTGAGATCCTGAATGCCAACTCACAGCACCTTCAGGGTGGAGTATTGCAGCCTCACACTAAACCGTTACCCAGCCTGTGGCACAGTTAAACCTTGCCCATCCTGACACCATGGGGTTAATATCCTTAGTAACCATAGCAACCAGCACTTCTTCCTCATCAGAGCCTCATCTGGCACATTGCTGCTTTCGCAGCATCAGGTTTTTGCAACATATTTAGGGACCACCTCTTTTTCCCCAGGGTTTGGTCAAGCAGATCACAAGGACCTCTGAGCACTCACTGTTTCATCCAACTCTGGCATTCCCCTGCCCCCAATTCCCCTGGGCACTTCTACCTCCCCATCCCAGGGGGAGGAAGACTGTCAGTTCTCTCCCAGTGCACCAAGGCAGGCATAATGTAAAGCCGGGAGCCAGCTGCAGCCTTGCAGAAAGAAATGGCAGAAGGGAACGGAGGGAGGGACTGGTGAACATCCAAAGTTGGCACACTGATCAACCATTGGGTCAAACAAGCAGCAGTGCAAGAACAAGGGAACCCAGCTGCCATCCACAACCTGCTGTCCCATTGGTATTAGGGACAGTGGCTCCTGCCTATTCAGTGACACCCCATAAATCAACTGGAGACACCCACCAAGACATCAGTGAGAAACCACGTGTGAGTGGCACACGTACTCTGTCAGGAAGAGAGCAGAAAAATTACTTTCAAACCAGAGTTTATCACTAGCAAAACAATACATCTTTTTCCTCTTGTAGTTCACCTTTGAACTGCAGATGCACAAAAGCAATCATCACATCCTATCCTCCAGCCTGGTTTCCATCCCTCACTCCTAGGCAGCTGCAGCTTGCCAGCACTTGCTCCTTTCTAAACCAAGCCAATGGCATTTTATGGTTCCACCCATTGGCGTACTTGGCATAGAGAGAGACACTCTGCTGTTTTATTAATAGCTTCATGCTGGCCCAGCTTTATCCTGTGCAGGATTTCCACAGCATCATTACAATGCATTTTTCACTATTCCCCCCTTCCTTCCCCATATGCCACTCAAGGAGTGCAGATGCCTGTCTTCCACTTAGCTGTTCCTGCTCCTCTATATCACCTTGCTCAAGCCCTCACTTCTGTTCCTCCCTCCCTGCCTCCTTCCCCCCACTCCACGACAGCAACCCCAGCGAAGCCAGAACAATTACCCTCCATGGCACCAAGGCCTCAAAAAGCCTCTCAGGAGTCACATTTTGAGCAAGCTCTTTGTCAGAGGTGTGACACCAGCCACAGCACACAAGGTATGTGGAGCAGAGTTGGAAGGAGAGCACAGTTATTTTAAGTCCAAATGTGCACCTACTGCACAATAATGCCTTTTTTTTTTAAAAAGAAACAGGACAAACTTCTAGCTTTAGGCTTTGTGAACTACTAGTGGTGGCAACTGCTACACGAGCCCTCAAAGGCAGAAGTCTGGCAGCAGACATGGAACATGCTGGCAGCATTCCAGATTGGTATTAACATGGGCAAGGCAGTAGGTGGTTTGTGCCCAGGATTAATGGTTAACAAGGCCCAGGATTTAAAAAAAAGAATCAATGCATACTTTTGTTTTCATCTTCTCTACCATTTCCATCATTTCATGGCACCCAGGCAAAAATATTGCTCCAGCACATAAGGTGCATGGAGCCCAAACAAAGCTTTAACTAACTCTGTGAGCCTGGAGCATCAGGTGGGCAGATATCAACCAGGTCTTGGCTGACACACTGGTCTTTCCCAGGATTCATTTCAGCAGCTTACAGAGGACCCTCCCACAACCACCACCAGTTTGACCCACCCTCTGCCAAACCCACTAGCATGCATTGCTCTGAGCGTTGTCTCTGAGCATTGTCACCCATCTGCTCAGTGCTTTGTAGTGCAGATTCACCTGTAATGGCAGTGGCTTCCAAAAGGTTCCCTGATTGCACAGAAACGTCCTGCTCAGAGCTACCAGTCCTCTCTGAGCAGAGCGCTAAGCTGTGCTACACTAACTTCTATCTTCATGTTCAGCCACAGGAACAGAGAAGAGCCCTGTGACTACTGAAGAGCTCACCACAAGAACCGGCACAGGATGGATTAAAGGCTTTGGAGTGCAAATGAAAATAACTAGACACAGGCACGAACATGCTGTTGCCTGGAAGGATTTGTTCACCCACACTTCAACCTGAACAGCGATATTAAGAACGGATGTGCTAGCTAAGATTCCTACTACTAACAGCCCAAAGGGCTACACCAACTTGCTGGAGTCCACAGCTCCTTCCACTTGCCATTTTACACTGCCAGTGATTCCCCCAACAAGGATAACATACGACAAAAACCCATCATTTAAAAAGGCATCAAGAAATAGAGGATCCATCACTTCCCTGGATACCTTCCAACAGTCAGCCACAAAAAAACCCCATCTATCCACACTCAGGCATTTCATTTCAGTCCATGTGGACTTACAAATAAATGGCTGCAAAGTATTACATGTCTCTCTTACTATATCAAAATTTCCCTTTGAAAAAATAATTGACAATAGTCTCCTTTCAGTTTCTTCTCAGTAAGCTGACCAGATGGAGTCTGCTTCGTCTTTAGTTTCCAAAACATTTCAGTAGCTCCTGTCTCCATCCTTTTCTGTTTTTCAACACTAGAGCCACTATTCTTAAGTTCATTTTCCTGAACGCTGCTGGGTGCAGAGGCAGCAAGCCACTCCAGTGGCTGCCTTGTTCTCTTTACACCCACATCTTCCATTGGGTCAAGCAAGGTATCAGGAAGCTTTCTCCAACTACCTGCCCACTGTGTCCCCAGAATTGCTCTCCAAGCCATTTCTTTCCAAACATCAGCCTTGATGCAGACATTACAACCTGAGCTCTCAGTACTGAGATTCATAGCCCTGCAGCTGGGTCATTAAGAGCCCATTGCATTGGCATCAGTTCAAGTTAGGAAAAGACCCAAAGCACTCAACAAGACTATCAGGAGCATTTGTTTTATTTACCATCCTGACAGCCTACGGCTCATCCTCAATTTCTCTCCACAGCAATTCTACATCAATTCCCATCTCCCTGATGGAAATGTTGATCATCGGTCCTCTTACGCAACCGCGTGGACCCCATTTAATTAGGATTCACTATCAGCAATGCCAAGACTTGTCAGAGAACTCAAGATAGCTGAAGAGACCTCCTGTCCCCTGATCTTCTTTCTTCATAAAACATTAACCAGATTAGAGAACTCTGCCTGTAATACATTTAGTAAGTGCTCTACAGCGACTGTGGAGCACTGGTGTTTTGGAGGAGGTTCCCATTTTTTTGAAAGGAAGGGGGATTGAGAATCAGCCTCTCACACAGCAGCAAATCAATGCCTAACAGCTGGCTGAATACATTAGAGCAATAAAGTTATTTCTACTGATCAATCCTTTTCTAGCCTCAAGAACAAAGGCAGCTACCTTCAGCAAGGTTTGTTTTTCACGGTTCATTCTGAAGTAATGTCAGGTAGAGACATGAGTAACTGGTACCTTTCGGTACCGTCAGCTCAAATTGGCAAGAGACAAAGCAATGACCAACAAGTCCACTTTTACCCTGTCCTCTCATCCCCTGCACAGCTGACTTCTGCCCATCTGTTAGAGTTTTCCAGCCATCCCCAGGTCCCCAGATACCCCTCCCAATGCTTTTTTTTTACTACCTGATGCTGAATCCCTCCATATCAATTATGCACCTGGGAGATATTTTATATCATGTATAGCACAAGAGTATCGTAATTCTCTTCCCCAAACACCATATGATTTTTTTTTGGTATCTTTTTGGAAGGTGAAATCACTGATGAGCCTACACTCATACCACAATTTTGACTCTTAAGGGAAATTTTTTCTTGCCCTTCTTACATTCATATTGTTTTCCTCACCTTTTTTATTGTACCAGCAATAGTCAACCACTACCTAGTTTTTAATCAACATCATACTACATTTAATTACCTCTTAGGTTCATGACATCTTAGTGGGTATTGTATCCTTTCATGCTTTATAATATCCATCCACATTTTTGTGCCAGTTGCAACAGAACATTCAGGCACAGATTATTTTACTCAATTCCACATATTTTTATTCCCTTTCCTTCTCCATCCTCTCTTCCCTGTCCAAGAAACCTGTTTCCTATCAGGTAGGAGTTAAATGTTCCAAAGCTGAGCTGAGATTCAAAAGACTCAAACTTGAGAGGCAGCTACAGGAATCCTGTGTCACAGATGACCCATGAATAGTCATTCCTTTTCATAGAGAACACGGTTTCCTGCTCTTATACCTTTTTAGAAGTTTCAAGCTGTAGATAACTGACAAATATATCCCTCTCCTCATCAGTCTTATTTAGTTCAGCATCCAACAGCCAGCAGGGAGCAGACAAGACACCACTGCTAGGGGAAAAAGCAGGTATGATCTTTGCAAAGCCCTTTTTATCTGTAGATCACAGTACCATCATCCTTCTATAACTTACAGGACAACTCACTAAGTGGAACAAATGCCCCAGGGCAGAGCCCTGCCCTTTCATGACAGAGCCAGTTTGTGCACAATCTCTGCTACCGTAATTTGCAAATGCCACTACATCCTCGCAAGTGTCTTGTGATGCACCTTAGCCCTTGGGTCTAGGGGAAAAACAGGTATCAACTTAATAGGCCCACCACAAACAACTGCAGAGGAACAGGAATGCAGTGTCCTTATTCTTGGTCCAGGAATAAGAAAGAAGAAAAAAAAAAGGTACAAGTACAAAGTCAAAAATAGCTCCTTTCAGCTCCCTCCCCCAAAAGCACTTCGGTTTAGTTACTGCATTCAAACAGCAGCCCTTTAATCAAGGAGTCCTACTTATTCATGAGAACTGTAGCAAGACAAACCTTTCAAACACTAGTTCTGCCATCTGGCAGCAGCACTGATACTTGTTCCCAGACACACACAGAGTGCTGGTAATTGCCCTCATGTGGAATTCCAAGGCATTGCAATTGTTCTGGCATTTAAACCTCCATGGGCTCCAGATGTGGATTTTATTTGTGTCTTTGTGGGAAAAAAAGGTACTACTAATTACCATATATTTTCCCCAAAATACTTTTCATTTTGTTCTCCCCAGTTATTTCTGTCATGTTCTACAGCACCAGTAGCAAAAAAAAAAAGCAGATTGTGTAGGCCTGTGGGTAAGTATCTTAAAGAATTCATACCAAGGAAGAAACTGTGTCATATTTCTCCTGCTCTCCCTGCCTCCCTGGATTTGATGCTCTGAGCAGCTGCCCAGTGGGGAATAAAGCTCTTCTGGGGGACTGCTTTTTAGGCTTTTCTTTTTACCCAACATTCAAATTAATTTCAAATCATAATAGAAAGGTCACAGGCATAATCTCTCTACTGAAAGTGGTAACATTGTGTTCCTGAAGTGATACACGTAAAAGAAGGAGGGGAACAAAAGTACTTACATTTTGCTTCAGACAGATTCTGGTTCGGTGACCAGACCAGCATGCCGAGATTCTCTCTCTCCTGACTTCGCCTTGCGAGTTTGGCTTAAGAGAAAACAGATACAAACCAAGTTATAGAGAAAGTTGTTTCAGATGCAAAAGGGGTATAGAAGCGACTTATCACACATCTGCAGCTTTTAATCAAGATACAAAACCCATCTGCAGAGTTAAAACCCCATCTTCCCATTCAGACCTGAGGCTTTTCCTTGTTGCTTCAAATGCATCACCCCCTATATAACATGACAGATACCGCACACTTACTCTTTCATGCAGTACACTAAGCAGCATACGTTAGATCTAAATTAAAAGTTAATTAATGTTTCTCTTCCAGCATACTTGATTATTTTTCTTCCAGCCATCATTAAATGAGAAAGGGAGGAGCTAGTCTCAGGCAGCAGGCTCCAAGCCCTTGACATCATGAGACCGTACTGTACAGCTAGATTAACACTTCAGGGTAGACACATGCGTGAATCTCACAGGTTTCACTTCTGAGCACCTCCTCCCCTGCCCCAGCAGCCCTTCTAAGCCTCTGTCCCCCATACAGAGGGGGATGCTCACCAAGGTGACATTTAGGTCCCCAGGGCCAGAAATCGAGTCCTCTGCCAACCACTCCTAAGAAATTCTTGCACATTCACACCCAAGCTGCACGCACGCACCCACGCTCAGAAAGCAAGCCTGGTTTTAACCAGCTCACACCTGGCTGGCGTGTGAGCTCTGAAAGTCTTACTTGAAGAACCACAGTTGCACATAAGTTTGAAAGAGCAGCCTCAAGATAAGGTACACTTCAACAGCCAAGTTCTTGTGAATCTGCTGCTGTTCAGTCAGCAGCAGTCAAAAGAGGAGGAAGACAAGAAAGGAAAGAAACTAGCTCCGTTGAGTCAGCACGTACACAGCCAGCTCACCTACCTGCCCTGGCAGAGAAAAACCTGCATGGCTTGTTATGAACAAGTGTGTACAGTACTACTTCCACTACAAAACGCCACATAACGCTGGGATTTTATGCTATATTTCAACACAATGCTATTTTCCTCTGTGCTGTGCAATTAGATGTATAACCACCACTTCATGATGTATTAAACAGGCCAGAAAGTATCTAGTAACACAACAGATGCAATGCCAGGGTACTGCCTCATGGCACAGGGCATAAAATCAGAACATTATCTGCTTGCCTCTCCGCTGCAGCAGAAAGGCCTGCCAGGATCCAGCTCCTGCTCATCCAAACACATCAGAAAGTTTAGTAAATGCAATGCTATGAGCATTCATGGTTTGACTACTGTTTGTAACCCAAAATCTGCTCAAGTAAGAACAGTCAGGGTTTAGATGACAAAAACACTTGAACATTACATTTAAAGCACAAATAGCATGTATCAAAAATAGCCACTTGCCAGCAACATATTTACATCAAACTAACACTTCTTAACTGCCCATACGTTAGTTCACTTTATTTCTCATTCCTTGCCACACTAAAACAGAAGGCTTACTTTCATGGCTAACTTCTCAATTTTCATGACACACACCACAGTTATCTTATGCACAGCTTTTTTTAAGAAGGTTAGCAACTGCACATACAAGATATTTTGTGCACTGTGCATGTTCATTACTTCCTATACTAAGCAGGAAAACAGGAGTGAGAAGAGATGCCTCTGGTGGCAAGACGGGGGTGGAGCCCTGATCTATACATAGAACAGGAAGGGTATCTGAATGTAAAGTTACAATACTGATTTGAAAATTGCAGCTTCACAAAATAATTCTTGAAACCTTGGGGATTCAGATTTATGTTCTGCCTTATTTCAAGTCTAGGTCAGGAATGTAAAGAAAGAGGGGAGGCTTAAATTTGCCTTTATCAACTTTTGCGCCTTGCTCTCCCTGCACTACAGTCTGTGCAGCTATGGACTAGCACAGAGTTCAAAACACAAAGAAAAATGCCTCTCTCCTCATTCTGCATTACACCAAAGAGTATATTCTCATCCCATAAAAACACTCTGAGACAGAAGTCATCAGCCAGGCCTGTAGGAAATCAAATGCTTTCCACCCAAGTACAAAGCACCTCCTCACCCCCAGTAACCCACTGCAGCTCAGGTGCCCGATGCCCAAATTCTGCTGGAAAGGCAAGTATCATCAACCTGGCTTTACCACAGTATCACTCACTGAACCAGCAAAAAAACACTTAACTTGGGAAAAGGGCAAGTTTTCTCCCAGTTTAGCAGGCTGAACACCCTACCTGACACACAAGGTGCACACCCCACCCCTGCCGTCCCTTTCAGAAGCAGAGCACTGCAGTTTGGTTCACTCACAGTAAGGTGAAGTTTCACCTCCCCAGCCAAAACCCTGAGTTATGCTTTGGGGCAAAGGCAGTGCCTCAGGTTAGGAGCTACTTACCTTCCAGCCCCACATCCCCTCTCTAGGAGCTGGAGTAAGCTACAACCTGGGCCTTACACCCACAACAGAATCCCCTGCAGATGCTGGGCTTCATGCAGTCCTCATGCCCATTTCTGCACAATTCTCACAGCCCAGCTTCTGCGCCTTTACCTCCCTCCAGCCTCTCAGGAGTAACCACCAGCCATGTTACACAGTACACGTAAACAGGTGCCAAGCAGCACCTCCAGTATTCCAGCAGCGTGTCTCCTACCCTGTCTCTCCACCCAAATCCACACTCAGCCACCCTCAGACTTTGTTCCTCAGCAAAGATAGAGGAGGCCACTGTGAGGCACACTAAGTTTCAGTTAAAATTCATGCTTCTCTGCAGAGGCCAGAAGTACCTACAAAGGCCAATACACACAGAAGGGTGGGCTCCCCAAATGTCTTCTCCTCCAAAGGACTCCCTCCCTAATGTCACAGGTGACTTGGCTTGACACCCAGCTCCTTCACCTTCCAGTAGCACATCCTCCCCATTGCCCTTTCTCAAGCCCAAAGCCCCCACACTTGCTGTCCCCCACACTCAAGGCAGGCATGACAGGCATTCTTCCAAGTCCAGATCTGAGCCCATCATAAATACATGCAAGTATTCTTGCTACACGACGTTGCTTAGAATATGGAAGCACGTGGAAATGGTTATTTCAGAGCAATAGCCATGAGAGGAGAGAAGGGGGCTTGACAGCAGAGTGGTTACTGCATCCCTTTCCTGAAACATCCCAAGCACAGCTATAAAGTTCACTAGCATGTGGGTAATTCCTGACGCCATCTCCTGCTTCTGGACAGAGGATAGATAGTGGGGTGAATTAAAACACTCTACATTTCAGTGACAAAGCTAAAAAGCTAATTCAATTTAATCCATTATATATTCCATATAAATATAGCCATGTAAGGAGGGCAAGGGTTACTCTTTTTTAAGGGAACAGATCAATTTAGGATCAATGGGGTTTGCTTGTTTAAGCAACTGCAGTTAAGCCAGTGCAACCTGTGTTTAGAGTAGCTGGGTATTGCCAGACAAGATCACCTACCATTTCAGTTAATCCTGCACTTGTAAACTCTCTGCCACAGCCAATACCTCCCTATCATAGTGTCCTGGTTTGGGAGCAAACACTTTGTAATCACTTTCCCACTACTGGCTCTCCCATTTGTCCCAAGTCTGGGAAGTATCATGGATGCTTCCTACCACCACCCCGAGAGAAAGATTACCTGCTATAAGCACCACCCCCTAAACTTGTTCCAGGACCAGAACTCACACAGGATGCAAACTCCCATGGCCTTTACACAAGTAGAGACGCATGGCCCGAGCAGGGCCATGTCACTTTTTCCACAGCAGTTCTCATCCATATATTTTCCCCTCATCCCCCAAAACATACCCCTAACCCACAGGCTATATGCTGAAACACGGGAGGACTGATCCAAGTTACAGCTCACTCCATAAAGAGAAGGTTACTTTTAGAGTTGGTCCTGTTTACAAATCTAGCTTACTGCACAAGCCCAAACAGTCCAACTGGTAGAAGGAAGGAAATGAGGGCTTCTTCTCCCCCTGCCCCAGAGCTGCGAGCACATCTCAACATCAGCAGGCAGCTGACCACATGGTGTGTGTAAGCATATATTGATTAGAAGATCAGACACACCACCACAGCTGGAGTTCCCATCACTTCTGCCCACAGGCAGAGGCTCTCCATCCCTGGGGGCTCCCTGGGCTGCTGACGTTAAGGCACTGGCCTGGCACACACACGAGCTGCACAGCACAAGTATGTGAAATCCCAACCCACAGCAGCAACAGCTCTTCCCCAGCTTTTCAAAAGCTGTTCCAAGACTGCCCCACAGAACAACAGGAGAGAAGTTTCAACCAGCAGCAGCAGTCAGTTCAGACTCCAAGAGCCATCAGTCTGATGACTGAGTCCAAGGCAAATCTTTCCCCTGCTGTGAAGGCTACTACATGGGACAGTTTCACTTCCAAGCATGTGTCTGCTCAATTTTCACTTGCATGCAGAAAGATGTCAGTCCTGCTCTCCTACTACCACCCACAGTTTAAAGCCTCCGGGTAAATCCACCTTAGACTCCATACCTGAGTGATCCCAGCTCACATGGGGGGGGAAGGGGAAGAGCAATGAGA